>VXBA01001023.1:1147308-1363774 GCA_013399895.1 Serilophus lunatus | reverse complement strand
GCTGGGCTGGGAGCTCGGCTTGGAGCTCGGCTTGGAGCTCGGCTTGGAGCTCGGCTCCATCCCTTCTCTACATGTGCTGCGCTGCGTACCTGGTGTTTCGGTAGCTTTTTGAGGGATTTTAGTCGGAACCTGCACCTCTCGCCTTGACCAGCGCACGTTTTTTACGAGTTATTAAAGCAGCTTTTTTCCGTGAAGTTTGTACTTCAGGTAAGCAGTTATGGGATAAGGCTAAACCAGGATAAGCAGCAAAATTCTACCCTAGGCCTATTCTATCCTAAATGAGGATAAACAGGAATATTCTGCCTCTGCAGAGGGGCGTTAAGATTGATGGACCTATTTATTGTAGTGAAATAACATTTTATGTAAAAGAACACGAAAAGATGAAATCACAATCTTTGCTTTAATTCTTGTGGAGAATGGGAAGCTTGTGATAATGGGGAATGAAAGCTTTAATAAAAGTTTTTATGTAAATAAAGCTCATTGCTGGATGTAGCCTGTGGGGTAAGGCATCATTTGCAATTATAAGCAACGAATAAATAATTAATGCAGCACATTAATGCCCAAATTGTCTAATTTATTAATTAGTATTTTCAATTATTCTGTATGTTTGTTTGGCAGTCACAGTAAAATATTTCAGCAACAGCAGGTCAACAACATGGTGGAAGTTTCCTCAAAAGTTCCAGCTCCGACCAGTTGTGAATGGAAGTGAGTTACACCCATGTAAATTCTTTTAAACATAAAGAGGAATCGTGTTCTTTTCATTGCTGGAGATGAAAGGGTTAATTCAGAATGTTAGGTTAGGAAAATGACAAGTTGGAAAAGTGTAACTTCCATTATTATAGAACAGTATACTTTTTGACTTAAGGCAGCTTTGGGAAAAACAATTAATTTGGGGGAAGGGGGAGGAAACCATGTGTAAAGAGCACTCTTAGTAATACTCTGCATCATGTGATGGCATCAGGAATCACTGCCTGCTTCAGGAAATGGAAGAGAGTAGGGAATGTGACAGTGCTCCCAAGTGCTACCACTGCACAGATCCTCCTGCCCTCTAGGCCAGCATCCTAAAAGGCAGTAACACCATTCCCTTGGGAAAAGCTTTTGGAGAAGCAGCTCTGAGCCAGCATGTTTAACTAGAGTGCACTTCAAGGGTGTTCTTCGAATACAGCACGAGAGATAATTACTTTTCAGAGGTAAGTAGGAGCATCGAGCACAGAAGAGCAAACGTAACAACTAATTTACCTTATTTCTAACAAAATTATAAAGCAAAGACTCAGGAGACTACTGCACGTTTATTGATAAACAGAATTTCCTTTTTGAAAACAGACTGTTTTTAAGTCATCCTTATCCAAGTACACGAGCCTCAGTGGAGTTAAGACAGTTCACACAGGCGCTTTTGGTGAGGAAACCGTATTCCAGGCTCCAGGGCAGGAGATCTCGGGCACAGTCCCCTCTGTGCTCTGCTCACCCTCGAGTGTTCACCTGCAAAGAGTTCAGTCAGGCATAAGAAATCACAGGACACATCACAACTAATTCTTTGCCTAAAGCTCCCGGGGTTTTAGTGACTCTTAATTCCCTGCCTTACGGTGCCGTATTTATTAAACTTTTCATTTTGTTCCAACTGCAGGTATTGAAAGGCTGAATGGTCTTAAGTAGCACATAAACAGAGAATACTACACAATAATTGTATTTTGAAGCACAGCAAATTAATGACATAAACCATCCTGGTGCTTGTGAAGGAAAGAGAAAACACCACACGACGCCCACAGTACTCACCACATCATCAATCTTGAGAATGCTGCGCACAGTTTCTGTCGCGAGGGTCAAAGCACTCAGGGACACCAGCAGAGGCTGGACAACCAGCTCTTCCAGGATGTTGGAAATGCCCCCCTGTGGGAACAAGGAGCCTTTACTTTCTGCAAGTCAGGCTACAGTTAGATTTAGCACATTTTCTTTTAGTAGAATCCCGAGGACAGTCAACTCCTGGACTACCACAGGGCCTGTACTCAGTGTTAGGGTACACATCTGCCCCCCAGCTAATGGGGTTAGATTTTGACAGGTCTAGTCAAAATCAAGCAAGAGAAAAGGTGACAATGAAAACAATGTGGGCTGTAGTGCTACTTCTAATACATGAGCACCTTCCACTGCAGATCGTACTGATGGATGATTCTGAACAGATCTATTGTAGCTGAAATAACACTTTTGTAGAAACATGGGACACCTCTTGTCCTGTGGGTACAGCACTTAGTATCTCCTATTATCGATGCTCAGGGTGAGAGAACAAGCAGTAATTTCCCTCAATGGTAATTTAAGGGAGACTCCCATTGTGAGACACAACTTTCCCCTCTCCCTAGTCCGTCCCTAAGGCGAAGCGTTTTTCCTTGTAATATGCAGGTATAACTCTCCCCTGGCATTACCTTTCTGACATTAATGCCAGCTGTTTTCTCTCCTTGGGCATGTCTGTTTCTGAGCTCTGTTACTGTGGAGATGGGGTTGAGCCCTGCATTCTCAGCCAGGGTGGAGGGGATGACTTCCAGGGCATCTCCATAGGCACGGACACAGTAGGAATCCATCCCCTTCAGGGTCCGGGCGTACTCGTTCAGGCGCAGCGCCAGCTCGATCTCTGGGGCTCCACCTCCTGCAATCAGAGCTCTGGGGACAGAAACAAACATCAAACCTCCTAACTTTCACAAAACTGCACAAACAATTAGGCTTTGTGTATTATTAGTACAGCACACTAACCAGAAATGTTACCTTTTCTTAACTAAGCATCTTATGACACACAGGGCATCGTGAATGGAGCGCTCGGCTTCCTCCAGAACGAGTTTGTTGGATCCACGAACCACGATGCTTACAGTTTTCCCAGGGTTTGTGCAGCCCGTAATCTAAAACATTAAACCAAATACTAAGACCAAAGGAAAAAAAAATCTGGACAAAAAGACACTTCTATTAGCATTTTCAAGTTCTGTAACAGCACCGATGTCTGGCAAAGCAAAACCACTGCACTTCCCAGGTCAGTGTTTACTCAAGAGATCAGAAATAGGTACTTAAATGTAGTAATTTCATTAGTAAAAAACACTGAAGTGAGCAGCAGTTACTATTAAAATAACTGCCACATGTTAAGTGTATGAACAATTTGTCCCTCACTCACCTTTATGAGTTTCCCAGAACCGTTCAAGTTGACCTCCTCTGCCAGCTCAGCAGAGCCCAGCATGTCAGGGGTGAACTGGTCTATGTGAGCCACAGGCTTAGTTCCAATTGTCTGAAAAAATAATGGGGAAAATAAAATTAATCCAGGAGCTGACTGCAGAGTCAGCAAGTACCCTGCATGTTGTTCTTCTGCTTATTGCAGTAAAACGCAGTCAGGACTGTGGCTTTTACATCTGTCCTGAATCCTTGTACAAGTGTGACTGCTCAGCAGTGCAGGAATGGTTTTTAGGGAAATATCTGTTCTTGCATCACAGTCAAAATATGTAACTTGTGAGGGTGTCATAAAAATTGGCCCTGTCTGGGCAGTTAGTTTTGGAGTAGATTTTAAACAGTGCAGCTACTTTAACACTGGCTACTTTAGCCATTGATAGAATGCACTTTACCTTACATATAAACTCAATGTCTTCTCTTTCAATGTCTTTAACCACCATGATCTTAACTTTGTTCAGAAAATGGAGGGCCAGGTCACTGAGAGCATCCCTGAAAACAAGAGGGAAGGAGTCAGGCCACAGAGCTCAAATCCTTTAGAGTACAAGGTAAGGGTATCATGAAACTCAAAATACAAACAGCACTTAACACTTTCTGGAGGTACAGGCACTGTTACTCTGCCAAGACTGACTGTTTCTGTTTGACTTCAGTTTTCCAAGCCATTCCATTTGTTCCCCCAAATCCAACATACCGGAGAATTGATTTCTGAATCAGCAGCACGTTGCACCCAGCCTTCTTTATTTGCTTAACCAAATTCAGAATATAGGCCCTCTCTTCACGCAGGACTCTGTCCATTTGAGCATAATCAGAGACAACTATTTGATTGTCCATCTATTTAACAGTAGAAAATGAAAGAGAAAAGCAAGTATGAGCAGCTGCCGCCTTTAAAAGCCACTGTCAAGATGTTCCATATACTTTAAATTAGGACCCCGTGATTCAAAGCCATTGTCAGTGAAATGCATCTTATTAAGAGAGTTCAGTATTTCTCATCATTTAAGCAATTTTGGGGTTTATACCAATTGTAATATTTTTTAAGACCCAGCAGACTCTCAGTCTGGCTGTGGCATAGAGCTGACATTACATCTGAAAAAAAAATGTGTTACCATTAAGGTTGCATCTGCCAAGTAGCACCAGAGCATGAGGTTCTGCTCTAGTCACAGTGTGACTTACATCTGTCTTTGGAGCAGACAAGCAGAACTGAATGAGGCCAATTTTGGCTTTTTCCACTCTTGTCACGCCGGTATTTGCCACCTTCTGAGTCAGGACAAGTCCTTCAACCAGTTCACAGTCATCAATGGTGCCCCTGGAAACAAACACAATCCGTGGCTGGAGCACTCTGGGAAGCCCGTTTCACAGAGGCAGAATTTATCCAAAGGCAAATTGTTTCTTACCCCAACTTTTTAACAATTTTGATATCTCTGAGGTCCACACTGTTGGCTGTGGTTGGGTCAATCACCTTCATCACGGCATCCACACTCATTGGAGAGAGCAAACTGGAATACTGACACACGACCTGAGGGATTGCACGATAAAGAGAGGTTTAGCACTGATGAACAGCCATTTCCAAACACTACTGCCATTGTATTTCAGTCTCGGACTTAGGAATTTTGAAGCAAAGCTCGTTTTCCCCTCCCTGTCCACCAAATGTCTCAACAAGGCACCTTCCTCATGGCTATTCCATGGCAAGTGATGCTGATGGGGAAACCCACACTTTGGGATGAACAGAAGACAAGTGAATTTGTCTTTCTTGGAAAGACTCTCAAAGCAAGACTTTTGAGCCTGGATTTATGATGTGTAGAGTGTTGTTACCAAGAGAAGAGCAGCAGAAACTGGGAAAACCTGGAAGGCCTGGCTGGGCTGGAGGTGCAGCTGTACCTTGGAGTTCAGTGAAGTCGTTGCACTGTTGAGCAAAGTCTCCCTGTCACTGAGCTCCACGGGCTGGGCCATGTTGGTCAACACTTCAATGCCCTTATCCAAAGCTTTCTGGAATGACTCCGAAATGATGGTGGGGTGAATTCCTGTGCACGTGTAAGAAAAGGTTGTTAAGCAGTTCATGCTTTCAAACCCGTAGTCCTTTGGTTTACTCTTCCCTTTCTCTTTCCATTTTAAAATTCAAGAGACTCAGGTTGGAATAAATTGAAGGTATCTCAGCAGTAAGTTCTTCAGAGTTACATGACCTTCCGTAATTACCCTCCACTGTTAAAACTGAGGGACAAAGCTCTAACATTCCATTTAATTTCCAGATGCCTGACATCCTCAAAACCCATTCTCCAAGTTCTCTTTACTTCTCAAAGCTGCTGCTGTTCAGGCCATGCCTGTGAAAGCCTGACAGTGATTTAATTTCAGCTTTTCAAAGACTGTTTTCCCCCAGTTCTGTACGAGCCTCCTCCCTTTCCCTGGAGGGGGACGCACCCTTTGTCTTTTCCACTGGCAACAGCTACTCTGGAGCTTGAGTGAAGAGAGGCCTTCCCTACCTGCTTCTCCAAAGTGTACTTACCTTTCTGAAGGAGTCTGGAACAGGCATCCAAAAGAGCTCCAGCAATGACCACAACAGATGTTGTGCCATCACCAGCCTCAATGTCTTGTGCCTTTGACAGCTCTACCAACTAAAGGAGAAATTAGGACAGAAGTTTAGATGGATATAAGTGCTGCTTAATTGCAAATACAATAATATAAAAAAGGAGATATTCAGCAACACGTGACTTTACTTTCTTAAATGACAGAAGCTTTTTATGTCTCAAAACAAGTCCAGAGGGATTATGCATAAGGACTGTAACTGCTCAGCACACCTGACAAGCAAAGCAAGTGTTCCCTCAGCACACTGCACAGAATTCCCCCTCTGTCGTTAGTGGCTAATTCTCCTCACATCCACACAAACCCTTTCTCTGGTTTTTCATTAGAGCTCCAGCTGAGCAGTGGAACAGAAGCCACTCACCATTTTGGCTGCAGGGTGCAGGACCTGCATTTGTTTCAGGATCGTGGCCCCGTCGTTGGTGATTGTCACGTCCCCTTTTGCATCCTGAATCTGGGAAGGAAGGGCAGGAACACGGTTCTGCTCAGTCACCCCAAGTCTTCCATTTCATTTGAGACTCAACGTAAAATACTTTCCCTGACAATGTCATTTCCCAAACCCACAAGTGCATTTGGCTCTCCCTTTCCCTTAAATGACTGAAACTTGGGAAAGAATGAAGGAAAGTGGGATTCTATACATGACACGTTGATTTTACAACCTTAAAATCTTTTAAAGAGCTAAGTACAAGGCTTACCATTTTATCCATTCCCTTTGGTCCCAGGCTTGTCCTGATGGCATCGGCAACAGCTGGGAAACAAAAACCAAGGTTTGCAGGCTGATCTAATGATCCACAAACACTCGGACACCTTCCTCCCAAATACAAACTGCCTCCCAGCATTAAGCACTTCCCAGACAACCCTAAACGCTCCTTGGCCGTGGGACGATGTAAAACGCTTTTTTTTGACCCATCGCCCTTTTTTTCACCCCTTCCTTCCCGACGCTCCGCCTGCAGCCATTTTAAACCTGCGGAACCACAGAGACGCGCGGTGCCCCCCGGCCACACCGCGCTCCCCGCTGCACCCCAGGGTGTCCCGGCCCGCGTCCCCGGGATCCCCGCGGGCCCGGCCCGCTCCCGCCGCACCTTTGCCGGCGGCGATGTTGCTGAAGCGGATCTGGGCGGGCTTGTCGCGATCCTGGTACGCGCCCTTGGCTCTGTTGGCGGCCCCGCCGGGGGCTCTGCTGGGCGCGCTCTCGGGCATGGCCGGGATAGACCGGGATAGATCGGGATAGACCGGGATAGATCGGGACAGGCGGGGATGGATCGGGCCGGACCGGGATGGGCACGCGATCCTTCCAGAACGGGGCCTCGCCGCCCTGCGCCGGGCTGCCCAGCCGCGCGCCTGCGCCGTCGCCGCACGCTAGACCGTACTCTCCGCCCGCTTAGTCTGCCGGCGAACGGCGCGGACGCCTATAGGGTCCTTCGGGAGGGTTTTCCCGCCTGGCGGGGGGCGAGGCCTCGGCTCGCGCCGCTCTGAGGGGGCGCCGCCGCCGCTGGGGGGCGCCAGGGAGCGGGAANNNCCACAGAACTGGGGATCCAGGCGGGATCGTCCCTCAGGGAGCCGGGAATGGGGCCCCACAGAACTGGGGATCCAGGCGGGATCGTCCCTCAGGGAGCCGGGAACGGGGCGGGATGGGGCTCCACAACCCAAACGGCCCCTCAGCTCCCCATTATCCCCTGAGAGATCGGGGCTCTCAGGGATGGATGGTGTGGGATGGAGTCCTGGGGGATCCCGCCGTTATCCCCTCAGCGATCGGGGCACTGAGGGGCCGCTGTGGGTTCTACAGCCCGGGGGGCTCCTCGTCACTGTCCCCTGAGGGGCCGGGGCTGCACAGCCCGGGGGGATCCCGCCGTCATTCCCCCAGGGATCCGGGCTCTGAGGGGTGGATGTAGCGGGATGGGGTCCCACAGCCCGGGACATCCCGCACCTGTGTGAAACGGAGCCGCACAGCTGCCTCACGGATCTCGGCAGGTGGCTGCTACAAAACCTTTAATATTGGCACCACTTAAAGCCCTGTTGCTGCCCCCGCCTTTCCCCTTTGGTTTGTCCCCCTGTGACGCCTTGCAGCCTTTCCCTGCCGAGCCCAGGACCTGTTCTGGGTTCCAGCTTTTGAACACATGGGTTTTTATCTTTTGCAGACCCTGTTGCCAAAGAAGGATTTTAAGCAGCAACTTTGTTACCAGTGAGCTTAAACAGCTTGAATTATAGGAAAAGAAGTGAAACAATGTACATTTTCATGTAACATTCTGAACTTGCCATGTTTCTGAGGGACTCATTTTATCAACATTGCGAAAGGTAGGCTTTATTACCAAGAAAAGTAAGTTTAGAGTTGAAAAACAGCTTATACCTCTTGGGATGATCTTGCCTCAACTACTGCATTGCTATGAGGCTTATGTGTACTTTTAAAAAATGAATTTCTGAATAGATATTTAAATTATTTTCTTCATCTTAGAGAGAACGCAGACACGATGTGGTTTAGATGCAAAGCACATACTTGAATCCACCAAGTGAATTAATTTTGTTCAAGCTCAAAAAAGACCTCTGACTGAAAGAAAAAAATACCCATGTAACACAGAAACCCTATAATTTTTATGGCATAACTGATTGGGAGTGGAAAGTCAGGGTTTAAAGTGTTCCTGTGTAGGGACAATTATCCAAGAAATGTGTCCCTGCACCAGCAAGGTGCTGCTGATGTCAGAGTTAAGAAACAGGTGAAGGATTGGAACTCTCGAGGTTGTTTTCCATTTCCAAGTCTATCAGGAGCTCCTTGCAGGAAAAACATGCCCTCATGGTGAGCAATTTTCTAGTGCCAGCAACGGCTTTGTGTGATGAGACATCAAAATCCAGCCTTTGGACACATGTCAGAATTAAAAAAGAGGGAAAAAAATACTCCATCGACACATGATTTCATCATCTCTCAGTTTCAGCAGTTGCTTTTGATTTTTCTTTTTCTGGATTTATGCACCACTGAAACACAGATAACTGAGAGGAGGCTTTGGAAGTGAATGAGCTTTGCCTCTTAATATTCAATTTTGAACAGGCAGAGAAGAAAACAGTTTTAAGTGTGAAGGTAGAGAAAGGTACAACCAGGTCATATATGAGAGAAAGGTCTATTAATAATAGTCTTGATTTATATCACCTAGATATAAATCTGGATTTGTATCACCTCCAAAACCATCAGAAACATGCCCTAAATGACTGAAATCACTGGGAACTCTGACCCTGATCTTAAATCACACCAAGCAGTGATGGCAGCAGTTTCAAATTGTGGATATTTAACACTAATGCTGCTGTTATAGCTGGAATCAGTAGAGATCCCAGCTTTTAAAGCTGCTGCTGAGGGATGTCCAGGTTATTGTGACTGGTCACCCAGAGTTAGAGATCATTTGGCGTTTCTTGAGGTATCACAGGAGGCTCCTGTTTTCTCCTGGATGCATCTAATCAGTGGCAAAGCTACATTCGAGGGTACTGTGGAAATTTGGGCAGTGACAGATGTTGCTTTTCTGGTGCTGAGCTGAGCTTTCGGTTTGGTTCAGCCACAGTGGCACAAAGGACCTGGCAGGAAAACACAGATTTGTGCTGTTACCAGCAATTATCTCATGCTGCTCAGTGCTGCCCTGGGGTTAGGAGGAAGGATTTTCCAGGATTTTGAAGGAAATGAAGGTTAGATCTGATGCTGTCCCAGCCACCTTGTTACACAGAGCTCTGTGCTTGGCAAAACCAGCCCCACTAGCGTTAGGAATCATTTGGGGTTGGAGTTTGTTCCGTTGCTGGGTGGAGCCTGGGTGTTCCCTTGGGATGTAGAGAGCTGCTGAGCTAAGTTTAGGGCTGCTGTGGTTACTGGCTCCCTCTTACTAACAGTTTGGGTCTGGCAGGGTTCCTTCCCTGGAGCTGGGCTTCAGGGCAGAGCAAGGCTTTCCTCGGCCATCAGGTTTGTGCTGGATGTAAGACGTCTGGCTCATTTGAGGGATATTGTCATCCACTGTCACCTCCATCTGCCTCCTCCTTGGCTGCGGTTTGATTTCATCTTAGGCCCCTGGCATCAATCTATGTGAAATGCAGGTTATTTTCCTTCTTACTGGTGCGTATTTGGATCAGCCCCGTGGTTGGGCTCCCTCCTGCAGGATCCCACTGACCTGTGTGCCAGCTGTTACTGCTGACCCAGGAGAGCCATTCCTCAGGGATTCAGAGTCCATCCTAACATCCACCACACTTGGTGCTGAAGCTCAGCCTCATGCCAGGGTGAAGGCTGAGCTTTCACCCAGCACACCCAAGGGACCAAGTGTGTCATTAGGTCGTGTTTAAAGCCAGCACCCTCTGAAGCCTTTTGGACTTAGAGTCGAGTTTAGACTCAGAGTTGCCTGCACATTACATTGTTTTCCTTACCATCTTACCATCATTTCTGGCTGTTCTGACCTTTTCAGCATTTCCAAGGAGCAATGAGACAATAACAAATCACACAGAAAACACCCTCACATATATATCCTGGGGTTGTAATGTGGGTGTTTTTTTAGCTTAGTTTCTTGAAAAAATGAAATTTGTGTGCTTAGTACCTTGTCCTTAAAATAAGACTCAGACCTGATTTTGGCAAAAGGTGGTAGAAACTCTGCATTTTCTGGCTTTGTGTGAACAGGCAGCTGCACAGAGAAGAGAGGTGTTTAGTTAGAGGCACACTGAGCACACAGCTCAGTCCTCTGGGATATTTGGTGCTGGCACAATGTTCCTGTGGCTTTCAGAGTTTTATTTTACTCAGGCAGAGGCAACAAATCACCACCAACGTGACATTTTGTGGCCAGTCACGGTACTTGTGATTCCAAGCGGATCATGTCACCTCTCTGCCTCTGGATTTTAATTCCCCTACTACTTCCAGCCTGATGCTCTGATGATGATGCACTTTATCACAGATGATAAAGTGTTTCACCAACTGTTAGTGCAGCATCTTGTCAAACAGAGTCCTCATTTCAACTGGACCTTGCTGGTTCTGAGAACAGCAGGAACAACCTCCACAGCAAGACATTGCCAGCAGACACCTGAACATGGATGAGTGGCTTCTGGGAATATTCCCATCTCCACCCTTTTTACAAGGTGAAAAATTCCCAGGATGTGTATCCTTACAACTTGCTGCCCTAATGTCAGGTTGGATACAGACATCAGCCTCATGCAGGGTCTTTTTTTTTTTGTTTTCCTGGAGATAAAATGCTGGGTGTTCCCAAGGCTGGAGTGATGACAGCGGAGGGAATGATTTCCAAAAAGAGGGTGACATCATTTCACCTCATGGCCTTAGATAAATTATTAAGTACCACAAATTAATCATGCTCTGATAAGAGTGAGCAGCTCCTACACATTAAACAAACACAATATTCATGTCTTCCTAGCACAAAATACTTTGCACAGCAAGTAGACTTTAGTTTTTCAAAGAAGAAAGTCTCTACCTGGTTCTGTGTGATATTTTTTCCCCTTCTATCTGGAGTTTCATCCCAGAAGTTGTGGCTCTTGGTGCCTGATGCTGAGCCCTGCGTGGCAGGGAGTGCTGCATCAGTGTCTCCACCTCCTGGAGGAGACAGTCAATGTAGGGTTCTGTGTTTTCTGGATTTTCTTGGAATTCTCTTACTTGATTTCCTTTATTTATTTCTTTCCCACTCTGGGTGTATCCAATGGACTGTGTATAGTGAAGACTTTTTGTCCCTTTTCTCCCACTCCTTCCATTTCTTGTTAGTATTTTCTGAGGTGTTTTTCTCCCTTATGTTCCTTTAAAAATATATTTTGAGAGCCTGTCAAATAGTAGAAAAGGCTTCTTAGCCAGCCTTTTCAGGAAAGAATTCAGAAAAAAAATGAGGACATACACTGTGGGGTGTGTCAGGAAGTATAGGAAGGGCCACACAGGTATTTACATCTTTTGTGCAGTTGTAGGTAACAACACCCAGCACTGAAGTGTGAGGATTTCATAGCAGCACAAAATGCAGAGCTCCACCATGGTTTGGGAGAGAAGAAAAACACTATTTATAGTGATTTTGTTCTGCTAAGACACCACTGTAAACAATGCTACTTATTTTTCTCTAAGACCAATGAATGTGATCTGAGCTCTGTTTCCAAAATCTACAGTAAATTAAAAAAAAAATCTTACTGCACTTGTAGACTGATTTTCCCAGGCAGTAATTCCATCCTTACGTTCAAAGAAAAAAAAAATCTACAATTTTCGTTATCACTGGCAAGTTAGCAGAGAAATTTCTGATCATAAGGCTGCAAAAAGAACTAGAGGCAGGGACAGACAAGGTGCTGAGTAACAACATGTGGGACTGGGACTGTTGCTGCTGTTAATTCTCAGCATTTCTGCCTCTTTCCCCTCGTAAGTCAGTAGGTGAGGACACACACATGGGTAATGTAAATGAGCCTTGGTCTCTAGGGTGCAGTTCTTCGGTGAAAGAAGGGGTATTTCCATGTGGGAAAGTACCTGGGGAGATGATTCCAACCTCTCCCTCTAGGTGACAGCAGAACACTAGCCTGGCTATAAGGGGTTGCTTCCTGGATGTTTTTTCAGAAGAATATTGTTATTTGTTGTGCTGCTTGATTGTTTTTTAGAGAGGTTGGGTTAAGAGATTGCCCCGCTTCAGAACAAACTCTGCATCCTCTGGAGACCTCATAAAGAGAAAAAGCACCAGGAGTTAAGACATGTTCTTTTATGAATATCTGTTTTGGCAAACACAAAACATGTTCTCACCTGTGATAAATATCTCTGTATTTCACAGGCAAAGAGCAAATCAGAAGCTTCTTGGCAAGCAAAGACCCAGAGCCCTCAGAGCAATCCTGGATGTGGTGCTTTGACTTGTGCATCCTTCCATGAAGAGGCTGCTGAAGCCAGGGGTGTGCTGAGCTCCCTGCCTGGGGCTGGACCACCTCCCAGCTGGCCCATGGATGTCTGTCACACCTCTGGCCTGGGACAACTCTCCAGAGCAGGCTCCCTTCTGCCACCGAGGAGGATCAGGGTCAGGCTGAAGCACCTCGTGCTGCTGCTCTGGGCTTTCCCACCCACTGCTCTAAATGACTTCTGCTGCACTGAAAACAAGGTGGTCTGAGTGCTCCCTCCCAGCCAGCAAGGCCGCTGGCCCTTAGGGACCTGCTGCTTTTTATGGAGGCCTTTGCAGGGATCAGCTCCTTTGCCCAGAATGTTTCTGCTGGGAGACTCCCTGGGGCTCAGTGACAGATTCCAAGTGCTGTCAGAGACAGACCAGCCCACACTCCTGTCAGCACACCCAGGGGATGCACCCATGGGCACCATTGCCTCTTGTGGACTTTCTTTGCTTGGACTTTGTTCTTTGGAAAGTAGAAAAATGTTGACAAGTGAATGGAGAAGGATCTTGATAAGACTTTCTTAGGAAGAAAAGCCAGAGAAAAACCTACACAAGCTGTTCAAAAAACACATTGAAATGCTCTCTGCACTTCCCCCAAGTGATTCTTCTCTCACAGAGAAACAGGACAAGTGGAACTGCAAAACGGTAAGTGGAATATTGATTCTATTTTTTGTAATGGGTTGCCTTTTGACAGCTTTTAAAATAATTTCAGAGATGTTTCTGTATCCCAGACGTTGATGTGTTTGGAGTTGGAGGTCCAAACAGTATTTGCAGTTGGGTGCAAGCAGGAAGAGGGGGAGGAACAACCAGGAGGAGCAAAGCTGGGCAGTTTCCTGACATGGCTTATGTGTGGGTGGGAAATCTCTGTTCCACCCCTTGGTTGCTCTGCAGTCTCCAACAGCACTGTGAGAGCTCATTCCACTGCCTGGGTCCACCCACAGGAATGGGAATACTGGAAATATCCAGACCGGTTGTGTTTGCAAGGACAACTCTTGGTTTGGATGTTGGGGAATGGAGATAACATTACTTTTTTCCTGCAGTTATACTTGGATTATGTAGAAATCAGAAACTGGGCTTCAAGATAATTTTATCCTATTGGTTAAAATATTGCTTGTTAGAGTTTGGTTTCTAAGTCAGCAGATGCCACTACAGTAAGATACCTGGAGGGGATAATGTAAGGATTCAGTTCACATCCTTTTTATGAACTGGCAACAGGCAGTGCTTCCAAAGAAAGGTTTTACACTTGGAATGCTTCCTTGGAAAATGTTTGGACTTGCATTTTTTCAGATAATTTTCATTTTGTCTTTTCCTGGGCTGCATCAGATCTTTACAAGACACTTGAGTTCTGGGTGAGAATACAGGAGGGACTTTTTTATCTGGAATTTTTCAAGTACAGCATAATAAAGCCAGTAGCTTTTGTAACCTGAACATCATTTCACAGTGTCTATATAATACATCCAAGGAATACTGGTTGTGGCTTAGCACAAGTATCAGGAAAAAGTGGAGTGAAAGAAGCACTGATTCAAATAGAGGAGAAAAAGACAACAGAGTTAAGTTGTTCATTAAGAGGTCACTGATCCTCAGGGAAATCAAATTCCATTTCTGGCAGATCATCTGCTGAGCTCTGTGACTTTTAGTTCAGTGATTGAGCTGCAGAGTGGTAAAGTTTAGTTAGATATGTTCTCTCTAATTTACTTTTAAATTATGTCTTCTTGCTTTGGACTAACTCATAGTTGGAACAATTTTTATTTTCAGTAGCAGTATCTTTTTTTTGTCCTCCTCTAGAGCTAATCTTCAAGACAATATAAATTGCTGTTGACAAATCTTATTTTAATCCTCTTTGTTCCCGTTTCTGGTAAAACCAAATACCTCATCAAGGTCTCTTAGAGCTCTGTTGTGCAAACACAAGGGAGTATATGATCTCTGCCCCAGTTTGCCATAGTGAGACTTCATCCCTGCCTGTTCGCTTAAACTTCCACAAAATGCAGGAAAAATCAGGCCAGGAATAAATTTGAAAAACTAAGTTCAAACAAAAAAAGGGCTGAACTACCAGAGTGAGAAAATGAAAGAGATTTTCAAAAGGAAAGGTGGTGCCATCCTTCTCCATTTGTATTTCATTTCTGTGGTGAGTTTGAGTCATGGGGCTCAGCCAAGCTCAGGACAGTCACAGCAGGATCTGTATCTGTCCAGTGACAGTGTCATTCCCAGTGCTCCCGTTGAGGAAGGGCCAAACTGCCATGAAAGTTTGCAAGGATGGCACCAGTCATCTTCTGCACATACCAAATGAAGGCTCTTAGGACATCAGAGGACACAAATGATCCATAATAAAAACATTCATGTTTTTATTTACATGTTGAAAGTTTGTTCCAAAACAACAAAATGAGTTAATTTCTCAGGGTGAATTTTGTAGATGGTAAAGACAACACCAAGATCTATGTCTTTAGCAAAGAGCAGAACTTAGCTCTGTAGCTTTTATTCCTGTTAATAATGGAAGCACTAAAAAAGAACAGAATATAGACCCTTTTGCACTGTACAGAACCTTTCCCTTGGAGGTCTGGGGAGATTTTACATACTGTGTCTGTACAGCAGCAGAAACAGGCAGCTACTGGAACATAAACCTGTGGGGAAGTGTTTGATCAGGACAAACACCTCCCCTTACACAAATCTCTCTCTGAATTTTAATGGCAAGCTCAAAGCTGGGACTGTCAGCATCTCTTACTGTTATCATAGCAGAAATTAGCACCCAAATTTCATTTGAAAGATGTCTGCAGAACCCTCTGCTGTTAGTGGATGGGATTTTGAGTTTAAGTCTCAGCAGCACACACATTAAATGATTTCATTACTCGTCTTTTTGCCTCTGTATGAGGTAAATCATCAGCTGCTAAAGCTGTAGATAGGATGGATGATTGGAATGGAATCCATTGGGAAGCAAATGTTAACATTCCCCCCTCCCTGTTCCTGTGGGTCACTGCTGTACTGCAAACTGTGGCCTGATCCCGTGGAAGCACTCGGGACACTCTGTCTTGGACACTTACAAAGTCAGGACAAAACAACTATCCCTGCCCTGAGGATCCTGCACAGTTCTTTTTTACAATTAATCCTTGTTTCTTTTCACCCAACTGAAGTTGGGCTGAGCAGCTGCAGCCACTGGAGTTAATGGAGTCAGAGCTGCACAGCACCTTATCACTGAGCCCTCTCACTCCTTCCAGTAATATTCCCTTTTTAGATAATACCTTTAAAAAATTGAAACCCCACCTTCCCCCTGAATAAAAGCAGAGTGTGTCTGGCTCAGCTATTTGTAGGTGACTCCAAAAACAGCTTTCCAAGATTCCAGCTTTGCTTCTGCAAAGTCCAGAGACTTTCTTCTCAGTGACTCCCTTCATTATTAGATTTTCTTTTTCAGTGGCTTTTTCTCCCTTAGGACCAGAGGGGTTGGGAAATCTGATTGTTCATAGTTTTGCTGAAGGACACGGAGAGTCTCACAAAAACATACTGAGGTGATGGAGACATTGAGCTCTGAATGTGGACAACTATAACTCAGAGCTAATTACTTGTTTGTAGTTTTAATGGATAATCAAACGCTGGGTTCTTGTAGGAAACTAAGTGTGTGCCATACTGCTCACCCTGAGGCTTTTTACATGCCTTACACAGGCATACAGACAAAATAATTGTGGTAGTGAGAAAGAGTCCACTTGCTGCACACAGAACAGCAAAGACAGACACATAGCTGGGTTTTGTTTTAAATCTGGTGCAAGAATTACCTGGAATTTCCTGACCTGTTGTCTGGCTTGACCCTGCTTTGTTCGAAGCAGTCACACAGATGTGGTAAGTGGTGTGTGGTAACAGGTTATACAGAGTGTACTGCCTGGCTGTGGGATAAATATTATCCATGACAAGCTGCCTGTCCCCGTTGCCTTGGGCGTGAACCATCAGCTCATAGGTGTGAACAACTGAATTTGGGGCACACCAGCGTACCAGGGCAGAGCTGTCTGTAACCTCAGTCACCTCTCTGAGCCTCGGGGGGTCTGGAACATCATCTTCACTCGACATTCCTGGACATAAACATTGGGAAACACTCTGAAGTTCCCTGCAAGGCTTCTGCAGGTGCCTGCAGGGGTGGTAGTCACAGGGGATGTGACCCAGCTGCACCGGGGTTTCCTTCGGCTCCTGGTCGTAATCATAGTCATCCACGTAGTGCGACGGTGGCCTGGTGGGGGCAGGCTCTGACCCAGCCCTGCTCCACGTGGAGTTCAGCTGTGGGGCACCTTCCCCAGGGAGAACAGAATGGCCAGTGGTGCTGGGGATTCCTGTAGCTCCAGGAGAATCAGCACCGGTGTTCTGGTTGAAGGGACGTCTCTGAGGAAACGTTGTGTGGGTTGTGCTGAGCTCCCTCTTCGGCTGCTCTGTTCCAGTTTGACTTGTGGAGCTGTAATCTGAGAACTGAGCAAAGAGCTCTTGGAGAAAAACTGGGAAGGAGGTTATAGATGCAGAGGAAGGGGGATTGCTTGTGGATTTGAGAACTGCCTCCTCGTGGGAGGAACTGTTGGCCTTTTTGAGCATCGGCTCTGTTGGGTTGGCTGCTGTCAAACTCATTGTGTCCCTCTGGATTAGGGAGCTGGGGGAAGTGTCCCTGGTCAGCATGGGATTGGCTGCCATTGTGCTCATTTCATCCCTCTGGATTAGGGAGCTGGGAGAAGTGTCCCTGGTCAGCATGGGATTGGCTTCCATTGTGCTCATTTCATCCCTCTGGATTAGGGGGCTGGGAGAAGTGTCCCTGGTCAGCATGGGATTGGCTGCCATTGTGCTCATTGTAGCCCTCTGGATTAGGGGGCTGGGAGAAGTGTCCCCAGTTGGCGGAGCCGTGTCTGGTGTTGTCCCCACAGTAGTGGCATCGTAACTGGTCAAGCTGAAAGCCTGGTGATCAGGAGGGAGTGTGTTTGAGTCAGGTAGTGTAACATTGCTCTCAGACTGGCATCTGTTGTAGAGCTCTGGCAGTGAAAAAGATGTGGAAGGTCTGCCCCCATCTTCCTGGGATGTGCAAAAAGTCTCCTGAGCCCTGCAGAGGGGACAAGATAGAACAGTCAGGATCCATAAGAACATTGCAGGCTCCTGGAGGCTGCTTGGATTGGCATTGGCAACCTGCTCAAAACCAAGACTTAATATTAGTGAGGACGTGAAACCTGGACCAAAGCTGGGTTGTCTTAGTGCTGTGTTTGGCAGGTGGAATTCCACAGCACTGGGAATTTAGCTGGCTGGCTTTTTGATTCTGCAAGATGCAGGAATATGTTTTGCCCAAGAGCAAACATCCTTCGGTACAAGGACTGTGAACCTTCCCAAGAGTAGTGGGATTCAAGGCAACTTGTCTGAAAGGGTCAGACACTAAGAGGGGAACACGTGCAGAGAGATGTACAGGATCTCCAAGATCCTTAAACCATCTGGTTGAGGCAGCGGGAGGTGAGATGAGCAGGATGTGCTTTTAAACGACTAAGCTCCAGTTCTTTACTCAGACACTGAAGTTTAGATAAAGAATGCAACTGCTAAGCCCAGCCTGATGACAAACTATCTAATTTTAACAATCCACTTCCCTACTCTCTCAGTTTTGATGACAAACCTTCTTGGTGGCCTTTCAAAAGGAAGGGAGACCATTTATATGCAAAGTACTTCTTTTAACTACAGCTTATTGTAATTATTCTGTAAAACTCTGATAGGACATGAAAACAATAGGTGAGAAATGGTGCTATTTGCAAGGGGGTTTGTTGACTGCCAGTGCTGATGTAAACTTTGGGAATAGCAAGGTAAAGAGGAAATAATTTGCTAAAGGTCTTGCAAAGTCTTTGAGTCCCAGCTACCAAGCCGGCTCATTTTCTATCTCCAGCTAAGGCAGAAATACGGTCCAAAATAGAAAGAAAATACTGTTCTCACCTTAAAGTAGAATCCATGGCTAATAACACTTTGTCCCTGGAAGGGACTTTATTTTGCATTTCTACCTCTTGTGGAAGGGAAGAGCACACAAGGAACTCGAGTAAATTAGATAGTGGTGAGTGTCTGGTCCCCAAACAACTTACACATGGAAGTTCTGTGTGAAGAGAATGACTTTACCTCCCTGAACTCACTTACTTTTGCAGCACAACTTTCTCGGGTGTGGAGAGCAGCCAAGAGAGCTGGCAGTCACATAACAGGGGATTTCCCGACAAGTTGATAGTGATGCCATCCGATGAATTGGTGTCCCAGGGATTAAAGGAACTCAGGTTACAGCTGCAAGGTGACAAATGCAATAATTAGCAAACTCTGAGCGACCTTCTAAGGTATCCTAGGCACACAAAGCAGTATTCCCAGTTCACTTGTTATTCAAATCACCATCCTGCACTCTGCGTGCTCACAAGATGCTCTCTTTTGTCCAACTGCTACTCCTTTGAGTTGGGTTTGGCTCTTTGAAGTGGTATTCCTGCAGGTAGTGGAAAGTGCTGTGGAAGTTCAGTGTGCCTATCCAGGGGGGATGGAATCCAGTGGGTTGTTTTTTTTTTCTTTAAATGGGTTTGTTTTCCTACAACTGTTTCCCAGAGCACATCCAGTGCTCGAGTGTTTGTTCTCTGATATGTTTATAATCTGGGTCTGTATTATAGGAATATTTTAGGTATTCTCCAGATCTTTTCCTTCATCCTGACTGTTCTGTGTGCAGTTCACCTGCCCTTGCTGCGATAAATCACTTTCAGACTTCTGTTTCTCTGTAATATTTCAGGTGTGTGACACACTTCTAGAGTAAGGAGTAAAACATTGTTTTTCCTAATGCTGAGCAAAGAAGTATATTAACCTCTCGTACTAAAAGCGAGAGGGGCAGGATTTTTGTCTGCTTCCAAGATGCAGATTTTAGGAAACTGTCATCCTTTGTAAAACAGGGATTCCCCAGTGACTTCCTTTTTCCTTCCTAAATATCTGCTAACAGTCAGCTCCCCGGCACCGTGGAGCTGCGAGGGGGCAAGGGGAGAACAAAAAAGAACTAACTCACTTCTCAAAGGAGAGATGGCGCAGATGAGGAGCACTGTCAAACATCTGTGTCCTCACAAAACTCAGGGAATGGGAATCCTGGCAGTGCAGCTCCCGCAGCCCAGGCATGGACTTGAAGAAGTTGGTGTCGAGGCTTCTCAGCCGGGGCATCTTCGTCAGGTGAAGTGATCTGAGTTTGGGCAAGTCTCTGCTCCACTCTACTTGGACTGAAGCAGAAAAATATTTACCTAAACAGAGCATTCCTGAGGATTTCTGCCTAGAAAGAGGATTTGAATTAATGGATATAAAATATCTCTGTTGCTTTCTGCAGCTCTTCTCTTTGGTCAAGGAATAGAACAAAAATCGATGCAGCAGTGCATAAACACCCAAGCAGTTGTGGTGTTTGTTTTTATAATATGTAAAATAGGGCAGAGAAAAGGAAGGGCAAGACAGAAGGGTAATAAAGCTGATAAGAGATATGGAATAGCTTTCCTGTTAGGTGAGATAAAATCTCTACTGTGAGAGGTGGTGGAAATTAGACATGTCTACAAAGCCCTGGCTGGTGCAAGGCAAATAACTTGTTATTTCTTCTAGCACAGAAAAAATAGCCAAGAGGCACGAAACTGAAAGAATAGGTCTGGTACAAAAGGCCCATCCCGTGACTGAATTGTGTAACTCACTACTCACAAGAGGGATTAGGCAAATTCATGGAGGAAATTTAGTGGAAATCTCTTAAATGGGAGTAGCAGCGACACCTCTGACTGGAGGAGCCCCTGGAACTGCCCCAGGCTGAGAGCAGCTGGGCAAGGCATCCAACATCTGTGTGCCTTAGCTTTAAACTGGGGCTGACAGGGCAGGCACAAGGAAAAAACATCCTGTCAACTGCTCAGGGCAGGGAATGTCTCCCTGTGTGGAAACATTTGGCTGTGGATGACACAAAAAGCCTCTCCCTGTGCTACTTCAATGCAGAGGTACAAAGCTGAGGGGACAAAGAAAGATTTCGGCAGCCTGTCTGGAAAAGGAGATTCATTTCCTCCTCTGTGTTCCAAAACTAATCCCAAGGTTGACAGTGGGATGACTGGCAGTAGCAGACAGTGGAATTAGGATGGAAGGTGGGTGGCTACACTGGGACAAACAGTTTTGTTTTGTGGTGTCTGGTCTCTGCCCTTCCTTTGGGAGGTTGGTCTGTGTGAGAGGACCGTGCACACTTGGAGCAGCTGTTTGCAGCTTTCAGTGTGGGGTGTTCCCCCTCCAGCCCAGGCTTGGCCAGGATGGGAACAATCCCCCAGCAAAGCTCCTGCTCCCCTGGCCTGACCAAGCCTCGTCTTTACAGTGGGAAATCCAGAAACCTACGGTGAGAAATCCAGAAACTTACTTTTCTCAAGAAAGGTCCCGCTCAGATCAAGCACACTGATGGAGTTCCCAGGCCTGTCCGTGGCCTCCCTGGGAGCTGTGCTGATGGCAAAAGCAGACTCCCTAATTCCTGGGCCCTCATCCTGCCCCAGCAGTGTTGCAGAGAGGTTCAAGACCTGCAGCTGAGGGGAACAGGAAAAAGCCAGTGGCTGGATTTCAAACAGTGGGTTTCCAGCCAAGGACAACCACCTCAGGTTGGGCAGGGCAGAGCTGTGGCAGGAGGGCACGGCTGACAGCTTATTAAAGCTCAGGTCCAGCTTGAGGAGGCTGCTGAGGGCTTCAGGTCCCCACCTGACAGACCAGAGGTGGTTCTGCCTCAGCGAGAGCACGCGCAGCCGCGGAAGGTTTGCCACCTCCGAGCCGTTCACCTCTTCCAAGAGGTTGTTGCTGAGATCCAAGGTCTCCAGAGCCTCCGGAAGGCAGACAGGGAAAGCTGTCAGGCTGCTGTTGGTGAGCTGCAGGGTGATCCAGGTCCTGTTCTTCCGATCCTCACAGGACATGCTGGTGAGATTCACATTCTCCCAGGTGTCTTCCTGAGCCAGCTGGAAAAAGGTGGTGACATCCCTGGAAGCTGCAGGTTCTGCTCTGCTCACTGGGCCAGATGCTGTGCTCCCCACCAGCAGAGAGAGGATGAGCAAGTCTGAAAACATCCTTCTCCGAAATGACTTGCAATTTATTTACAAGATCTGTTTGGGTTTTGTTTCAGGAAAGGGAAAAGAAAACATCGACGTTAAGAGCTGAATTCAAATCCCTCCAAGCAACTACAAGCTATTTAAAAGTGAAACAGTTTTTAAGTCCTTTTCTATTACATCCAGACAGTGATAAGTGGTAATTAATAGCTCTTCTCTAATTAAGCCTAAGTAAACATAAAACCTTGGGGACAGAAGCATCACATGATCTTAAGTTTAAATGTGCCTCCAGTTTTCCATACGGGAAGAAACCAAGTTGTATCCCACACCAGTACCCTCACTGCACAGCAGACTGTCCTGCTACATTGTCCAGTGTGACCAGCCCAGTGGAAAGTTTTCCAACGGAGTGATGTCCGAGCAACAGGGCAGGTGTGCCCACGGCAAGGGATTGTTTTCCGTGAGGTTATCAGCAAATGTATGGATCTGAGGGCAGAGGAGGGGTGTCAAACTTTAAGGGATGTAGGAGCCTAAACTGGGCTGAGTTGTAAAACTGCTTCTCCTGTGCTAGAAGGGGCTTTCCTTCCCTTAGCAGAGATTGGAACAAACCTCCAGGACTTGGTTGGCTCTGCCAGGCCCGTTCTGCCCCATTTGGAGTGACAGCCACGGTGGAGACCCCGCAGGCACTCAGTGCTGACAGGCTGCACAGCCCAGCTGCTGGGAAAAGGGTGGACTGGAAATGCAAATCCTGAACCACATTTCAGTGGAAGTGGTCAGAAACTGTGTGTGCTCCTGGATCAGGGCCCCGAAGGCCTGGGAGCCAAGAAACACGTTATTCAGTTCACTCGGCCCTCCCTCCTTCTTCCACCCCAGCTTTGTCTTTCTCATTTAAAAAAAGAAAAAGTCCTAAACGACCTGTGAAAGGCCCCGCAGGTAATTGTGTCAGAGGAGTGGATTAACCCCAACCCTAAAGCAGTGCTTTTCTTACTGAGCCGTCTTTCGTGTTGCCAGACATCAGAATGATCATTCCTCATCCAAAAATGTATTACTGTGTAGGGGCGTGACCGAAGCCTCATGTAGTATCAAATATCTCTGACTTACTCCAAACTTGTAATAGCTACTTGCTGTTCCCTGAACGGTCTTGCCTAGACTTTGCTGCCATCCCAGGTTTGAAATAGGGAGTAGAAAAATAGTATATCCTGGACCACCAAAATAGTATATTTTGTTTGCCTGTACCCTTTTTGTCAGATGGAGCAGTGAAAGAGCCAAAGAGCCTCAGGGTTTCCCGGTCGCTGGAGCTGCTGGATGCCTCGCTCCGCAGCACATGGCAGGGAGAGGATGGGAGAAATTGGTCTGTTGGATTCCAATCTTAGATTTAATCTTAGTCCCTGCCTCCAAACCGCATCCGCTTGCACGTACCTGTCCAAAAGTGCCGCTGCCTCGCGCCTCCGCTCCGAGTGGCTCCGATTGCCTGGCCTTGATTTTATACACTTGGGTGACTCAGCCGAGAGCGTGAAATGCCTCTTTTCTCTTCCCAGCCTTCCCTGCTCGCGGCTCTGCCCACAGGCTCAGGCGAGGTTTGTTCCAGGCTCGCTCCCCCGCATGCAGCTTTCCCCCTTGCCTGGTCAGGGGGCGGCTCCAGGCAGCTTTCCCTGCTCCTTTGGCCCTGGCGGGAGGTGAGTGGGAGGGCTTTTATTTCCCAACGCTCCGGCAGGGCTGCTCCTGCCTGTCTTTGTCTAAGGGGAGGGGGATAAAGGGAAAAGATCAGTGTCAGTAGTCCCAACTCTCACGTCTTCCAGTGACGGGGGGAGGGAGAGGAATTGTTGTGTTCCTTTGTTGGTAGGTCAGGATGATGTGAAGCTGAGGCTCTGGCTGCTGACACGGGCTTTGGTCTCTCTCTAGGCGCCAATAAAGGGCTTCAAGTGTTTAAATTTCTCTCTAAGGCTCTTGCTCTTGGGAGTAAATTCTAGAAATGTTCATGTAGGACAAATGACTTTTCTAAGGAGGCCCTTAGGAAATGTTAGGAGTGAAACCCTCACCTGCTCCTCCTGCAGAGAGGAATTCTCGGCTGATAGAGCATATGGCATCTCACTCCCTGTGGGACAGCCTTGGGTAGGCCTCTCTTGGTCCCACTGTACGTGGGTTGTGGTCTCTGTTCTGCATCTGTGCACCTCGTGGCTTGGGAGAATTCCCTTCCTGCTGCTTCTCTCATCCTTTGCTGGAAAAGTAGGACTGGCAATGTAAAACATCTCCCACCACGGGACCTGCCCTGAGTTGGGTTTTTCAGCGTTCCCATAGTTCAAATAATAATTAGGCTGATTGAGAGCAGAGAATAAAGTCAGTTTCCCAGAAAGTGATGAATTGATTGACAGAGATTGTTCTGAAGTAAAAGCAAAGGTGTGGTTGTTCTGCTGCTACTGTCAGACAATTAATTATTAAAATTTCCAAGAACAGTAGTCAGTGCTTTTCCTTTATCAGGACAACAAAACAGATCCCTGACATGAGGCAGCACAGCCCCCATTTGCTTTGGTGCTAAAGTGCAGATAAAGGCCTTGCTTGCACCAAAACCTTGAGCCTGCAAGTGCATATGTACCCAGACTTTATCTAGTGACCGTGTCGTTCATTATCTGCGTGGGGAGAGAGCCTTGAGAAACACCAGAACAAGATAGGGTCTTCCAGAAGGACTCTCTGGAGCCTGGGTGGGATGTACATGTTGTTCCCCTGTGGAATGGCTCCAAGGCAGCCCAAATAGTTTCCCGAATGAGGGGCTAATCCCCTGTGAGGGCTCGGGGGGGGGGCAGGCTGAGAGCAGGGCAGTGCACGTGTGCACAGGCAGGTACCTGCAGGGATCTGCTCTCGCTGCGGTTCAAAGGGCACACGGGAGCAGGTTAAAGAAATCTGAAGAATTTGGTGTGAGAGGAAGAAAGTCCAGCTCCGGCCAGACCTATGGAGGTCCCGCCTTCCCTCTGGCTTCACAGACCTGCTGCAGAGCTCTTCTTTGGGAAGCAGGGAGGTGGCCTGGCTTTGCCCTGGGCTATGAAGTGCCTGTGTTGTGTTTGCTGCCCTTAGCTCAGTGTTTCCACACAGTTAATTTTCCCCGCTTATTTTAGGGTTATTGGTTTTCTTGTTGGTTTAGTGTCTTTCAAAAAATACTCCAGGAAACCTAATGAGCCAAAAGCTGCCTTAATTTTGACGAGTTCAACCTTACTGACTTTATTTTGGAGACTGACACGAGCAGACTGTGAGACTGGGAAAGTGACTGCTCATTTCGGTGAAGGTGGAAGGGAGGTGGAAGCTTTGTTCGCCCAGAGGCCTTTGATTTCTGAGTGATACAGAGAACCTGTTGCAAGAGGCAGAGCACCCTTAGAAAACGAGCTTTTGTTAGTTTTATTTTCCAACTTTGTTTCTGTTTTGGGCGCCCAGATTTTATGGCAGGTGTTGTATCTTCCCGGCTCTTTGCTTAGCTGTAAACTCCAACCATCTGGAATATGATGCTGTATATCTTGCAGCTTCCCAGGTACTAGCAAAGGTTTCCCAAGGCAGGCAGCAGCCTTCTCTCACGTCAGTTTCTTTGGAATATCTGGCAGAGATTCCTCCTTTGTGAGCCATTTTGTCTTGTTCTCATGTCACCTTTTATTCTTCGCCGGTTTATCTGCTTTTCTAAGAGTTTCGGTGACAACCTGAGGACTCGTTTAGTCAAGGCAGGCGTTTTTGTCAGCTTTTCACGGGTGATGCAAAAAGAGCTGAAGCAGACACCCTCTCCCCGAGGGGGATTCGGGGCTGCACAAAGCCCCTCTGCCCGCTGGAATGCTCGGGCTGAGCCCTGCATTCCTTAGTGACACCAAGATAAGCAGAGCCAGAGGAGAGCAGGAGAAGGCGAGGGATGGTACCAGGCTATAAAGTTTAAGAGGTGAGTGTTCCTCACTGGCCGTGATCCAAGTGATGGTTAAGAATGAAACTATCCTGAAAAAATCTGGAGGATGGTTTTCAAAAGCCAACAAAAGAAGTATTTTGCAGGTCTGTCCACAGAGCAAGCATGAGCAAGATGTTTTCTTACGGAGAACAGGGAGACAATACAGGAACAGGATTGTTTAGCCTGAGGTTTCAGAAAACCGTGAGGCGTGTGTCTCCTCTGAAGTGCTGAAGACAGCGGAGAAATCCCCTGTGGAATTCAATGTAAGAGCAGACAGCAGCCATCTGACAGTGGCAGTGTTTTACCCTGACCTGGGTTTAACTAGGCACCATGTATAGAATAGGGCTGTGGCTGAGCTGAGGTATAAGTTTCCTAAAGGTTTTTATTTTCATCTAAACAACATTCCTGTCCAGGATTTCATCTCTTTATTGCGAAACCTCAGGGCAGACGCCCTTGTCCTGCTTTCACTCACTCTGGGAAACCTCTCCCACATCTGGAACTGGGTGATGAATAACGTGGTTACTGTGGTCTTGAACCCTGTGTATAAATCAGGTGGGATGAGCACGAGAGCCATGTCTGATCCACGTTACTGCAGGAATAAGGGAGGGTGTGGTTCCCCATGTGCATTAGGGGGAATGGTTGGACTCTGGTGGAACGTGCCGGGTGACACAGAGTGGGATGAAAGATGACTCGATGTGGCTGGTGCAGGTGCCAGGCAGAGCAGGCTGGTCAGGCCTCCTCTCAGATACTTCCAACCTCATCCAGCCTGGAATTACAGAGGTGCAGGAGTGCCCTGGATTGTGCCTTCCCACTCTGACTCTGCAGGGCCTGCTTGTAGGAAGCAAAGCTACAGTCACATGCAGCACTGAAAGCAGCTGGATAAAAACAGATTCCTTTTGTGTGTTCCTTCCCTATCATGGAAAAGCCTAGAAAAGTGAGTGGAGCAAGAAGAAAAAATAGCTGATGTCCTAAAGAAACGTGGAGAGAGGACAGCAGCAGAGGGTAATTTCTTAAAGCTGAAAGGGAAAGAATAGGGCCGCCAGCCAGCCTGGATGAGCTGGCAGAGCCTCCTTCCCGAGTACCAGTGACACATGGGGTAAGATTGAAGGTGGGGCAGGACAGAAAATGGAAATATTTGATAGTTTCTCTGAAATCTCAGTGCAGACAGCTGGACTGCAAGGGGATTTGCTTGTTCAGCAGTGAAATGAGCCATACACTCATAATGAGAATTATGTTACTTTCCCCATGTCTCTGCATTCCTGTGCTCAGGTCACGTAGACAAGTGGCAACTACAGGACTTCCCTGTAACAGCTGAGTCACAAGCTCTGCTCCAGGGTCCACAGGGGGCTGTGCTTCCAGGGGACAACTTGTAGGGCTCTGTCATTGCTAAATGAGGGGCTCCAGTGCAGGCATGGTCAGGATCCTGATTGCAAAGCCTAAGTGAGGGCTGAGTCTGGAAGGCAGCTGTCTGTGCAAGAGGTGCTGGCACTAATACGGGCATTCAGCTCTCTCATGGCAGCCTTGGGAAGGCTTTAAATATTGCCAGTGTTTGCATTTGGACTTTCTGTTACAGGTGATTCTCAAAGCACATGGAAGATACTTGTCCTGTGCCAAGCAAGTGAGAAGTGGGTAAATCCTCTGCTGAAGGAAAACTGGATGGTCCCTCAGCCTGTGTAAAAAGTGCTGAAGAAAGGGAAGTCAGAGGGCTTGGAAGCAGGCTGTATTCTTTTTTTGTTGTTGTTTTTAAATGTAAAGCTACAGTTTGTTTAAACTGGCACAAACTGGGAGCGATTCCACTGCAGCCCATTGACAGGGACTGGAGAGAAGCAGAGGACATGGCACTACAATCAGGGTTCTCTGGCCCCAGGGACATTTATGACTTACACAGTGATCTCTGCAGCATATCTTGGTGATTTGACAACACCTGCCCATTGTATTTCATTAGACATGTGCAAACAGTTTAATTTGTGCAGGAGTTTCATGAATTCTCCCAGCTTCACTGTGTCCTTGCTTTACTTGTCACTGCATTGCAGGGTAGAACCACATTCTTTTCACCTTGGTGGATGTGTGTGCTCCTTCCAGCAGGCAGAGCTGGTGGCTACAGAGCTGGTTCCTCAGGCACAGGATCATTGAGGAGTCTGAGTAGTTTGGGCTGGAAGGGACCTTAAAGACCATCTAGTTCCCATGGTTGTGGACAGGGACACCTTCCACTACCCCAAGTTGCCCAGAGCTCCATCCAGCCTGGCCTTGAACTCTTCCAGGGATGGGCCAGCCTCAGCTTCTTTGGGAAACCTGTGCCAGGGCCTCACCACCCTCACAGGGAAGAATTTCTAATATCCAGTCTAACCCAGCACTCTGGCAGCGTGAAGCCATTTTCTTTTGTCCTATCACTCCATGCCCTTGTCCAAAGTCCCTCTCCAGCTTTCTGGGAGCCCCTTTAGGCACTGGAAGGGGCTCTAAGGTCTCCCAGGAGCCTTCTGTTTTCCAGGCTGAACAGCCCCACCTCTCCCAGCCTGTCTCCAGAGCAGAGGTGCTCCAGCCCTCGGAGCATCAATCTCTTTGCATTCTGCACCACACATAAGGGACAGAAAATAGAAAGGCACACACTGAGGCTTTTTTAACATGCAAATAATTTTGGATGATATATAAAGCACTTTTTTCAACCAGGTAATTAACAAAGTTCCTTAAATGATCGACGTTTTGGATCCAGTTTTCCCAAGATCAATGTTTTGTAGCTTCTCTGCTTTCAGGGAAACACACAAGTGGATGAAGGTAGACAGGGGTGCCACATTTTTGAACAACTGAGTAATCACTACAGGAGTTTCGATGGTTTAGTCTGCAGGACTTTGGAACACTGATGGAATGTTTTGTGTTCTCAGGGCAAGTGTTAGACAAGTCACGTAGCTTTAAAATATGTATTTATTCAGCTTTAGTTCTGATAAAAGCTGGGCTCTTTAACAATGCAGTGGAATTTGCATGGCAGTAACAGAGAAAATTTGCTGTACAATATCATCAACTTACATGTCCTGGATACTTAAAGAGAATGCTGCAATTAAAAATACTGGATAAAAAATGCTCAGACAGTGTTTATTTAAAAACTTCAAGCTGTACAAAAGGAAAACAAAGATAATATAATTTTCTGAAGTTCTGATGATGGAGCTGCCATATAGCATCCAGTGACCTTACCTTCAATATTTAACAAAAACTGTAAACAGTCCCAGTCATATTACAAGATTAATTGACATGTACAATAATTAGTAGCCAGCAATTAACAATCGGAGATATTTTTCTTTAATCTCTGCTCTTACCTATAACAAAAAGCAGGCAGAGGGAAGAGATTATTTCATCTCATTCCTGACCTCCAGTCAATTTATGGAAGAGCTCTTCATCCAGTGTTTCATTGTGGTCTTTGGAGCGGGTTGACAAGAAGATGTAGCCCCCGATATACTCGTGGATGATTTTGCAGTCTGCACTCAGACACGTGAAAGCGATGGACACGTTCTGGTCAAACTCGATTGCAACCTAAAGAAAACAGACATGGCAAAATCAGACACGGGGATAAACTATCTCTGGGAGGAAGGATTTCCGTTTCTGCTGTTGAGGGGGTTTGGCCGCTTTTTGTGAATTTTCTGCTGTATCAGGGCCCTCTTGTGGTCAAAATATTTTTGCTTGTTCAGGCAGGCAACAAAATCGTTCAAGTCTTTTTCCGATGGCTTTTTCCTTCCCCTCCTGGGAAGAGCAGGAATGGCATTCCTGCCTCTTTGTGCACTTAGCTAATAATGTTTGTTCTGTCCGTTGTTACACAGACCTTAAATCTGCCTTCAGTTTCCAGCTACTGTTAGTTCTAAAACGCAGCAAACTGACCTTAGCTGCTTACTGTGGATTCTGCCTTTTTTTGAGTGGGATTTAAAGTAAACCCAGCAACTTCACCCAGAATTACAGGCTCTGGCACAGGGAACTGCAGGAGAGCAATAGGGAGTGTATCTGATCTCTCCTGGTTCCACTAGATGGATGTGGAAAACTCTAAGCAGGAACAGTTTCCAGGCTGCTTTGATTCACATCAGGTCACACCAGTTCCACCCCAGAAATCTACAATTTACAGAGCTGTCTTCAAGCTTTGAAACTCAAAATCTGGGACTATGTAATGGCACAGAGTTGCAGGGCTTGCAATCTCAGTTTGGGATTTGAAAGACAAATCCTGTATCCTCAGTCTGTAGTAGAGACTGGATCACCACAGTCCAGAGGATTGTGCATGAGCTGGGCTGCACAGAGTTAAAACGAGATTTTTACTGACAGCAGTAAATGTAACATGTTGGAATCCACTTCTGGGTCTCTGTATTTCATCCCATCAAAATCAAGAGCAACTTGTAAAGAATAAGCCTGGTAGGAACCTTTTAAACTGGCAATCTTTTAGTTCCTGATTTTTGACTGCAGACTCCATTACGAACAATTCTAGACAGCTTATGTCATAACATGTCACAACATATTCAAAATCTTCCCTGAGGTTTGAGAATGTTTTCTGAAAGCATCACCCGGTGTGTGTGAAATGGAATGAGTGAAGGCAGAGCTGTTCCAGGTTTACCTGGCGTATTTCCCAGTTCACATTCCACTGCTTCATGTTGGAGAACCTCCATGTTGTGATGGGATCCCCTGTGGCCATATCTATCCGTATCAGCCTGTTGTAGGACACCCCAAGCACATCATCCTTTTTGCTTCCTTTAAACCTGAAAAAAAAGCCCCAAACTTCTGAGCAGACCTGGTTTGCAGTGATTTCTGTCTAGAGAAAGTGGAAAAAATGTGGGAGAAGTCACACCACCTTGGGATTGAGGAGAGCTTGGACCCTCCTTTAGGATTTGTTATAAAGCCAAAGTGTGGCTGGTGGACCAAGGTTTAAGATGGAAGATAATCAGGCAGGTAGATCTGGCTGAAATCTTTCCAATTTACTGTTTTCTGCTAAAAAATTCTGCCTGAATGCATGAATTTGGTTATATTTTTCCTGGAAAAAATGCCAACAATAGTTTTCATTCCTTCATTTCTCTAGTGCCGAAACACGTTCTTCTAGTTATATTAACTGAATTATACAAATAAAATAGATTTAATTTCCCGTATATCACCAGAGTTACCAAAACAGCTGTTAGCAACACATACATCCTTTTGAGTATAAAACACATTGCAATGTACCTTACAATGTAGTAGGATAAACCAAACTCAGGCAGGGACTGCCAGGCTTGAATAAAACGCAGCTTGGCCTCCACCAGGGACATCTGGGATATGTTTTGATGGGCTTCCAGGATGCGAGCAGTCAGCTGGGAAACACAGCAGGAGACAATGGTTTCAGCTGAGTGGAGAACGAAAATCCCTTTGCTTTCACTAAATCCAAGCCCAGGAGCTCTGAGGCTGTGCTCTGACACCTGGGCACCACTGGTGATGCTGATGTCCCACAGAGAGCACTTGGGGACAGATCCGAGCTCTGGGGGCCAGGTGTGTGAGCTCCATACATTGCTCTGGAGACTCCCCTAAGGGTGGGGAGGCTGAGCTCTTTCACAGTGAACAGGGAATTCAGTGGAACAGGAGAGGCACCCGGGCCAAGAAGGTTTCAGATCCTTACAACCCTCCTTTCTTACGCTGAAGAGACTTTCAGGGGACAGTGTATGAGGAGCAGGGGTGTGGATGCAGGAGAGGTACTTGGAGCAGGTGCTCTGACACCTGTCCTTGTGTTCACTTTGAAGAAAACGCCTTGTGCAAAGGGACAAACGAGTGAAGGGTGATTTCACTCTATGGTTTCCAAATGCTGCCTGGATCCATCCTCAGCCCTGAGCAGCCCTGGAATCACTCACCCCCAACCACCCAGCCACGCTCAGGTTACCTGCTTAGACTTGTACTTTTTGGTGTAACGTAATGAGACAAAACATTCCGGTTTCATATCTACATTTTCTGGCTCTGAGGTAGCCTGGGAAGACATGGTCCAGTTCTTCATCTGCAGGAATGAAAGGATCTTCTGGACCTCGGGCTGGTAGGAGCTGTCAGCCATGGTTCTGCCCTTGGAGGCCAGGACACAGGCAGCCATCCAGCGAGCGTATTGATCCTCCTGCAACAGCCACAGGTCACTGCTCCACACCTGTGCCTCCACCACCGCACCACTTCCACCCACACAACTGCCTCGGCAGATTGGACATTTTCAAAGCCATCAAGTACTTTGGAAAAGATTCTATTTGAAATTTTCTTGCACGACTAGTTTTCACCTGATGGATGTTTTAACACAAGTTGGTCTGATATGTTTCAATACAAATGGAATCAACTGAAAATTAACAGAAGAGCCTCCTGCTGCCCTCATGAGAATGGGGAGGGTTCTACTTCAGAAAGAATAAAATCCACCCTCAGTCCTTGGAAAACATTGGAACAAAATATTGTAACCTCGTTTTACTCTTTTAATAGTTGGTTCTTTTTTGCTTTCTACCAGCTTTGCTTGGCTCCTGATGATAAACACAGGATTATTGTCTTTTTGCCCCCATAGCTGTTATGTATTTACTAGGCTTAAATTTTACTGAAGGTAAAATTCTAGAACAGACAATTAGATTCTAAACAATCTACAATAAATCTGAATTACAAACTTCCTCTTGTCTTATTACTCACATTATCACATCTTAAGTACACTTCATTCATGCCATCTGCAACAGGAATTAGTAACTTGATTCCAAACTTCTTTGCTGCAACATTTACATCTGGTACGACTTCACATCCTACATCCCAGAGAATCAGAAGGAAATTAATTTATTTCATTACTCTATCACTAATTTGAATTACTGATTTAATACTGAAGTTGTTTTCCTTTGAGATCAAGGGCCTAGTGTGCAAATCATGCTCTGGTAATCTTGGTTTGGGTTAAACTATTGAATCCTTTTTACTTAGGCCTCTTCTGCAGGTGTGATCTGCCTGCTTGAGGAACTCAGGGACCAAAAATCTCCAAGATTAGGTCCTGCTGATCTTGCCTTCCTGAGTCTGGCAGGGATTTCTTGATTTGTTCCATTCACAAATCCAACAGAAAAAGGAAAGAAAGGAGAATTCCTACCTTTTAGGTTTAGTTTCTCAATAGGTTCTCCCTGTGCAGATTCTTTGTTTTTAAAATAAGATATTGAAGTGTCTCTGAAGATAAACCAATATGCCTTGATAGCTTTGAGTGACAGCTTCCTGGGTCTACAGGAAAAAAAGGAATCACATTTGTTTATACCCAAATGGACAAATTGCCAAGTCATTCACAAATACTAGAGTAGATTTCAAATTCAGGGTCATACTTGTGTCAGTGAGGGAGGTGGCAAATGCCTGCAACAAACTCAGGTTATCCTGGATAGAGATGTGGCTTTTGCCCCAAATTCCAGGTGAATCTCATCTGTGATTTTTCTCATTTTTTTATTTCTCTTCTATGTGGTTTTTCTTCCTTATTTTTTTCCTTCCATTCCTAATCAAAGCCATTCCCTTCTAACAGACTAATCCTATTTTTCCCATGATCTCAGTAACATCAGTTTAAACTCCCTGGTGTGTTCACATGCACCAGAACTGGCATAATTTTTTTCATAGCTCCTTATCTTGAAAATTTGCACCCACAAACCCAACTCGTATTCATTACACTGGTTGGTTTTATCTGAGTAGTGTCTAACACAACAAAATTCTATTCCTTCACTAATTACAGAGGTTCTGTGTCTCTCCAGGAGAGATATTAGCACTATTTTCAAAGGTGCCAAATATTTTGGCTTTTAATTTTCCAACGCAGTGACATTCTCCAAAAATATGGGACTATAATTTCTTTTAGACAGGCAAAAATATTTTTATATTAAAAAAAAGCTGCTGAAAATTTTATGGAGAATTTTTTGTTATTGCTTTTGTGCAAATATTGTAGTTCTCCACGATATTGTCACCTACCTGAAAGCAGCATTTACCAGTGTGCTAATATGGTGCATACTGGGAATAAACTGGGAATGAACAGGGATAAAAGTTCACCATATGAATAGTCAGGAGCAGGACATGCAGAGCTTTGCTTTTTTACAATGAAGCAAATAATTACAGTAACAGAATGTTGTTGTTCCTTTAAAGAAATGTTTTACACCTTACTTAGTCCCTACAATTTCTCAGGTTTAGCAAATGATTTATCAAATATACAGAAACTTTTCATGATGAAGAAAAAATAACTACTGAATGCTTTTAAAAGCAAACTGTTCTACTGCTGGGGAAAACCAAACAGTCCTTTGTTAGATACTTAAATTTCCTTTCATCTTAAGCCACCTTGATATTTTGAATGTCATATAAAATTCCTAATTGGAAATTAATAATTAACAATTCTTAACAACAGTTAACAACTGTTACAATTTCTCAGGTGCTGTTTTCAGTTCCATGACTACTAAATACCATTTGTCAAGGGAATAAATCTGATAAATATTTGTGCAACAGGAAGTTTTATCTTTCTAAAACACAAAGGCTGTTTTATGATAAAAGGCATTACAAACTTGAGGTCTCTGCAGTCATTTAAATTACCCATAATCAAGATATTATAAGGGATTCACAGAAACTCATTTTGATGTTAGAAAAAACAGCCTCCATGTTTGGTTTGAAAGGGGTAATTTGGTTGTTTCTTTTGTTTAAAAAAATACAACCTCAGGGTTGCTTTCAGAAATTCTTCTCAGAGTTTCCTCTAGTTTCTCATTGGCAAAAAGCAGTAAAATGTGGTTGAAAATAAAACTGAAGACTTTTGTTGAGAGATGATGATTGATGAGCACTAGGAAATACAAAGAGCCTGGTCTTTTGGTAAGTACAAGTAAAGCTACCCCAGCACCCCAAGAGCTGGAAAGATCTGCCAAGAAACTTTGCCAGAAGCAGCAAGAGAAGGATTGGAAAAGGATGGTATTAGAGTGGTTAGACCCATCTGGGTGTTTGTTAATTTATAGCCATAGGATCTGCTGTCAGATTAAGAGTAAAATCTCAGGGGATCTCTTGTAAGGTTAAGCTTGTTTTATTAAGCTTAAGGTTTTGCATGTTTTATTATTAATTTGAATAACTCACCTAACTAGCCTGAGATTATCAGCAAGTTTCGGGATGTCTGTGATGTCCTCCTAGCAGGAATAATTAGGAATAATTTTAGTACAATGCTCTTTGTAGGAGTCTCCTAAAACAATCAGGATCCAGGTAGGCTCATCAGAGTCAACACATGTGACACAGGGAAAGCCACCCCAAAGGACATACCAAAATGTTACTTGTGTTTCCACCTTCCAGTGTCACTTCCAGGTTAGAAAGGGCAGCTTCTACTTCATCTACTTCCGACTCACTGGTGAAATCTTGTGCCTCTGATGACAATGATAACTTGCTTACATGATACTGAAATAAAATATCAGTATCCAACAGTTAATATATCAATTAGCAACACATAATCACAGCACATGAAAAGAGACCATTTGGTCTTCTGGGTCTTGGACAACTGTGTAAAATTCTGCAGGAATTCCCTTCAGGAACCAGGGGTTTTTTACAAAGAAACAGGATGTCCACTGTGACTGCCAGTGCAATGGCTGCTAACAGTTTTCTATTTTTAATTGCCAGTGTTTGCATCCCTGTCCCTGTTCTGGGAGGCTGACTTGGCGCTACATTTGCACCCTCAGTCGTGCCAGCTCCAAATGCCATCCAAATTTGGCAGCAATGCTCTCTGGTGTTCTGCAGTGGCAGGCTGTGAATTTTTGCCAGCTTCATTTACAAGGAAGGAATTTATTATTAATAAATATTTGTGCTTTATTTCCTTGTAGTCAAGGATTAAGCCTTGTTACATTTCCGTGTACCCCAGAGCGTCCCAGTTTTCACACTGTGTTACAGCATGAACATGTGTATTACAGAAGTTACTGTTAAGTAGTTTAGTTGGTTTAACTGGTGGATGCTGCGTATTGTTTGCCACCTAAAGGGCAGAGCTGGCCTGGGCTCTACCCTAGTCCTGTCCTAGCCTGTGGCTGCCTCCAGTGGAGACAGTCCTGTTGCCTGGGAGGGAACACGTGCCTGTATGGCAGCGAAGATGAGCATTTCCTCCTCAGTGCAGTCGATCTCCTCCAGCAGGATGGCCCAGCGGGCCTGCTCGTAGATTTGGTTGATCCGCACGGCATCGTACTGGAGCAGGAAAAGAACACAAGTCATGGCATTAATACCCCAAGGGGCACATTCGGCAGCAGCTGCAGCTGGACCACAACCCTTGTTTCCTTCCTCCTCCCACCTCTGCCTTGTTCCCGCCCTTCTCCTGTACCAGGGTCGTGTGCAGGGTCACAGTGACTTGCTGAGCCAACAGAAATGTAGCAGGAGCCCTTGGCTGAGGCAGGAGGGGAGAGAAGGACATCCCCTTTTGAGGCAGCAGGCCTTGGGCTGTGTAACCAAAACGTGAAACCACGCCGGGAGAGTGAAAATAACACGACAGGGCTGATCTGAATGTGACACGTGGAACTCTTGCTCCTCACTTCCCCCCCTTGGCTTTTTCAGTTCCAGTTCTGCCTTTGCACTGGCCTGATATTTGTCAGATCTGCTTTAATTCACTACTTGTTGTTTGGACAGTGGTTGTTTCTTATTATCTACTTGGCTAATCAGCTGAAGTGACTCACAGAAATATTTCAGTCCCTGAGCTAGTGAGATGTAGGTGATGTAAACCTTGGAGAGTGACCTCTCCCAGCAGAGGTGAGGCATTAAGTTGCCTGAAGCTCCTTTGGGTTGTTTCATCCTATGGGTCTGTGACTGGCTGAGCCAAAGAAAGGAAATGTTTGGGCTGCTGAAGTAGAAGTCCTTGAATTGTAGTGGGGGTGGCATTTCACCCAAAAACATGCCAGATGAACTGGAGAGTTTGATTGCTTCTGAAGGGTTCAGCACAGAAAAGCTGTGAAATTCAGTGATGGCAGTGGAACATAAATGTCATTTTTAAGTTCATTTTCAAAACCAGGGCATCATTTAGAATACTGTTGGTCTAGTTTTGCCTCTTTATGTTTTCACATTTAAAGAGAGGCAGAAAGTAAACCAGCTCCTCTGGAAACATGGATACTGTTCCTGGTGGTCTTCAGATCTCATCTTTGTACTTAAGATCTGTCCCTTAAGGTAAGGAAGAGTGATTCAGTGTGCAGAGGGTAAAAGTGCAGCCAGAGCTGCGGGGAAGAGGTTGGATTTGATCTCTGAAGGGCCTGTAACAAATCCCAGCTAAAATCCTATATTCCATATTCCTGTGTAGCTCCTTGACATGAAAGCAGGCAAACAATGAACAGCAATAAAAGCAAAGCTCTTACTTTTGGATTCAAATCAAAGAAAGTGTAATATTTAAAGCGTAGAAGAAGCTGATCATCCTCCAGGATCCCTTGTTCCATAAGTGATCGAGATGAATCCAGCCAGCTGTGGAAGGAAACAACCCACAGATTCATCTGTACAGGAAAAACCATCACGCCTGCAGAGCTCCAATGCAATTGTGACACAAAAGCGGGATCAAACAGCTCTAGTCCCTGCAAGTCCAGGGAAAATTCACATAACTGAAGAAGGTGGAATGTTCGGATGGATTTCCAGCTTTCATTGTATGAACATGACACCTACAATCTTCTTTTTTTTTTTTTTTTCTCCAGCACTATTCAAAATATCAATAGTAGATGCCAGAAACTAAGTAGTAAGTAGTTGTGAGGTGACCAACGCCAATAAGATCCTTTCTTCTCCCCCTCCAAAAACAGGAGGTTCATTCAAAAAAGGGCAAGAATCTGCCTGTAATATTTCAAACTCTCACTTTTGATTTCAGTAGCTTCTGGTTTATAATTCCAGCAACTTCTGTCATCCAGTGAGATCCAATGAAAATATCCAAGTCATTGTTAAATGCTCCACAGATCTAAGAATGACAATCCATATTTTAGGAGAAACAATCCTCTTCCCTCAAATGCACCACAAAAACCTGAGTGCTCTGTGTTCCCTGTGGTGGACAACAAGCAATGTTTGCTTGTGCAGAATTCAGTAAGTCACCCATTTGTAATGGAAATTATTGAATTCATCCACCTGCCATTTATCCACTGTCCATTTAAAGCCTTTGGACTTTGCCACCCAAACTGATCATGACATCACTTTTTTAAGACAAGAAGGATCTCAAAGAGAGGCACCTTACCCTGCATTGAGCTTGGCTTTGTCAGCCAAAGTCCGTGGCTGGTACATCTCTGCCAGCATTTCTGGAGAACAGTTGGGGTAACTGAGGGCCAGGACGCTGCAGTTCTGCTCAGTCAAGGGGCTGTCACTGAACCAGGTGATTGTGGAAGAGGCTGGTGACCCACTGACAGGATCATAAATGGGTGTCATGGTTTTACTATATAAACCTGGATTTGCTGCAAGTTAAGAGCAGAACATATTATTCCAGGGAAAACAGGTCCTTCAACTCTTTTCTTTCTCTGCTTTTTCCACCTGGCCTTGTCTTTTCACAGGAGGTGAGGTGACCTCAGAGATGGAAGTGCTCTTTCTTGCTCTGGGGGATATCTCAGTTGTGTTGGATGTGGGAAACACACACTGTCAAGCCTTAATTTCTCCTTTTTCTCACAGGATGCCAAATCTCATGAATATTTTAAGCGTGGTCTCACGTTTTCAAAGAGCAGCTGCACATCCTGTGTGCAGGGCCACAGCTGATCACCTATTTTGAGATATGGCCTTTCTCATATCAGTGGAAAGGAAAACATTTATAGAAGCAACAGGAAAATATTGCTATATTGGAGATTTCTTCAAGCCACTGATTTGATGCCAACTCTGTCTTTCTGACCACCATCCTACATAAACTGGTCTCCCTGGGGTTAGTTGTGTAATTTCTTCCAGTCAGAAGAATAAAATCATATTGACTTTTCATTACCTGGTAATCCAGAACTCACTGGAGAGTTGCACAGGTTTAAAATATCTTCTGTCACCGGTTCTTTGCTGTTCTTGTCTTTTTTCTTTTTCTTTTTGAGTGTGTCTCCTGATTGCTTCAACAAAGACAGCTCTTCTGACCGTCTGATGTCTGCAATGGCAGTTTGGGAAGTGAAGCAAGATGAAACTTAGCAGATTCAGGAAGCTTCATGTTGCAATTTGAATTTTATTTTTAGCAAGTTGAAGGCAGTTGCCATGGAAAATCCAGTAATTCTATAACAAGGCCAAAGACTTTGGGCTGGAGAGTGAATTTTGACAGGACTTAACCCTGCTTTTATAGGAAGTGTAGCTGCACTTTAGAACACCAAGAAAAAACTTTCTCACCAGTGGCTCTGCAATCACCTTTGGGCATAATATCTGAAATTATGAATATCTGAATTATGAATAAGCAAGAACCAGTTGTATTGCAATTCGTGCCTTTTGTTATTCACTGTATTTCTTGTGGAAGATTCTGTCTTGGCTGTCCACTCTTCCCTGAGACATTACTGATTCAGACAGGTATTCTCAGTTGAAAACCTGACCCTTCATTTCTGAAAAACACTTTTACCCTGAGGTAAGAAGAGACGTTTTTTGACAGTATTCACACGTTCCTGTACTGACTCAGTTTGGAAGAAATATTTAATTTGGCCAACTGCCAGTTGTGCAATTATGGCATCACTATAGCAAGAGCTCTTTAGTACAATAAAGACAAACTACGCCTTTCCCAATCCATTGCTAGGAGATGAAAGGTGAATTGTGGTTAATGTGAGGCAGTAAATTCCTTCTGAAGATGAATGTGTTAATGGGCTAAGAAGATCTAAATTAAAATGAGGATTTTAATCCCCATTTTCCCCTAAAATTAAGGGATTTTGAAGAGTGTTTGCAGGGCTGAGTCCTGCTTTGGGAAGACAAGGATTCCTACAAAACCACCAACAGGACCTTGACTATCTGCTACTCCCACAGTGTCATGGGACACATTTCTGACAGTGTTTGCACCAGTTATCACAGAGACTGAGAACCACTGACACGCACTGCATGCTAAAACCCAAAAAATCTGCCTCAAAGTTCTCCTTGAGCTCCACAGTTTTGTGAGGAAGGCCTTCACAACAAAACAAAGTTGCCCAATAAAACGCTCCAACTTGGTTCCCAGAGGGGGTTCATCTCTACTTACTGAGAATTTTGCAGATGTCACTGACAGCTCTGAACACCATGGCAGAGAAGCTGACTTTCAGTCTCACAGTCTTCATGTTTGGCAAGCGGAGCCGCAGCATTTTGTGCTGAGGGGTAAAGAGCAGCTTGGCATCTGCCTGCACCCCACATTTGTCCAGTGTCCAGTGGGTTTTCAGAAGCCAGCATTTTTTTTGCTCCCACCAAAAAGCATAATCTGACCAATCTTGTGCTATATCTAGGAAAATATAAAATGATTATTAATAAACTACGGAGCACATATATATAAGTCTTGGTTTGGAAACAGTTCTCTGCAAACAGGAACATTAATTTACATTAAAGCAGCAACCACAGTTCCTAAGACCTAGACCCCATTTACTGAACACTTGTGACAGTCACTGGGAACTAACTTTGCTTCTGGGTGATCTTGGTCAAGCTTCTGTCTTTTGCATCAATCCTCATTCCTCCTCATCAGCTCTGCCAGGCAGAGCCTCTTCCTCTGCGTGTGTCTAACACACCAGAGCCCTGCCCTATTTTGGAGTTCTCTGGTCAAAACTGTGTCACAGATTTGCTTTAAACATTAACATAGAAGGCTTTTCACACTAGCTGAGAACTCTTCTGACCCAGTGGAAACTCTGTTTCCGGCTCACTTTTGGGCGTAAATGCACAGAAGGTGACAGAAGTAGTTTCCACCTGTGCTCACTTGCTCTGACTCTATTTTGCATTTCATTTCCTAACTTTGATTTGGTCAGCCTCAGCCTTTCAGGGCTGTTCCCTCCTGGGTGCATGCAATGGATAAGGAGGCTCAGATTAGGGCTAGAACAGCACAGGAAACAGTAACTTCTCAAGTGCCCTTTAACAACTACTCCTGTCTCTTTGACTGCCACACAAATAGGTATCAGCCCCCCAAACTGCCTACCTCTACGATCTATCTGGACAGGGAGTTGAACAGTCAGCCTGCTCTAGTTATTTTTGTCTAACTGGAAGGCAAACCCCAAGTTCTGTTTGCACTGTGGTTGCACAGAGACTTTATGCACAGACAGGGAGGGGCTCTGACCACATAAAACCCCGAGTGTGAGCAGCTGCATGCTCTATGCTGTGACACACAAGTGAGGCAGTGCCATTTCAAAACATGCAGGAGCCTCTCTCTGGAAAGGGAAAGCTGCACTTATTACTGTCATAATATGTGCAAATTAAACAGGTCTTTACTCACTGATTTTTTCTACTAATTTCAGCATGAGTCCTCCAATATGAAGGTCCCCTGTGACCTGTAGTAAAAATTCTTTTTTTGCATCTTGGAGTTGATGATCAACTGTCAGCAAGAGTTCCCAGGTGTGAGACCCATATTCAGTGGAAGAACTCATTTTGGAAAACGTCTCTGTCAGCTCTGGAAAAACAAACCAAACAAACAAATAGGATGTTTTTCCTCCCCTCTCCAAACAAATGTGTTTCTCCATAGTCTCAACAGAATTCCAAGCTGCCAAGACTTCACAGTGGCTTTGGCTGGAACTTCAGAGGTGTTATCTTGTTACCTCTGAACTAGACTCTGCTCCTGTGACTGCTCTTTCAAGATAGGAATGCGGGGCTTTTGGATTTTATTTTGATTTTGCCATGCCTCCAACTCAAGTGTCTCCAGTTGGGCAGAGATGACCCAGTTTTCCCTGGGTTCTCCCACCATACAGTGCTAATCTGCCAGCCTGGACACCAAAGCCTGCACTTGTGGGTGGGATCTGTCCAGTGAACAAAGGAATGCCATTGACTTGTACACTCAGGGCTGTAATTTTCACTGAAGTTTACACCTGCACTTCTGCCAGCTTGGCAGAAGAGTAGTTTTACCTCTTTGGGTGGATGAGAGGGGGAGACAATTAACTTCAGTGGCTCTCTGCCAGCAATATCCAGGCACAGAACTGCAATTCCTGCTGCCTTGCACAGGGATGTGTCCTGTCTCAGCAGGGGGAATTGTCTGAGATCCCACCAGGCTCCTGCCAGGACAAGTAACCAGCAATTGTGCCAAGCCAAACTGGAGAAGATGCTCCAAGTAGAAGCTTTGGTTATCATCAGTTCAGTTCTGCTAATTCCCGAAGGAAGAGCTCGTAGGTATAAGGTGACTGATGCTGCAGGCAGGATCTGTGATATTTAACCAGAGAGAGAAGACACCAGATCAGCTCTGTCCTGAAACAAGCCTTTGTAGATGAGGCTTAGGCACTAAAGCGGGTGACTGCCACTTATTGCAGACTTTTCAGCCACACACATGAACCCAGGTCACAGACACTCTGCTGAAAGTGCCCTTCACAGACTGTTTCTAACATAAAAACAACTAAGAGTTGTTTACAAAGAAGGCCAGAGGGGATGCAACAACTTTAACAGGCTGTTGTAAATCTTTTAAAAAACAAGTAGTTAATAATTCAAAACCTTGAGCCTAAAAGTTAAGTCAAATCCAGAAAAGTCAAGGACAGTTGTTACAGGTGGGGAACAAGAAAAAGAATGACCTGTTCTAGGACAGACTGCAGGACAAGACTAGTTTAGGTTACACTTATGTAAAAATAAGCTAAAGGTTGGAAACAGGGTGAAAATTTAAATTCATCTTTTTACCAAATGTATAACAACAAAGCTTTATGTTACCCATTAGATAATAAAAGAAGTTTTTAGTACCAAAATATAATACTTTGGAGTAGAGCCCAGTTCAACATTCATTCTGTGGTTCCTTTCCAGAGAAACAAGGAGGTTCTTGCACCTGAGCAGCCAGTCTGTTACAGCTTAATCTTCTCCAGACTTTTAGGTGTTAGCCATGTTTCTTAACATATTATAGCTCAAGGCTTTTGATATGTTTTTAAATGACACATCAGGCAGTATTTGTGCTGTGGAGCACAACCTAAACTGAAGCCATCCGTTCTCAGAATACAATGTTGTATAGACATGAGTCCTTCAACTTCTCTGGGCTTAGGCCATACCTGGTGTCAAAATATATAAAATCCAGTATCAAAAGGGTAATAGAAACGAGGTGATAATGACAAACTCTACTAATAAGAAAAAAGCAATCCCAAACATAAAGTCAATGAAAGTGTGAGTATTAAAGATGAGATGGATTCCCCCTTAAATGAATGATAATATAAATGAAACAATGTCCAGCTCAAAGCCATCCTTTTAGGAGGAAATTCCCTTACCAATGAGTTCACTGGAACAGTGCTGAGTCTGCATGGAAATTCTAAAATTACAACGACATTCAGAGAGCCTCAAGTCAGAAAACTCCAACTTCATAACCATGTAACTCCAAGAGGCCAATTTACACCAAGGAACAAGTGCTATTGTTAATTGGGCTCTTGGATGTGCCAGCCTACACCTTTTCACCAAACAGTTACTAAGCCAACAAGGGTTGATACTTATCCAAGGGGTTTGTTTGGCTTGCCTTGGTAAATAAAGGCATTGTGTTGGACACCGGAAAACCGAGGCTTTCCTGCCTTTGGGATTTTGAATTTGTGCTGCCACATGGTTTTACAAGCTTAGCTCTGCATTAGCCCAGGGGGCACCCGTGAAGGGGAAGGGCTCTGTCTCTCCCAAAGGCACCAGTGTCCAAGACCCAGCTCCCAAGGGGGTCTCCTGGCAGTGAGGCTTTCAGCACAAGGGAAGTACAAGGTGCAGAGAACAGTTATCCTTGCATTAATAACAGAACAAAAATCCTGACTTCAGAAAAATCAAAATGCTCCTAGTCATCCTCCTAAGTACTTAAAAAATAATCCATAGCCGGTTTAAGGATGAGAACTAGATGATTTTATTTCAGGAGCACAGGGGTGGAACATGGCAGATGAACTGTACTTGTGCCCACGCTTGTTCCACAGTGAACCACTATTATTACAGAGAAGCACAAGTCTCATCTGCTCTCTTGTGTGCAAAAACATTTGGGAGCTGACCTCCATTTTGTTTTTTGTTTCTTTTTAAATTTGGGTTCACTTCCCCATCTAATTCTGCTCACTAATGCTTGTGCTGACATGGGTGAAAACGAGCCGCCCAAGGGGTGGGTGAAGCCCTTTCTTTCATTCACCTGGCTGGGAAAACCAAGGTCTCAGTGCAGCTAATCCTGGCACTTCATCATTCCCTAAAGCAGCTCTTCCACACTTCCTCTCCAACCCAGGAGGTTTCAGTCTGAAGACAGGGCAACACAAACACCGGTTTGTGTTGTACCGGAGTACGCGGCACAAAGAAAGCCCGGTCGTGAAAAGGGGCAAGCAAAGCAACGAGGACAACGAACTATTAAGTACTAAGAGCCAACCGAACCCGAACCGCTCGGGCTCTACGTCTTACAAACTCCAGGTCATGCCTGGATCCGTTAGGGAACGAGCCCCAGCTCCTGAGCTCCACGTGGGCTCAGCTGTAGGGCCTGGCACAGTCAGATCAGACGGGCCAGAAATGTGTCTTCAGGCTGCTGCTGACTCCAGTCGGGATTTCGAGAGCAAGTTTTGGCCAACCCAGCTGTCCAAAAGCAGCGATGGCTCTGCAGCTCCAGCTCTGCAGATTTCAGCCCTGACAGCCCCGAACTTCACACTTGGAGTTCGTGTGGTCGTGTGCTAGAGCAAGGTGCTAACGACTCGGGCTAAGGTCAAGAGGGGTGAAACGACGAGAATCCCTCGGGCAGGCGGTGCCTGGAGCCGCTCGGGGTGTCCCCGGGGGTCCCGGGAGCAGCGCCCAGAGCAGCGCCCGCCTTTGAGGAAGTGCCGGGCGGCCGCGGCTTATGGGAGGAGGCGCCCGCAGGGGCCCAGAGCGCCGAACCGCAGCGAAAATGGTTGTAAAAGAAAGAAAGAAACTCAGGCCGTCGGGCAATCTTGCCCCGGCCCCAGCGCAGGGCAGCGCAGAGGCGCCCGCAGGTGTCCCGTGTCCCATATCCCGTGCCGGGATCGCTCCGGCATCGCCCCGCGCTCCCTCACCTGCGGAGCCCGCTGGCAGCGCTCCCCGCGCCTCCCGCGCTCCTCGCCTCCACCTGGGCTCGGAGAGACGGCGAGGGGAGGAGCGGCACCCCGGGGAAGGCGGCCCTTCCTTCCTTCCCCTTCCCTCCGCCCCGCTCCCCGCGGCCCTGGGTGGCTGCTCGGGGTCACCGCGTCCTGCACGGACCCACCGCGCCAAAAAGGTGACCCCGAGGCCATGGGGACACTTCGGGTGTTGTTCAGGCTGCAGCCGTGGAGAGGTTGGAGGCTCCCCGGAGACAATCAGTTTCAGAGCAAAGAGCAGAAAAGCGTGTTTGGGAGGTGAAATTGTGTGAGGGGGCACAGAATGAGGGGTTGAAGACACAGGAAATGGCCAAGTGCTTCTCCACGAGCCGGATTCCCACAGAAAGTCTTTATCACCTTAAACGTTTTACTTTGGGGTGTAGGGCCTACGTAAAACGCATCAGGAAACCAAACCAAACTGAAAAAATAATGGAAAAAATTCTTTCAGATTAAAATGATACCCCGGAAAAAGACTGCAGAAGTATAGAGGATGCATATTCGACACGCCATGGGCAACAGATAGTTACTTTCACGAGAACAAAGCAGATACGAAGTTGTTAAACCACAGATCATATCACATCACAGGATATTTGCTCCCGTAGGGCTCGGTGGCTGAGCTGCTCTGATCGTTCTCATCTCTTCAGATTGTCAGTGCATGCACCAGGGGTTTGCCTCTATCAGCCATCCTGGGAGGCAGGAACTTGAGAGCTCTGAAGCCTTTCAGGGCTTTCCATCACCCGAGGGTACAGATGGGTCTTTAATCACCCCAATCTGGGACGAGTTCCAGGAGTCCTGGTTAAGCTCAGACTAGGTGGGTGTTTCATTCCTGGCTCAGTCCAGGCTTATCCCTCCATGTGGAGCAGCTTTGCTTTTGCTGCTCCTTGGCAATGACTTTTTAGATCTTTGTAGTTGTTTGGTAAGTTACCTGTGAATTATTAGTATTTATAGGTACCTATGCAGATGAGCAAACAAGTGCATGGAAAAGGCCCTGCGGTAATATAAAATTCAGGTTTGAATTACTTTCAGTGGTTGGCAAAGCAATTAGAAAAACTTGAAAGGTTGTTCTTGAACAAGATATTCTGGTGTGTGCTTTTCCTGGCTATGTGAGCTTTTACTTTTACTGGCTACTTTTATTTTTACATCCTAGCCCTGACTTATGGAGTTAAGATACAAAACTAAGAAGCTTTTCTTGGTGCTCCATTCAGCCTAAGAAGAGATGTGATACAGAGGTCCAGGGAAGCTTGTAAACAGCCAAGTCAGCTTAGAAATACATCCTTGGTTTTGTTTTCTAAGCACATAAAGCACCCTTCCTACGGGAAAACCCACATGCCCTTCATTAAACTGGGAAAAAAGGTGCTTGTGAGCTAATCAATACAAGCTAGAAGCATTAAAAATATTAACTCTTATCTTTTCATTGGTCCAAATCCTGATCTCTTTCAAGTACAAGCACTTTGTTTTTTTTCCTCAGTTGCCTGTGAATAACTTGAGAGAAGAGACTCTGTAGAGTTTAATGTCAGCCTTGTTCTGCTGTGCCAGGAGGGCTCTGTCTCATGCTCCTTCTGAACTGCTCTGGGACTGCTGGAGAAAATTCTGCCACATCCCTGAGAGAGGGAAAAGCACTTGCTGGATGAAGAGGAAAAGCTCTCTAAAAGAACCAGAGGACAAAGATGTTTGGGTAAGTTCTCTTTGAATCTCCTTGAATGAGCATAAAGTGTTATAAGAACATAGGTGGGTTTCTGTCAGCACTGACCATATCCCCAGGATGTTTTCATCTGGGATGGTTTTCATCTGAGGAGCTGGAAAGTTAAGGAATGTTTTGGAGGAAGGAGCACACCTGTTTTCAGCCATCTTGCAGGAAGCTGAGGAAACTGGATTTGGAGACCTGTAACCCTCTCATCCTTGGTGAGTGGGGAAAGCTGTAATTGAGAAACAGCTTTTCCAGAGTTGCCACAGAAAAGGACAGGGATGCTCAAATTGCACTTTCTTAGTCAGTTTATATACTAAAATCTTCCTGTAGTCAGGAATGGGGCTTCTGGATGTAGGCAATGTGTTAACTCATTCTTGGAGTTGCTCAGCTAAGATTCAACATGATCTATTTAGAGCTTGATTCCTTTTCCTAAGGGTCTACTAAACACCTATAGCTGAAAGCCTCTTGGTAGACAAATGTATATTTTTGGGAACATAAAAATGTAGCGCAACAAAGACAGAAGAATAAATACTCAATTTGGGTTTTTTTGTCAAATACACATTTCTTCTTCCAATATGCTTTTTATAGGTTTTCTGTACTTTTCCTATGACTTAGTTTTAAATTCTCACCAAGTGGGTCATGTAGGACTGGCTCTGTTGTTGTGTTAATTCTCCATTAACAAATAAGAGGTGTGGAGAAATGTCTTTTCCCGATAGGCCTCAGTGTATCTGTGATGCTCTTAACTATAGGGAAAAAATTGCTCTGTAGTGAACTTCAGGTACTGTTAAATTCACTTCAGCTCATGGATGCATCTGTTTTCTGAATTCCCCTTCTTATCCAACCAGCCTTACTTAGACTCTCTTCACATCCTCCACGTCATAGATGTAATACTTCCTCCTTCCCCATAAGCAGCGTTTTCCACTCAGGCGGCCTCAAAAGCGGATCTAGGACAGAACCACATGGGCTGGAGAACAGCAGCAACTTGCTGCAAGTGCTGCATTTCCCCCAAGTCTCTTTAGACACTTACTTCAGCTTTTCCAAGTAATTAATCAAGGCAGTGCCCTGAATTTGGAGAGCAGTAGGTGAGCTTTGAGTGGAGCCTTTGAGGGAAAAATCTTGAGGAGAATTTGTGTTATTTAGTGATGTGATTTCTGAAATCTTCCTTTAGGACACACTAGGCAGACTTATGATTTTTATTTTGCTAAATAAGAGTATTTTCCACTTGTGGTAGGTGAAGAAGCAATGGGTGTATGTGTTGTATCCCCCCAAAAAGCAACAAAAAAATTAATCAGTGCAAATTCTGGTCATAAGCACCAGACCACACTGACAAAGCTGTTGGAAGCTGGGCTGTATCTTAGGGGATCTGAAGGCATTAGTGCTGAAAAGTTACTCTCTGATAAGTGGACAAGAAAAGGTTGCCACCTCTTTTGGTATCCCTTGGCTGTACTCATGGTCAATGAAGCCATGGTCTAAATATCTGGGGCTTTGGAAAAATTCAGCTCCCAACCCAAGTCCTGCAAGCAGTACTTGAATTGAGAGGAACAAGAAATAACCCTCCCAGTCTCACTCTTGGTTTGGGAGAGTTCAAGTGCTGTTGTAGATGTGAACTGGGGTCTGAGGCTGATGCCTCAAGGTGCCCTCAGTGCAGAGCAGGCAGCACTGACCCAGGATGAGTCAGGCTCACAAGTGTGTCTGGGTACCCACCCTCTGAGATTTAAAAGCTTTCTCTGGCTGTCTCATGCTTAAAAAGCACCCCATGAAGAAACACTGCCCAGACCAGTGCAAAGCCTGAGTCATTTACCAGTGCTACCAAAATCCCCTTTGACAGGAGGAACTGAGGAGGCTGAGGGAGGAGTCTTGTTACACAGACCAGACCAAAATGCCCCAAACGGCCTCTGATGGTGTGTATGTTCCCCAGACAGCTGACTGATGACTCAAAACTCTCTCATACTGTTTGCTCTGCAAAACTTTAGCTGCAAATAGAACTACTTTTTCATGAGAAAGGATGAACTCATTCTACCATTCAGCCTTTTACCTTCCTTCATTCCAGTGGTTGCATAACAGAGCAAAAAAATGGTGGTTTGGACTGTGGTTCAGGCTTTTAAAAATAATTAGTAGCTTGGTTGTCAAATGTGTTAGAGATGGTGTTTCAGAAATTGTTGATGTCGCCTTTTCTGTGCTTCTGTCAAGTCATGGCTACAGGGAGGTGACACCATGTCAAGTCATGGCTACAGGGAGGTGATACCAAGCAAACATTGGCAAATTCTGAAAATTTTGCTTTTAAATACGTGTCAGTGTGGTTAATTTCAGGAAATACATTTTCCTTCTGCCCTTAAGAGTCCAAACACGTGCTGTGAGGTTGTAAAAGTTCCCAGTTAAAAGTTGTTACTCCTGACTGTACATCAAAGTTAGAGGCTACGAGATCCAGCATTATGTGAAATGTTGGGCAGGGGATTTGCACTCTTTTTGGGTTGTGTTCTTTGTGGGTGCCAAAGCACTGTGTCACTTGTGATGAGGATGCCTTGCAGTTGTACTTTTAGCTGTAGGAATAAATGAAGAAAAAGTCCCAAAGGCAAACTTGGTACTATCCCTTCCCAACTGGAATGTGAAAGACTGGGTTCAAAGTAATTGTTACATTACATGCTGTTATTGGAACTGTTTTCCTTAGGATACTGTTTCTCAGCTGGAGTGATATTTTGAGATATTATCTGGAGCTGGATTGGGGCTATTTGGATGGAAGCTTTCAAGATAAATAGACTCACCTTTGTGTGACCTCTTCAGTTTGAAATTGTTCATTTTAATACTATCCTAAGTCATTCCTCATCCTTTGTAGACACTTTAAATATTACAGCTGTACTTACAAGATCTAAAACTGAAAGTTGTGTGTCTGTGCAGACAAACTAAAGACAGTCTTTTGCCCTGAGGAGAGTGGAGCTGAAATGGGAGTGGAACCTCTCAGGGTAAAAATGGCTTCACTTCATTCCCAGGAAAAGAAGAATGACTGGAGACTGCACAGTGGTTCTGTTATAAACCAGCTGGTTCTGAGCCACAGGTGGTAGAGACTGAGTTATACAGGTGTCCCCCACTCCAGTTTGGGAGATTTTGGAGAGCCCCCAGCTCTGGGTCAGGCTGGGGGGAGCCAAGTGCTGCTGACTCAAGAGAGGGATTGGGAATAGAAGCCCTGAGTCTTACAGTGGGCCTTGTGGTGGAGGTGAGGTCTGTGCTGGCTTCCAGGGAACTCCCTGCTCTGCACAGCAATAGGAGGCAGCACTGTTTAGGAGTTGGGTAGTGCAGGGCAGGCTTGTCTTTTACGTGATGCTTCTGTGGCAGTGCCTTGTGTAACTCTCCTCTGTGAATAATTCCTGATGAAAGCAATGTGAATGCTGTATTGCTAAACTTTGTTTTTCTTCCAAACGTGCAATTTTTATTTTATTTTATTTTTAATGCTAGACCCAGCCTTTTAAAAACAGAAGCTTTAAATAAGACTTTACTGTGTCTACTCCAGCACCTAAATCAGTGTCAGCCTTTTCCAAAGGGCTGAGCAGCACCTGGAGTTCCCCACAAGGCATGTGACTGACCTCTGAAAGCTGCAGAGTAATTAACACTCTGAAAAATCATGTTGCAGATTCATGTGCCTAAGGGTAGGTTTTCTTCTTGGTGTTTTTTGTTTTTTTTTTTTTTTTCTTTTTCTCTCCCCCACCCTCTCCAGTCTCTGCCTGGATTAGCAGCTCATATGATTTTATTGTTACTCTCATGTTAATTCATATTTGTCAGAGCTGCATCTCTGAAAGCCAGGCTAGACTTTGAGAACAATGGAAAAAAACTTGGCAATATGGTTCAGGTGCGTCCTAAACTGATTAGGAAATATTGCATTGATTATTTAAAAACTTATTTAAGGAAAGAAAAAAATCCCATCAGGGCAGAGGTCTTTGAATACTGGCAAAGTTTTTAAACCTGGAAATACTACTTTAAATATTTCTTTTAAAAGGAGTCATCTCTGAAGATGCCTAAACCAGCAGTAGTTAAAACAGTGGCGTTATTTGCATCTCTTGTTTTCTGGCCCTGACCCAATGTTTTGTTTCTTGCCTGTGCTTGCTGAAGGACCAGTTACTGTTTTACTCATTGTGACAGAAGAAAACTCTGATTTAATTCTAAGATCAAGTGAGTGTTGGATACTCGAATTTCCATGAACAGAGAGCTACAATATGATGCTTCCAACTTGGCTTGTGTTTGTTTTCACTTTGCAATTAGAGCTGAGCACTGATAAAAGAGAAATTCCCTCATGACAAACGTCTCCCTTGTTCTGACACACTCTGCATGAGTCTCATTTAATTTGTGTCAGCTCAAGTTCAGCCTTTTGTCTCTCTACCTGTGACTGAATCACATCCTGTGAGAGACAGGATGTGCTCACTCATGCAGATCTGTCTGAGGACCTGAGGAAGTAAGAACAGTGCAAGATGTGGTGAACAGAAATACTGAGGGAGATCCAAACGTCCCAGCTTAAGGGCTGGAAATAATTGACCTCCTGGTAGGATGCAGACTAACCATGGGTTGGCTGCAGCGATACTTTCCTACCCTGAGGTTTTTACATCTCTTCCTGGGTGTCGGGCAGCTGTGACATCTGTTGCTGTAACATCTGTAGCATCTCCACAGCAACTCAACAGCGGCGGTAACAAATGACAACACCACGGAACAGCAGCGGTGAACAAATAATTGTGCAAGAAGCCTGAGAAGCTCTTCTGTCACGTGAGGGACTTTTGAAGCCGGTGACAACCCTGCCCGTGTGTGACCAGCAGGTGCCACTGCAGCCCCAGGAACGGGGACCAGCGTGGCTGCGACTGGAACTGCGGCTCAGGGGACATCTGGTGGCCTTCTCGCTCCCGTCAAGCTGATGAGAGCGTGTGCCACCCCACCTGATACGGAGGGTGTTCAGGGGTACAGCCACCTTACGTACACACCTGCATGGTTAATTCTTAGGGCAGAGAACACTCTTCTTGTTTAGGACCCTCTGGAAAATTTTCCTGGCTGGATTTCCTGCTTGCCCTTGCCTTATAATAGCAGTGAGATCCATCCCCAGTGTCAAGGTGTGCAATTTATATTTCCTTCCAGGTTACTGTTCTTTGGGCCCAGCAAGCACTGGAGGTTTCTAGCTCCACGGGTGTGCTTAGCATTTTGCTCCAGATTTGGTAACACTGGCTATTGCTTGTTCAGGAAATAGTATGAGAGACCTGCAATGGGCCTTCTTAGGTATAAAAAGGATATCTGGCAGAAAAGTACTTTCACTGAAATATTATATAATAAAAAAGCAGGTCATGATTTTTTTTTATAGTTTTTTAAAGGAAAAGCAAGTAGTGGCAGCCGTACAGTTTCTTCCGTAGTTCTAACTTTTAGATGCATGTGAATATATGTTTTTAACTCACATGTCTGAAGTCTGTCTGGAGCATTATCTTTTGTTACTAACACAAAATATATTCTCATCAGAGGCCTTAAATCCCTGGGAGAAGACTCTGGGATTAGAACTGGTGCAGCTGTACTAGACAGGTATCAGCTTGGTCCTGTTTGAGGTGTTCCTTTTTGCTTTGGCCCCATATGAGTCTGCTGGACCTTCATGATCAAACTTTTACTTTGGCTGGCACTGGAAAGGTGGGCTGTTGTTCCAACTTGAGAATCCTGCCGCTCCAGCAGTGCAGATCCCTCATGACAGGTTGGCCAGAGAAGCTGTGGATGCCCCTGGAGGTGTTCAAGGCCAGACTAGATGGGGCTCTGAGCAATCCAAACCTTTCTGAGATTCTTCAGTGATTTGATACAGATATCTACCTGCTTATCCTAACAAAATTCTCTAAATTACCTTTTAGAAGCGTTTGGTCCCCACAATCAAGCCTTGAAGGTCTCAAATCATGACCTCCACACTACCAAAAATTAAAACCACCCCAATATTTTGGCTTTAGCAAAGTAGTCCTGTGTAGTTTCGTTATTTTATTTGTAATTTTAAGCTCTAAGATACATTGCAAGTTGTATTGCCAGTCTTTGCTGTGCAGCTGAAAGGAAGGGAGATATAAACCTGATGAAGTGGAAGGTGAGATTTGTGAGTGACTGCATGAATAGATGAAAGAAACAAAAATAGAAAATATCTGAAGAATTGGATCAGAAGCTGTAGTGGTCTTCCAAGCGTTTGACTAAACTGGAGTCAGGATCTTCTTTCCTCCAAAAGAAAGCACAGAATTGCATTTAACAAGGGAAGAGGAATGCAGTTTAAGTGGAGCTTCTTATTTATAGATGGATCTTGAAAAATCCTTTGTCTCTGTATGTGAGTTCTCCTAAACTGATTACACTAATGTGGTTGTTTCTGTAATTTAATTATCCCTGCACTCAATGAGAACAAGTTAATTGAAAGTCTCTTCTTTTGTTGGCTGAAACATATTAGTTTTTCCTACGTGGGACTTCAAGGCTTTGTTTGCTCCTCATGTCTCAGACTGGTTTTGTTCAGCACAGCTGTGCTTTCTATTGCATAGCAACTTAATATCTGCCTTTATAGCTATTCCTTTTTATGGGCTGGACAAAACTACCTCCAGGGATTTGCAAATGTAGGTCAGTAGTGTAAAAACACAAGTCCCACTCCTATATTAAAGTTTGCTCCCAAGTGGGAAATGGGTTTTGCTTCTGTGCCCTGAGCAGGTTGGATTGCAGGAACCTTGACGGAGGCTGAAGGTGTAGCCTGGGTTTGGAAATGATGTTCTGTTTATAACCAGGGAGGTTTTTATTTTAGAAAGCTCTTGGGAGATGAGCTTGACCTTGGGCTACGGTAATGGCAGGGCTGAGCAGGGCTGGGCATAGTTTAGATTTGGATTGGCAAGAGTCAGTCCTTGGGAGCTGCCTGACTCAGGGGCTGACACACTTCCTTCTGGCTATGAATGCCACAGCACTCGGGTAGGAGGTGCTGCAGGCTCCTTGAGTCATTACATCCAAAGCACTGGATTTTTCCTGGTCATTAATGATCCCTTGTCTCCCTTGGTCGGAGCATGGCTTTGCCTGAAGCTTCTGACTATCCCTGGTTCCCTTCCCGGCTGTCTGGGTTCGTTGTTTTCTCTTTGCTTTCCCAATAGAGTGCTGCAGGTCCACGATGTTGGGTACAGAATAGCTGGTCCTTCTTAGTGCTGGGGAGATCCATGGCCTTTTACAGCTCTGAAACTAGAAGGACAAATGCAACCTAGTCTAGTGGAACTTTTATTTTAAGTCTGTTATTCTAAGTTGAATTTCAAAAGCAAAATCTTAACTGCAAAGGAAGTGCCTACATGTAAAATGGAAACTGTAGAACTTTAATTATCTTAATCCTCCCTTAGAAATTAAGGGAACTTTCATTCCAGTGTTTGAAATCTTCCAGCATATTGCAATCATTCTTAGCATATTCTGAGATGTTATTCAGTGGCCATCCAGTGCGTACAAGCTTAATCAGAGCCTTTAAAGGCTCCATTGCATTTCTAGGATGAGATGGGAACAGTTAATAAGCCTTTGGCAGCAACAGGATTCTCGTCTTAACCCACTTACTAATTCAATACCTGCAAAACTCCTCAAAGGTCTCGGATTCAGTATTGCTTTTAAGTGGATACCTGCAATAACGTTTGTAGCTCCCACTGATTCCATGCTGTGCTTGTTCTGCCCTCCTTTAAGGAGCTGATCCAAAACCAATTTGGAACTAAGTAGAAAGTCTTCCATTGATGTGCTTTAGAGCAGCTCCTCGAAGGAGCTACAGAGGAAGTGATAACATAGTGCTGGGTCATGTGTCTTGTGTCTGCAGTACCGGGGAGCTGATGTCATGTTTATTAGAAGCCAAGATCAGAGTTCACAGGCTCAGGAAATGTCTGCAGAGTTTAGGAATGGTTTGTAACTTCTATCCCAATGACAGGTTTATTTGGCACTTTTTGATAAGTGGCCTGTTTGAAATTTCCTCTCCAAGTAAGCAATTTGTAATTCCCACTTGAAAGGGCTACTGTGGGGGATGGTGATGGGGCCATATTTGAAAACCATTTATGGTTGCTAACATCCTGGCATCTGTCATCCAGGAGTCCTGGGCCTTTATTGTTTTGATCTGTCCAAAATGACTTCTTTATATAGAAACTGGAAAGCTCTCTTTGTGTCCTGAGTGCTGATAAAAATATTTATGGTGCCTTAAAACACAGAATTGGTGACTAAGCTAAAGGATCATTAGAAATGCTTCCACTGTTTTCCTGTAATGGGATTTGCTCTCTTGGTTTGGTCACCTTGTCTCATTCAACCTCACAGTGCATTTTCCTCCATTCCTTACCAAAATACGGCTGTTGTGGCACTTGGAATCTGCCACAGATTCCCAATCCTCATATCCTGAGCCTGGCTTCTGCTTCCTTAAGCAACAGTGCAGTCACTTTGCAGGTGTTGGACGTTTCTTCCACTGATGGCTCCTATTGGCTCCTGGAAAAAAAAAAAGGAAGAACTCTTGTTGAGTGGTGATGTAGCTACAGTACTTAAAGGATATTAAATATTTAAAGTACTGAAAGAATTGGGGTTGTTTGGCCTGGAAAAGAGAAGTTTTAGGAGTGACCTAATTGTGGCCTTCCAGTACCTGAAGGGAGCCTCAAGAAACATGGAGAAACACAATGTACAGTGACAGGAGAAGAAAAAACGGAAGGGAATAAGTTTAGACTGAATATTAGAAAAAGGTTCTTTACTCTGGGGATGGTGAGGGCCTGGCACAGGTTGCCTGGAGAAGTTGGGGATACCCCATCCCTGGGAGTGTCCAAGGCCGGGTTGGATGGAGCTCTGAGCAACCTGGGCTAGTGGAAGGTGTCCCTGCCCGTGGCAGGGGGATGGAAATAGGTGATATTTAAAGTCCCTTTCAACCCAAACCATTCTTTGAGTCTACATCCATGAAACAGAGTTTTTGGAGAGCGGTCATGGCTTTTCTTAAAAAGTCACACATTTCTTGTATGTTTGGGAAGAGCAAACAAAAAGGATCTGCTGAAGTGAATTTAAGCTCCAAAGTTTATTCAGTCTTTCCAAATGTGTTGGCTAATTCTTGTTTACCTTGTGAGTTTCAGCAGAATTGTCAAGCTCTGTGGATGTCATTGTGTGCTCTTAGGTTTATGGTTAGAACCCAGAACTAACTAGAATTACAACAATGCTTATTTTTAATGGTAATTGGGATTTATGAGCTTCTTTATGATTGTGCAACTACTCCTCTGAAGCAAAGAAGGATTATGAGGAACACCAGGACAGCTTCCTGCCAAGAGGGAAAATGATGAACTTACCTTTGGCTGTTTTTAACCTCCATCTCCAGAACCGCTTTGATGAATTAATCCTAAACTTGAGTTTCAGTTGCACTGATTTTTGTTTTGAGAATTAAAGCAAATGTTTAAAGAAGTGTTACTAAAACATATGTTTTTAGGTTGTTATTAGAGTTCCTGAGGCACCCAGGTCAGGCAAGGGCCTGTAGGCCTTTTTTGGAACCCAAATACTCTGAAAATCTATTCTTTGGAACATGTACAACATCTGGAAATAAATCCCAGACTCCCATGTCATTTGTGTGCTCTTGAGAGCACCTCAGCTCCTTTTTGGGGTAAAGTCTAGATGAGCAAATGATGCCCTCACTGTTCTGATGCTTTCTAAACAGATGGAAGAGACCTGACTTGCTTGGAAACACCCTGAGGACAAGCAGCAAAGCTGGGAGGAGAATCTGGATCCCGTATCCATTCTGCTGCCCTGGGCACCGGGGCTTGGAGTCACAGAGCCTGATCTTGAATCATATTCGAATTTATTTCTTGTCAGGTTTTAGAATCAAATATCCCCTGGCCTCTGTCCTCATCCCAGGTAAACCACGCAAGATTATCTGAATAACACTTTATCGTAGTGTTGTTTTCGGGCTATTCTGAACTTCCCGTTCAGACGTTCAGTGACATGTTGGGAATGTCCCAGATTCCCAGGAAAGGTGCTGCAGTTCAGTGTTAAAGTTGAGCCTGGTTCCCGCCAGCAGAGGACACCGTTGTTCAATAAATTTCTCCAAACGCTGCCTTTTGAGATTTGCTGTGGCTCTTTAGCCCGATGTTTTATGTAGTTTTTATATTCTTGGACAATTTTTTACTCTTACAAAGCCTGTTTTTGTTGAAGAGTGAAAACTTCTGACGCTTTAGAACACAAACTGTAACAGAACTATCACCCAGGCCCTGGAAGCAGAGAGCTTTTTGTCGTGCCATCTTTCAGGCAGGAAAGCACTGAAATTAAGGAGGGATTTAAAACTAGAGAACTCCTGCAGAAAGTTCAAGGCGGGGGGAAACTCTGTTCATTCATTCCCTGATATCGGGTGTAGAGGTGGGAGCTGGGGAATCAACCAGTTCATAGAAAGGGCCAAGAGAAATGGGACTTCCTGCATTCCTGCAAGCCTTAAGTCATGGATGGAAGAGGGGAAGTGCTCCAAGGTGTTGCTGAACCTGGAAAACAGTCCTTGTTTATGTGTCATTAGTCGTGTTCGGAGCTGAGAGTGTGCGTCCAGTCAAGCGCCTTCTGCAGCAGGTGGCCTCCCAAATTTAGAGGAGCCTTGAAGGGCATAAATATCTTGTTTGCCTATCCCAGGCATGCAAACAGAGCAATGCTCTGCCCTTCTCTTGTGTGTTAGGGAAGATATCCTACCTCAGCTCTGTTTGAAAGGATTAGGGTGGGACTGATTTGTGTTTGACAGAGCTTGCTCTATCAACTTCGCTTGCACCGTATTTCTATCAGCTGAAGATGTGGGTTTGGGTTCTGATTGCAGTTAGTTGAGTCAGGAAACCTAAGTTTCTCTTTATTTTTTAAATATTGTCATGGAACCCAAGTGTTGAAGACAGGTCTTTAAGCAGAAAAATATGATGGCTAAAAAGAAAAAACCTAAATCTCCTTTCACAGGGAAAAAAAAAATCACAGGCTTACAGGGGAAAGATATAATGAATTTCATTCTTTTCAGCTTCCCTTTCCCACTACAGAAGTTCAGGAGGTCTGCAAAACCTCAGGTTCCCCAAAACATTGACCATCCCTAATTATAAGGTTAAAGTAATAATACTGCCTTGAGCAGTAGGAAGTACTTCCTCCTTGGCTGAACACCCTCTTTGCAATAAAAATAGCAAAATCCAAATTTATATTTGGAAATGTGAAAGTCCCGTGGGGCTCGGTGTCCTCTGAAGTAATATCTTCCGCTGCTGGGGAGTCAGCTTCCTATTTATTCAGCAACACTGTACATCTGTGGGAGACAAAAATCCAGGCTGGATTCCCTGGTGTTGTTTTTTTCAGGTTTGATTTAACACTTGCACAAACCTGTTGGTGGCCAAGGAAGAAAAGGGGCAGTTGGGAATATTGGATCCTAAGAGTTGGCAGCTGGTTTTAGGGTGGGAGGCACTGACTTTGGGACAGATAGCAGGGCTGGTTTGCCACCTCTCCCTAGGGCACAGCTGGGTAGGGACAGGCTTTGAGAGGTTGAAATGGATGTTATAATTCAGCAGCTGAGGAGAATTAAAACTCCTAAGATTGATGTACTGAATGAAATTTATTATGTCACAGAGGCTGGGTCATGCCCATCCTTATGTGGTAAGCAAGGAGAATGAAAGACGATTTTGAGTTCCCAGTGTCCTTGAGCTCTCCTGGCTGAGTGGTTCAGTGCTTGGCCAAAGGCACAGGATGGCTCTTGCTTCCAGCATCATTTGGAAGTGGCAAGTTATAGATGACAGACATTTTGATGGATTTGATGTTCTCCCTGTTCACTGCAAAGGGATAGGAGGCACATTGGCCCCTGATTGTGCTTAAGAGACTGGGTTATATATGACCAATGGGCACTTACAGCCTTGACTGAGCAAACACCAACTACATCACCTTTGGATGTATAAAACCAGCTGGGGAGGGGATGGCAGAGGAGGCAGGAAAAGTATTTGACCAGAGGCAGTGGATCCTGAAGCAGGAAACATTAAGTCCCCTTCTTGTGTCCTGATCTGATTTCTATTTGAGGTATGAGATAAACCAGCCAAATGGAAGTTTACAAGTAACATTCTCAGTGGTTTTGAAACCTTTCTCATATATCAGCTCTGGTAAGTTATAATTTTTGAAGCTGGGTCCTTAAAATGGCAGAAGGAAAGACTTTGAGTGGGGCCTAATTCAGATGATTAATTTTCATAAGAGAAGGACAATTATCTCCCACCAGCTCAGTGTCTCCAGTTCATTCAGGGCTGTTAAGCACAGGTTCATCTTTAACCCTGTGAATGATATGTGATGGTCAGGTATAAGTTAAGAAGATGTTACTTCAGTTTTTGAGTCAAGTCTATCCCAGTGTTATGTAGAGGTGACATTTTATACTCTTAGGTGACCATTGCATGAGAGGATTCAATGTTGGAGTTAATTGCTCATGCAGACAAGTAACTCCTGCACATTCCCATGCCACTGCAGTCAGGGTAAGACAGACAAAGATGGCTTTGTGCAAATTTGGGACCTTCAGCTGGAAACCAGCCCTTCTATGTGACCAGCTTTGGGAAGTGACTCGAAGCAGCTTCTTCTTGAGTGTTGCTGAACTCCAGTCTTCTGGAACAGCCTTTTCCGGTGTGATTGTCTTTTCCCTTTATTAAGTTAATATATCTGCTCTTGTTCTTTAATGCAGAGCACCAGAATTGTTTTGGTATTAGTGCATGTGCATAGTTAGAACTGGATGTCTGTGTAACGTGGACGTGTGTGTCAGATTTTAGAAAATTATTGGAAGCAGCTGTGGGTGGAAGAGAAACAAAGCCGTGGGTCTGTGAGCCAAACAATTAACATAGGAGAGGAATACTGTAGTTACATCAGTCTTTCTTTAAAAAGCCTGAATTTCTCCCCTATTCCCAAAAGTCCATTATTAATTCTCTTGGCATGTAACACAGCAAAATGACTGCGTTTATGAACTTGACTACTTCTTTTAACAAGTTCCAATAACTGCTTCCTAAACCTTGTGTTTTTATATCAATTACATACAGTAAGCATTGAAATCAACCAAAGAGAACTGCTGAGGCCAAGAAGGGTTATTTATGTTAAACGGGGATTGCCAACTGCCAAAAGTAAAATGTGGATATAATTTTATAACACCATTTTATAATTAAAGTCATAAGTGAGGTTTCCTGCTATTGTTTAAAAATGTGTCACTATAAATTTAAATCAAGGATGAAGGCACAGAAGGGGCTACTAAGGAACATATCAATACAACAAAGATGGTACAGCGAACATGTCTGATGCGAAAGAAAAACATGTGCTAACAATTTCAGTGAAATAATTATATTTATTGCATATAGATTCTGTTTTAGGAACTATAACCACTTAGGAACTGTTTTCATTCATGTCAGATTGAGGTTAATTTGTTGTTACTGTATGTCTATAGATAGATTTTACTGTCAGAGAAATTTAATATGTTGGTTTAATGATAAGACAGCCTTCTAGCCAGACCAGAGGTTTTTTTTTAAAGGGCAAGAAATTCAGAAAAAGTTAATAATTTTGCCTAATATTTATGTGTCCACAACATTTTTGAGTTCATATTGTAGCACTAAAGAAAATAAAACTTTGGCAAGTAAGCACCTGGATTCAGAAAAATATTTAAGCACAAGCTGAATTTCAACAATTTCAGTAGGATGTTGATTTTAATAGGAGCTGAGCACATGCCTGAGGACTTCAGTATGGATTCTTTTTTCAGTTGTGGCCTGAGCTTGAAGAAGAAATACCTTAAGTTGTCAGAATGAACAGGAATATTAACAGCCCTTTGTTTTCATTAACTCATTGTCTGAATATACAACTTTGCTCCTGCACTGTCAAAGCTCTTCTGAAAGTTTTAGAGTTGACCCTTTGCAGCCTACAGGGGGTTGAGAACACTCCCCCTTTTCTCAGAAAAGTGGTTTAATTCCCATTTTACATTTGTAAGAGTTAATCTCTAGAACATTCCTGACTTTGGTAAGTCATGTTCATGGAATAGGTAGGTAATTTCCAATGGATCATTGGCTAATGGAACCCATGTGTTTCGTATCAGCACCGAGGGGACATTAATCAGTGCTCACTGCTCCTGCCAGACATTCTCTGTGCTCAGTCCCTGCTCACATCTCAAATGTCAATATGTGGAAAAAGATGAATAATAAAATGCAATAGATATCATTTGTTACACATGCCATTTTTGAGTTTCTTGTAAAGTAGATCCCAGGGAAGGAGCTGATGGTAATGCAACGTTGAAGTTATGGAGCTCCCTGAGGAAAGAAATGCCAGAGTCCGACGTATCCTCGTAATTCCACTGCTTTCTGCACATGCATTATTGTCATACAGGCTTTTACTACAGGACCACAGGTTATTTCTCCAGTGACACAGTGTTTTTTCCAAGCTGGAAAAAGCTTGGAAGCTGCACTAGGCAGGAGCCATCAACATCCCAAGGAATTCTACCTCATGCCTGGAAAATCTCAGCCAAAAATGTGTGTTTAAGTTATTCCTGACTCTTGGAATTAGGGGTGCTGCAATGGAAGTGAATATGTAACTGTAGCATGAGAGGTCACCTTAGTCACTGGTCTAATAAAGGCTGAAAAATGTTCTCATTAGTGCCATTAATTCCATCTTAATTCATCGCTCATTTGTGGTAGAATTCTTTAAATTCTGATTTCCTGCTCCCCATTCCTGGAGGGAAAGGGGAAGACATGGTGTAAGGAAGAGATTGTGAGGCAAGAAGTGAAATGGGATGTCAGGGACAAGGAGGAGCAAGAGGAATCCCTGTAATCAAGTAAATAATTACCCTGAACCACCCCCACAGGGTCTAGAAATCTGTGACAGGTGATTTCACAATCTCTCCAAGTAACTACTACTTAATAAATAATAATAGTAAACATCTTTTTGACCTCTCAACTGAATTTCTTTGTTTTTAGAATTTAGCCCTTTGCTCTTGTCCTGTTTTTGAGGGAGGAAGAGGACAAATAATTGACTTCACTCTTTCCCTCTCCCTACTCTCTAAATCTTCTGGTATTTTTGCAGCCAGCTATCTTGTAAAGACTGAAATGTTCATTTGTTCTGTACCCAAGGTACTTCTTACTGTCTTTTTTGCACCATCGGGGTTATACTCAGGTCTACAGACTGAACTAAATGTTCCCAAACTCTTCCCTATCTCTTAAAAATCATCTTTCTGATCTCCTGGAGTCCCATGTGCTTTTTCAGTAAGCCCTCTTCACATAACCAGGAATGGTTTAGAGTCCTTCATTTGTCCTCATAAATGCTCTGAAGTTATCATGTGTGGCTGATCTGGATATATTTAACTATTCCAAACATTTTTTAACATGTTTTCTTTCCATAGTCTGGCCTGTGCACTTACTCTGTTGCTATTAAGCTCAACTTTAAGTATCTGATCTCAATTAACCTCCTTTAAAAACTGAAGCAGGAAAGGCCATGTTTAAGCCTTCTAGATGTTATCGATAATCAGGAAAAGCATCACAGATGCCCTCTCCTATTAAGCAGTTTACTGTCAATAGCCTGAGAAGGCAAACATGGAAATGTCCTGGAACATTTAGAGAAAAAGACTCTTACTGATGGGAGCAGGGGGGGGTTATGCTGCCAGAAAACTCAAATATTTGTGGATTACTCGGTGTGAGAGCAGATGACTGAGTTGAAATCACAGCCTCTTGCCTTTAACAGCAGCAGGAAGCATTTTGTTGTTCTACTTCCCTGGGTGCTCTCTAATGACAGAAAAATTGCACATTTCTGTCTGGTGAAATTCAGTCAGAACCCTTGGTAGCTGGACAGAAATCAGGCTGGACAGAGCTGCTTAACATGGTTTGCATTATACACAAGATGCAGGGAGAGCCTGCACATGGGATATTGTCTCCTAATTGGCTCCAGTCTGTGTCACCAAGAGCTTTCTAATCTTTTTCCTCTAAGCTAATATGTTAAAAAGAGCACAAGGCTTCTCTCCTTCTCATCTCTTTTCTCATATAGATACAGAAGAATTTTGAGAAACAAGATGACGGTGTTCAAACTGAAGCAAAAGGGAGTGTAAGGTCAGTCCAGAGCTGGGTAGTGAAGAGCAACTGGAATTTAGTGGATCTGCTGCTTCTGTAACCAAAAGATAAATGTAATTGCTGCAAACCTGTATTTGCAGAGTTGTGCCTGGGTATCAGACCTTGAGCAGGTCTGCTGGGCAGAGTCTACATGTGAATTCTTCAGCTCAATTAGAAATGAAAACGTTTGTTCTTCCATTGCTCAGAAGTAATTGCCACATGCCCGTGTGTTTTCTGAATTTCAAAATTACTATTGTCACTCTGCTCATCCTTAACATCCTTCTGGGATGGAGCACAGGCATAATCCAAACCTGGCTTTCAGTTGGTCAAGCCTCCAACTTCACTCCAAATGCCTGTGGTGGCCAATGGCCTGTTGTACGTTTTGACAGCACTGGTGAGAGTTACTGTGAATTTTACACCTCCTTGGTAAAGTACGTGAAATATTTGTGTTCCCCATTCTTGTTACAGCTAAACACCAGAAAGTCTTTAAAGCTTCTATCTTTCCATGGTTTCCATGAGGTAGGAAGTCTCAGTTGCTTGGAAAATGAGATGGAGCACAAAGGAACTAACTTGTGTAGGAACAGTGTGAGAGAGCAAAAAACTGACCCTGGAATTCAGCAGCTTTTAGTCTTTCTTTAAAAGACAACCTTAAAAGCTGCTTCAGGAGCATTGTAGAGGATGTGTAACAACTTGGAGTGTCTCTTTCTGTCCAGAAATTGTCTCCTGGATCCAAGCGCATCATTGTCACTAATGAAGAATCGATATTTTGCAATAAAAGCCTGATTAAAAAGGAAAAAAACAACTAGCTCCTATTTGTTCCAGATCAGTGTTGCTCTGAACAGCACTTCTCTTGCTCTCTGACTGGCCCCTGGAGCTCTGGCCTACAAGTTCGTGAATAACTCCTGCTCCCCTGGGCCTGCTGGATAGTCTAATACAGTTGTCACAGCTTTCCTCAACAGCTTGTACAGTTTCCCATGTGTCCCATGTGCATCGTGGCAAAATTGGTAGGGGTGATGTGGAGCTAGAATTAAGGAAAGCTTTCTCAAAAAGCTCTTCAGAAACTTGCCTGGTTTCATGGTTCATTAGAAACTTTAAACTCCTGCCATGCATGTTGAAAGATTGGCTTAAGTCAATGAAGTCTTTCGAGTGAACCTTGTCAGGCAAAATTGGTGGTTCCACTGAGAATCCAGAAGAACGTTACCAGTTTCAAGCAGCTTTTACTCTGAGATTTCTTTGATTCCTTTGGAGCTGCCACAGTAGAGCTGTGGAGCAACATGAGACAAAATACTTAAATGATCTACAAAGCAAAACCACAGAGTTTTGTGAAGTTATCATTAGAGCTGTGTTGAAAACTAGATGGCTTTTTGAAAAGAGCAAGGAAATATGACACTAAAGTCTGCAAAATTGCCTTACTGTGATTGCCACAGTAAGAAGCTCAAGCCCTGGAAACTTCATCAACTGCTGAGTCTCATCAGAGAACTCAGATTAGCCATTATTCCATTATTCCTTGTACAACCTCCCAGTCAAAGCCCTTCTGGCTGAGCAGAGCCCTGTGTGAAGATGTACACGAGTAGTCCTTGTCTTGGAAGGCTGAACACCCACAGGAGAGAATTTCAAGTCAGCTTGAGGGAGCTTTGTTACCTAAACTTCATAGAAAATCCTTCAGTATTCTAAGCTGCTTTGAAAATCTTAGTTGCAGGAGTCTGATGACATCCAGAAAATAAAAATGAGAATGGTCTGAGAAAAGGGTGGATCAAAATGGACTTTAGTTATAAAAAGACCTCCTTAGGCATTTACCTTGGATCTTCTCTTCCAAGCTGTGCCTGCAGTACTCCTAATGCTGTAATTTTATTTTAGTCACAGTCTTCTGAAGGTTTTCCACAGATCCTAACACTGGGACTTGTGTATTATTTTGATTTTACTCTTCTGGTGCCCATGTGGTCCTGTTGAGCCGTCTTGTCTAACCACGTGTCTATAGTGATCCACCCTTGAAGATTCCCAAGGTGCCTGTGCTATTCTTTGCCTTGGGTCAAGCAGTGAGAGCTTTATTGAGAACTTTTATCAAACCAGGGGTGGTTGCTGATAGAGGAGTGTTGGGATGTGAGGTAACTGAATTATGTATGACACGTGTAATACTGGAGTGGCCTTTTCAAATGGGGTACTACTGGCTTTGGCTTTTTTCCCCCCCTTACTCTGTTGGCAAAGCCCATCTTTTGCTTGCTGCACATCAACAGACACATTTGGCAAGCTGTTCTACTCTGGGAATTATCCTTACCCATGAGATGGCAGCAACTCATTTCAGTTTGTTTCCTTTTCTTTCAGAATTGTCTGGTGTCATCCTTTTCCTTCAGTGCTAGAAACCAAGAGCAGCTTGTGAAGGCTCCTGCTGTTTTCTGTCTTTGCAAGGGAAGCCAGATAAGGGCGAAACACACCCCTTAGAATCCCATTTAGAATTTGGAACCCACAGGATTTAATTCTTATCTAACCAACCTTTCTCCTGAATTATCCCCTCATCCTAGGGAAGTCAGTTGAGACACTCTTGGCTCAGCATATTTTAGTCCATGCTCAGAATGCTCTGCTTCCACTGGGCATTGCAGAGGCAACAACCTCTAAATGTAAACCCTGTCTGATATCAGCAGAGCAAGTGGAACACAGCCTTAAAATCCATATTAAATGAACCTAATTTCCTCTGAGATGTTAACGTGCCACACTGATTTCAAGTTAATCAAAACAGATGTTTTTGAAATGCATCAAACAGGATGTAGAAAATTTGGCTATTTAATGCAGATTCAAAGGCAAATTCCTCACAACCACCACGGAAACCATGGCTGTTTTTTGAGTGCTGCTTTTTAAGTGCCACTTGCTGCTCTTGCACACTCCTGTCTCCTTCTGTGGACTTTTTAAAACATAGTTATACAGAGGCTAATGTTGGCCAAACCCTTTTCCTGGGGACAGAGTTAATATATCCTGCCAATTCCTTAAGTAGATGCAGGATCAGATTGAGTTCCTGTGTAGGAGCAAGACACTTAAGTATATTTTGTCTTCTATTCTGGAAGCTTTGCTCTTAAATTCAGGCATTTCATACAAAAGAATTATACAAATGGAATTAAACTGAGGAGTTCATGTCAGTATTTGCAGATTCTTTGAAGTCCATTTGTAACCCTTGCATTCAGTATTAGTAAGAACCAAAAAAAAGATCTCATTCCTTCTGATTCAAGCACTGAGATAAAGGCGAAGTTTTTAGTTCACAACATCTATTTGTGTTGGTACCTGACACTGAAGGAGGAGAATAAGTCCAGCTTATGCAAGAACAATTCAGTTGGGGATTGGTCAGTCTGAATCCCTCTCTTAAAGCCTCTCCTACGTGTAATAAGGGATCGGGCAGAGAAAAGTTTGAGTAGAAGAAAAATTCTTGGTACTTCAGTGTATGTTACACCTGGTCTGCATTTTTGCTTTTTTTATTGATCTTTATTACAATTTAATGATTCTGACATGACCTAGTGGAGGAGATTTTGATTTTTATCTACACTTTTTAAAAAAAAAACAACCGAGGAAAACTAAGGAATTTGGTATTTCTGGTTTTGAGGATAGAGACTCCACAACTTCTTTGGACAAATAATCCCAGTGTTTAACCACTTTCACAATCATAAAAAGTATTTTTCCTGTGGTCAGATGAAGTCTCCTGTGCTTCAGTTTGTGTCTGTTGCCTCTTTTGCTGTCACTGTGCTTCAGTGAGAAGACTCTGGCTCCTTCCTCTTCACTCCCCTCTGACAGGTATTTACAGCAGGTGATAAGACCTCCCTGAACCCTCTTTTCTAGGCTGAACTGTCCCAGTTCTCCTTGTCTCTCCTCCTGTGAAAGATGCTCCAGTCCCTTACTCATCTTTGTGGCACTTCATTGGACTCACAGCAATAAACCCAGGGCGGGTTTGTGTACTGGGCAACCCAGAACTGTCCCTGAAATGTTCCTGATGATTCTTTCCTCCTGTCTCCCTTCCATTCCTGTTAAGTTCTTTTGTCCTAAGCCTTCTTTTGTATGGATCTGATATTCTCCACTTTCTGTTCTGAGCAGGCTTTTCCCTTTTTTATTTTTTTTTTTGACAGGCCAAATTGTAGGAGTTTTTGTAGGGACAGACTATGAAATGTGATATATTTTTGTATTGCTGTATTCTACCCAAAATGTGGCTTTAAGTAGTGTGACAGGATTCAATGTTTAATAAGATTTGTGAGGAATTTTTTTTTTTAGCTGAGATAAATGGGGAAAACTACCAGCCATGGGATGAAATTCCTTTAGTCTGTATAGAAGGATGTTGGCATTTGGCACAAGAGGGATTCAGGTCAGGTTTTTATATAAATACGGTATCATCAAACATAACTCATGAGTGACTCTGGGTCCTGCCTACCCCAGGAACTGGTGTTGGGGCAGTTTCTGACCTAAATCCTTCTGGGGGTGTGGGCTGAAGGCTCCCAAGAGCTGGATGCAGGAGCTTTGTCCAGTCCTGGTGTAAATGGGAAGTGATGTTCCAGAGCATTACACTCTACATTGCACTTCTTGACTGTCTATTCCTGCTTGAATGATAGAGCAGTTTGGGCTGGGAGGGATCTCTGGAGGTCCTCTGGTCCAACCTTTAACCTCATCCTTGTAGAGGAAGGAAAATCACTTGTTTAAACTTCCAGCAATAACCGCTTGCAGTTGTTTAGCTCCATGTGCCTCCAGGCCCCTGTATTTAAATGTTTAATGTGCACACTTGCTGTATCAGTTCCTTAATGGCAAATTAAGGACTAAATGAATGGATTCCAAACCAAACACAAACCAGACCAGACACACATCCAACCAAGCATCTACAATGCCTGTGTAATCCAGACCACATTTATGAATAAATGGATATGTTCTCTTTGGTGATTTTGATAATATGTTGTACTGAGTAGCAAATTCTAATTACAGCACTTTTATACTCTGTAGCTGGGGGAGAAAAGCAACTTTCCCCCTGCATTTTTGCATGTTTTGTTTTCTGGTTTGCAACTCATAATCCAAAAGGAGCATCTGTTTTCTTTGTGGAGTCATCTATGTTTTGTGAATTTGTGGCGAGGAAAGTTGAAACTTATTCAAGGAACAGTTTTATGTTTGACTGGGCAATTCCATACAAGCACAAATTGGTTTTACCTCTGGATTTGTCAATATTTTTTTTATAAATTCTGTGAACCTAGTGAAGGTTTATACAGGACCAACTGACCAGCAAACTGGAGGCCAGGAAGTTGTGCCCCAGCAAGCAGGCTTATCATTGCATTAAAAGTTTAAAGTATAAAAAATTAATAAATCAAATATTACAAAAATATATGATCCTCGCTTTTATACAACATGCCTTTGGAATATCTTTTGAAGTAACACTGGAACTTACTGCTGCTGATCTGTGGTGAAGTTGAGGAGGTATTAAGAATCCATCAGCTTTGTTACTGGTGTGCATGAAAGGAAAACTGGGATGATTTTAATAAAAGTGCTTTATAAAGGGCCACTCCAGGCAGGATTGGCTCTTCCATCTTTGTCTTGCACCTTGTGGTGAGGATTCTGATGTGAGTCGTGGTCAGGTCTGGGGGACTGTCTGAGCGTGGGGCTCCTCCAGGGTGTCACTTCCCGAGTTTGTTTTGAAATCCAAAATTACAATCCAGAGTAAAGCAGTAGGTGGCACTACAGACTCTCTGTTCCTTAGGTAACTTTCCACAGTAACTCTCCCTTGCCAGCTTGCCCTGAACAAGTGTCCCTGTTTCCAAAAATAACAAGGTTGTTTCCAAGTTTTCTTGAAATATATGCACGGCTGGTTAGTCATTCATAATCACTTCTTCGCAAACACTGCGGATATTTCACATAAGAGCAGCACGTCAGAAAAGGGAGTTTTGCAGGAATTCCCAATATTGTGGAAAGGAGTCCCTGAAATGGTTCTTTCTGGCAGCAGGGGTGGTGGGTCTACCTACGTCAGTGACTGAGCTCCAGCAGGTTCCCTACTCTCCTCTCAGAGCCCTTCCTGGGATTGCAGCCTGTGGGCACTGTTTGTCCAGGTGGAGAGGAGCGCTGAAGTTGTCCTGCTCCTGTCCACACAGCCAGTCCCTTGGGAATGAGGGGAATGGCTGCTGTGAGTGGATGGATTTGCTGATTCTGTGTGTGGAATCAACACCGGGCCCTTGAGCTCACGTGCCTTCACTGCCATCTTGGCCTGCACTTACTTTATTTTCTGAGAAGTACAAAGTTTGATATACGACTGGTTGTTGAGTGAGTGAAAAAACTTCCAGTTTCCTCAGGATGAATCCTGTAGAAGATAGGAAGCAGGACAGGCCAGGTGGGATGAGGCACTGGGCAACCCGGTCTAGTGGAAGATGTCCTGCCTAAGGCAGGGAGCTGGAACAAGATGATCTTTGAAGTTGCTTCCAACCCAAACTGTTCCACGATTTTGTATCATTTGTTCTATGCATGAGAGCTTGGTGAAGGCCCAGCTCTGAGGGACTTGCCTGAAGTGCCTCAGCTAGAAGCAATGAAAAGTTCATAAATCAATGATGCTCAAAGGTTTTGGAGTAATTATCCTATTTCCCAGAGTCTTGTGAGGGTTGCTGGCTACACCTAAGGAATCTCTACAACCTCCAGTGCCAGATGTCCTGAGCACTCTGGGTTGTCACTGACACAAGTCCGTGGACAGGAGGTCAGTGTCAGAGAGGCCTCACCCTTGTGGGGCTGGAAGAGTTGGAGGCTCAGTGACTGGAACCACGTTCTGCTTAAAAACAAACCTCAACCAAGGTTGCTGCACATTCTTGCCCTGCCTGCACCAATGCCTTCACTCAGGTTCTGCAGACTGCAATACTTCCTGTGCTGAAAACTGATGTCCAAACAAGCCGTGGTTTGGATTTCCTACTACTGAGATCCGTCTGCTGGAGTCTCCTACATGACAAGTTTATACTAAATCTTCCAATGGCTTTGAACTTTGTCCTCTCTTCCTCTCTCATTTCTCCACCAACCTGTCCCATCTGCCCATCGTATCTTGACTCTTGTACCCCAAATCCCAAACCCCATGTTCTACCTGGGAAGTATGTAAGCACCTGCTTTTGGCAGGGCGTTAAAAGCAGCTGGCAATAAGGGAATTAATGGGACACGAGTATGCAAACAGGGCTCTGAGCTACTTGATACCTGAAGTGGTGTAAATAACAATCTGGATTATTTTAGCTGCCTACACTGCTGCAAATCTGATTGATGGTTTTAATTTGATTTTTCTGCCGACTTTTCTTCTTGAAGATATGGACTCTTTTTCTTTGCTATCCAAGAACTCACGGTGTGAAGGAAGAACAATAAATAAAGATGGAAGCAGCACAGGGAAACTACAACCCAAGACAGAGCAATGGTCATGATTTTTTTTTCTTTTTCCCTCCTGAAAAAGCAAGTATTTGATTATGTTTCTCTTTGTTTAGACTCTGTATTGAGTGATCAGTCTAAGAAAGCCTGAATCAATTAGAAAACAAAGAAATGTTGTCAAAAGTCTTTATAATGAGTTTCAGTTTGAAGAGACCCAGTGCAAATGGATTTTTTTCAGCCTCTGCCTCTCAGGTGCTTGTCTCGGGTCCCTGCACTCCCTGTGGAGAGCCGGGGGCTCCAGCTCTGCTTCATCCTCAGAGGAACCTTCCCTCCTCTCTCCAGTGAATTGTGAGTTCTAAGCTCTTATTTTTCCCATTTTCCAAACTTGTCCTGCAGACTTGAGGCTGCTTATCTTGTTCGTTGTCATTCTGTTTCCTTCAGCACGAGATGTTCTGATGATCCTAATAAAATAGGAGGTAACTGGGATTGTTGGTCATGGACAAACACTGGCTCTCCAGAAGGATATGTCCTACTCCTGTGGGAATGCTTTGTGGCAGAGAGTTGGGATTTAGGTGCAAAATCAGCCATGTACTTACTAAGCGACAAAAGTCAGTTACCCCCTGGCTGTGCTTTGGCAGGGAATGAAATTCCTGCAACTGGATTTTGCACATGTGGGTTAAAGCATCTCTCCAAAGGCCACTGTATCCTGCAGTGTATATTCCAACCCTTCCAGTGTGCTTTCCCTGTTAGGCTCTAGTGTAAATACAGCTGCTGTCACAGGTCAGTGCTGCCTGTCAGATCTTTGTTACTGTAAAACTACAGTCGTCCCACATGAGGGTAATGGTCTTTTTTACCCGCTTGTGTGCACGTTCTCTCTCTCTGTCCCTCTAAAAAAGAATAAAAAAAAAGAATTTGGGTGGTCTTAAGCCCATATTCATATAATTCTAAAGACCAAGAGTCAAACCAGCCTGGAGGCCCTGGGAATCTTTTTATTCGACAGCTGTGCTGTCACAAAGGCATTGCCTTCCTTGAACTTACAACTTAAGGCACTTTAAATAGAGGTTTCAGGATCTTCTTGAAGTTGTTATCTGTTTCTTGACTTTTGTCATGAAAATGCTTGTTTAGCAAAGACAACAGATGCACAGAGCTGTGTTGGGCTGTGCCAAAAGGTAGTGGATGATCCAGGCCGGGAGCATCTTTGATTCACTGAACTGGATTTTGAGAAATGTGGAAAAGAAGGTGCGATGCGATAATGTTGGTCAGGGTAGACTCTGGACATACCAAGCAACTAATTTGCTTTCTCAGCTATCAGCTTGTCTGAGGTTACAGTCTGGGGTCAGTTAAGCCAGCAAAAAAATCAATGCTTTCTAATGCTCTGCTTTTAAAAATACACCACAGCTTTTACACCTTTCTAAAGACTAGGCTGAAAATGTTTCTTTTTAGAAAGTTTATATAAAACAGAATCTATATTCCATGTATAAAGAGTTTTTCAGTGTGTGTATCCAAAAATATCCCATGTTGTAGGGGATTATCCCTAAGATAAACAATGAAAGCCTAGGAAGTTTGAGAAAATGATATCCTGAAAAATAACTCCTCTTGACAGGGCAATATGAGCAATTGCAGAATCTAAATAATTTTTACTCTACTTAGGAGGTGACCCTTTATTATTATTATTTCTAGAGCCATTGAGCATCTTTATTTCTAATCAATGGAAACTGTGGTTGTGCAGTACTGGAACTGAGGCTTAAAACCCCTTGTTTTTTCCCCTGGGGTCACAGTTTCTTCCACAGCAGAGGTTTTAGTACATCAGCTGAGCACAGTTTTGATGAGGTTCTCTCTTAACCTCTTTGGATTCATCTCTGTAGAGCTTAGGAGAGTTAGTGCTTTCACAATCCTGCCTTTATTTGCTGTGCAATGAGCACGGAATTTTCATTCCTACATCACTCATGACCTGAGGTGGTGGCTCCAAGAATCACATAACCTTATCCTGTACTCACGTTGGCATGAATGGTTTAAATCAACATTTCTGTTGGGGGAAATAGTTGTTTGGGAAACGGGGAACATCCAGCAGGAGCATCTGTTGGTCTGTTTTTCTTGCTGAGTCTCCCCTCCCCATGGATTCAGACACCTCTCTAAATACAGGTCCCTAACAGAAGCCATGTTGTTTTGGTGGAATGGGCAGTGACTTTGGATCACTCCATTGTGGGCTACAGGACCAACCTTTTGTCATGCTGGAGAGCTCTTGTCTGCATATGCAGTCACAAAAGGTGATACTTAATTCAAACTTGATTTTTTTGTGGGAATGAGGTTCCTGAAAATACAAGAAGCTGGGCCTTAGTCTCTGTCTCAATCCTGGAGCTGTTTATTGTCCCACTGGCTACTCTGTAGGACACTGGGGTGTTACAAGGAGTGAGGTTGTGAGAGGAGCAACATTCATGCTGTGGTAGTTTGGAAGGGTGATGATTATTATTTAATCCTTTTTCTGTTGTTGTTTTTGTGGTACAGGAGAAACAGCATTTGCAAGTGTAGTTTTGTGGAGATAACAGTGTACAGAAGACATTCTATTTTGGGATATTGAGATGATAAAGATGCTTAGAGTGTCTAGTGAGGTGTCAGTGTGTGACAGTGGCAACTGCTGTTTGCAAGATGAGGATAATAAAGATAACTGTCTTTTGGGTAAATCTGTCTTGGAATTTGCCTGATAAAGCTGTATCGTTGCTCTTCCATCAGGCACAACCATTGATAGTGGTAAAATTTGATTTCCAAATACCAACCTTTCTCTACCAGCAAAACAGTGAAGAAAATGGATCATTTTGATCACTCTAAATGCAATTTGTTCAGTTCTTTGCAAGCATATAATCCCAATACAATGCAGGGATTTTTGTTTGGGCATTTTTCAATTCAAACAGAACAAAAGCACAGACCACTTGGAGGTTGAATTATCACTTGCAGCTGCACTGATAAAAGAGCAAACACTAAATGCCTCTACAGTTCTGAATGCTTTAGAAGCAGTGAAGTTTCTCTAAAGCAGCTGCTTTCTCCACTGTTATCTGGTCTCTCACTGAAAGCAGTATCTCCCTCCTTCCTGGGCATTCCTGCATCTGTCTTATGCCTGTAACACAGGCACGGAGCAGCACTGGGGAGAAGATCAGTTTAGCAGCCTGGTATCTGTTCCCAGAGAGATGTCATGCTGTTATCATCAGGCTCCAGCCTCTGCTCCAAGTGTTCAAATCGAAATATCTCTTGTGATTTGGTATTTTGTCTGAAGTTGTGGGCTTTCGGTCTCTTTGTTCTGAGTAGTAAATACAGAATATATCTTTACATAAAAAGGATACTTCTGGAGGAAGAGTCAAATGCATGGAAAATGGGCAACTTCCCTGCTTTCACTGATGCTTGGAACATGTCATAGCAGTGTTTCTAGAGTCTTGGTCTGAAATCCATCAGGATTTTTTTGTAGTTTTTATCCCCTGTGGCCACTGCACAGATGGAGATAATGCCCTAAAAAAGCTCGTGTGAACTCAGCCTCCTGGACTCTCTGTAGGAAAGATCTTGATGTTCAGAGAGAGTCAGGAGAGAGAGGACTCCCCAGCAGTCTGGGATGCCATGATTCCCTAAAAGAAGCTGTAGGATCTGTGCTTCTGTTCCACTGCCATTCCTTTCCACCTCGCTGCTGACAGTCGCTATCTGCAGCCTGGAGGTGAGCCAACACCAGGGCCACTTTGTGAGTCAAGTGTCAGGACATGGCACGGACTGATAGTGCCTGAAATCTCCCCGGGTCCTCAGAGATAACAAAGCCAGGTGCTCTTGAGAGCCCAAGTTCAGTTCCCATCACCTTCCGTCAGGCCTGGAATCTCGGAGGGGCGAGCGGTGAGGCAGCGCGTGTTGACAGGTCAGAGGAGGGGTTTGCTCTGAACATTGACTCTCTGAGGACTGGGAGAAGGTTGGCTGTATACACACCCTTGCTCCAGACTATTCTTACATGTGTAGCTGCTCTGAAGGGTCCACTTGTGTGCTATCTGGGCACTGCAACCGATAGCTGTCACAGATAGGGAGGCTCCCTAGGGATGGAAATCCCTGTGGGGCAGAGCTGGGACCCTGGGCTGGGGCGCAAACACAGCCCATAGAGGGCTTAATCAGCAGGTAGAGCTCTCATTAGCACCTTCCACACCCTCCCATATGGCCAAAGCTCCAGCATGCCTTCAGATGTTGTGTCTAATGAGATATTGACAAAAGTTTATGGTGAAAGCGCCAATATTATTTTTACAGACAGGTAAAACAAATAGTCAGTGCTCTGGTTCATTTGCTGAAACATCAGACTGGGTTCAACTCAAACTTTTTGCAGTCAACCTTGTGGAACTTGACAAACAATTTGGGCCAAACTTTCCCACCCTGGAAAAAAGAGAGTGAAGTGAAAGCTGTTTTACATGAAATGTTGAAGCTTTGTTTTGAAATGGGGTTCTGAGATCAGGTTCAATTAAACTGAATTAAAAAAATAAAATAGAAGTGATTTAAAATTTTTCTAAAAGTGAGGAAGTGGCCTCACTCTGTGAAGGCAACTTAGGATATGTTTAGTTAAAGTAAGACTAAAGTCAGCATTTTGGCCAAGCAAAGTGGGAGAATCAGATGCTAAGTGTCCATCTGCAGCCAGAAATATTGGGGACATGGACCTGTTAAAGGATCAAATGCGTGTTATGTGGGGAACCTTGTTTAAATCTGAATGTTAACACCACTCAGAAGATTTGCAGCAACTGTTTTGTTCTTAATACCTCTTCTGAAGGCATATCTCTACAATCCAAGTGTGTTTATTGCTCAACAATAAACAGTGTGGACAGGAAACTCAGGCAGAGTAAACATGATCCTTATGTTTTACTTCATATGAGGTCAATGCCCTGCTACAACTTTCTTCTCCAAATTCTTAGTAGTTCACTTCAGATGTTTCTTCAATAATATGTGTCATCAAAGAGCAGGAAAAGCTTAATTTTTTAGGACTGTGAAATATTTAACAGGTAAATAAGTCTGTAAAAACACCTTATATAAACAGGTAGTATTATTATTATTATTATTATTATTGTTATCATTATTATTGGCTCTAATTCCACTAATAGCAATAATTCTTGTACTATTTTCTTCTAATCTGTTAAGCATTAGGTTTACTAAATTTAGATAAAAGTAAGTCAATAAATTGAGATTAAATATTGCCAGGCTATTTTGTTCACTTCTCTTGTTCAAAACATTTGTGGTGAAAGACAACTTTAGACCAGAAACAATGCTTTTCTTGCTTTTTTATTAAAAATAGAGGTATTAATATTTTAGAGTTTTGATATTTTTGTTCTGTTTTATTTATTGATGCTGATGCAATAGAACAAGGACATTAAAAATTGCAGAAGAAAGAAAATAGAATACTGTAAAAAATCCCCACAACCCCCCCCGAAACAAATTAAGAAAAAGCTGAAAAAGAAAATTGGGAAAGATACAATCAGTAACAGTGATGCTGGACATGATTTGAAATAATAAGAAAAAACAAAAAAATAACATCCTTCCATGTTTTTAAGAATAGCAAATATTTTATATTAACATTCAATTTTTATAAGAAATGTTGCTTTTTGAATATTTTAAACATAAATTAAATCCACTATGAAATGAAAATTGCTTCAAAATTCCCGGCCTCTATCAAGAGTTTCTTTATAACCATAGATTTCCAACATTTTTTAGTCAGGACTTGGAAAATCAATGTTTAACTGGGGAGATTGTCTTGCCATTTTATGTCTTTTTCTTATTAACCAAAATATATTTCTTTTCAGTTTTTAATTGCGGCATCATGAATTTGGTGGATTCTGTTAATTCTGTGACTCCAACAAGACCCATTTCCACCCTGTGTCCTGCTAGAATTCTCTGAGCCCTGAAGAACAGCAATGTAAGTTGCAGGAACCACTTGATAGGATCCATAACTCAGGGCCTTCATTTACATTTCATTTTCTTGTATCACTGAGCTTGGAAAAATGGAAGATTCATGACTTTTTTCTTTATAGAAAAAAAATGCGCTTAATGAGGAAGAATTCAGAATTTGGAGCCTGCTTTGTGATGGGAACCAAAGCACAGCAAATGAAATGAATGAATGATTTGTTTCAGGAAGATACTTGTTGATTAGCATTAAAATTTTAGCATAGACCCACCCAAATTGGTTTGGAACAGCAAAGAATCTTCCTTTCAGTCATCTCTGTAATGAATTAGGTTCCTTTCAACTGCAAGCTGATGGTTTTAGGGTAACATTGAAACTGTAGAGGTTGAGAATTGATTCTTTTCTGGTTTTCTCTGCTGAGTTTTTTTGAATTTGGACTGATGGTTTGTGTCTCCATTGCCAGAGCTGTTGGCTGATTGCTGAGGAGCTGAGGGAGAGGAAGGAATGGGAAACAACCAGACCCAGGATGTGAACTGACTTTGTTCCTTCAATGACACCAACCCATGACCCCGAGAGCTGCAGGACCAAGGTTTCCCATTGCTGTAAGTGCCACTTGTGATTGTTTAAAAGTTAAACCAGCTGTTTGAGCCCCAAACCTAGTGATGTGGGTGAAAACCAGTGCTCTTCTCCAAAGTGACCAGGAGCTCGTGCTGCCTGTGCTGTGGCCTCACCACGTAAGTTTCTAAGAGTCAACTGGATTCTGTTTAGGGGTGGGCATGTGATAGATCATTTCCCAGACATGAGCCAGTGAGTGGTGAATTCCTACATGGATTCATCCATTAAAATGTTGTAGTGTTGCTGTAAAAACCTTTTGTCTGTATGGTTTTTAGTAGCACTCTCTTATTCCTATTTCTGAAGAAGGGTTGGGTATGAATTTTTGCCCTTCTTGTTTGCTCACTTGCCAATAACTGCAGGATTAAATCGTTACAGCTCTTAAATGGTAAAACTCAGAGTAAATTTTATTCTAGTCTGGTGTGAGGTAGCTGTAACCTGGGCCTTGCAAATCCTTTCCCAGGTGATGGAAGGTCACCAGCTGGAGGGTGCACAGCTCTGGAGTCATGGGATCTGCTACATACTTATGCTGTAATCCTCAGCTCCTCTGTGAGTTTAGGGAAAGGGAAGGTTCAGTTCCTTTAGAATCTTTGAGTTAATGAAATAATGATGTATGTTTAAAAATACTTACCTGTATACTCACATGTACCTGTTAAACTCATTCATGGAACTGAGATCATCAGACAAGACACAGGCAAAACCCTCTGTCAGCAAATTTCTGTTCCACAACTCTGCATTGTTCCAGTTTCTTTCCTGCCCTATGAGAAACTCTGGGATTCATGTCTTTCTGCCTGGTCCTGCTTTTCAAGAGATCATTGGAGGTAACATTTGCAGGAGCTTGATTCCTCTTGCTCCTTCTACTACCAGAACAGAGCCTTGCAGGGCCCTGTGAGTGCTCTTACATCCTGGCATCCCTTGGGCACAACCCAGGCATCTCTCAGCCTTCTGCTTCAGTCCAAGAGTGTTCAGCAGAGGTGGTCTTTCCTTTGAAGAAATAAAGAATTCCTTGTTGTGGATTATGGATGTGAAATAAGGATATTAAGTGCTGGCCATGGCATTTTCCTACCTCAACTGATTGCTCCCAGCAGGGCTTTGTGGCAGAGCACCAGCTGTGGCATCCTATGGAAGGAGAGCTGTGCACTGGTCTTTAGGGATTTGTTTAAATTTACTATGCAATCTTTACCTTATTTATTTTAGGTTTTGGTACTTTACATAATTGTAAAGGTTTTGGATTGCTGAAACAATCATGTGCTGGTCACCTTTAACATTTTTGCAGTTCTTTTTCACTAGGAGGGCTAAATATTATTACCTCTCACTGGTACATATTTTTTTCCCCACATGAAATGCTAAAAGCATTTCTACAAAAAAAGGGAGCCTGGGAACACTTATAGGCATTTATTATTCAAATCTATTTTTAACCAACTAATACCTTCCTTAAAAAAAGCCAAAAAACTCCTCTTAACTTTTTGAAAGAACTTTATTTTTTTCCATTGTGTTCTGAATTTATGCTGGGAAAAGTTATGACAGCTTCTGGACAGCCAACCATGCAATCAGCTGATTCCTTGAGATGCCTAAGGTGAGTGCATTTCCCAAAATCATCTCAAATAAATGTTTCCTACTTGAGAGTGAGCTGGTTCAAACTTAGTGTATTTTTTGCAAGGGATTTGACTTCTGGTATGTTCTTGCTCTTCTGGCTGGTGAGTTTATCAATGTGAGTGTTTTCTGACAGTTGAAAAAGCTGAAGGTGTCCTCACTGAGACTCTGGAATATTTTCAGAAGTGGTGAAGCTGAAAACCCCCTCATCCTTCTGTGTGGAACACAGAGAATTGTGCTGGAGCTCTGAGTGCTGAGGTCAGTCCTGGCCTTATTAAAATCAGTGGCAACATTCCCGTTGACTTCAACAGAGCCAGAATTTCACCCTTTACTTTTACAATTCCTTTAGGGGATCTTTGTGGAGGGGAGGCAGGAAAGTATGGCTTTAATGCTGGTGAAAGGAGCCTGGGCTCAGCAGAGGGTGGAAGCCTGGCCCATTCCAAATGGGATCTGAGGGTAGGGCATGGAGTCAAGTTACTTGCTGATGGGACTCTCTGCAGAAGGTTATCAGAGGAGAATGGCTTGAGGAAGACAGGACAGCCAAAGGTGGTGATGGCATATTCAGAACATGAGGATTTTGCTGTAGATGATAAGAAGAAAAAAAAGCGGTTATCAAACCACAAAAAGCAGACAAAAGCCACATGATCTAAATAAGAACAGAAACCTGGAATGTGTGTAACACTGGATATATCTGTGTTCATAAAAGGTTACTTTAAAAGTGCAAGGATAATGTGAAAATAAGTATATTTCCTGTGCTATATAGCACAGACTTGGTGCTGCTGAGAGCTGAGCAGATCGTGCTGTGGAGCCACTCTGCTTCATACCTAGAAGAACGTGGGCTGAAATTCCCAAAATACAGGATTATATGCAAACCCCTTATCCACTATGTGACTTCCTTATCCTCACCAGGTAGTGCAATCTCAGTATGAAGCCTTTTTATTCTCTGAAATTCAAGACTGGACTATGCAAACATATAAATGGGATTAATGAATGCAGCTCATTACCGGCTCTTGATTGAGACCACACATGATGATAATCAATCACTTTGGAGCGCTAATGGCTTTGGGTGACTGACCCCTAACCTGGTCTTTGATGGCCACCTTGTCAGGGACACTGAGCAGAGAGCTCTGGACAGCGTCCACTGCTCTGTAAAGCAGTCCAAGGAACCCTGGCCAGACACACGTGTTGACTGGAGGAATGATCTATGCTCTGGGGGACAAATTGCCTCCACACTCTGCTTTTTCTTCCCCCGGTGATAGAAGACCAACTTGGGTTGTGCCAAGGAGATTTTGATGAGGAGGCCCTGTGAAGAAAGAGATAGGAATTGCATAAGGGAAGGGTGTGAGGATAAAAGTCCAGCTGAATTACCCTCGGCAGCAGGGTCTGGCAGAGGTGTCAGTGAATTCCTTCAGATGGCAGTTCCCTGGTGTCACTCTGAGGAAGGATGGCAGAGGGGAACAATGGGTGCTATACCCCTGTCTCCCCATGGTGCTGGCACTGCTCATTGGTGTGAGAGCTGTTTGTCAGAGAAAGATTTGCCGTGGAAACTTGTGGTGAACCCTCTCATCCAGGGAATGAAGTTGTACAGCAGCTACTACAGGGGACTTTGGCCTTGCTTATCAGCTGGGGTTCTCTGATTCCTGTTGAATCCTGACTTCTGTGCTGGTCAATCCTGCAGTAGCTGAGGGTGAGGCAGATTTCCCCTACTCCCTCCACGCCGGCCCCAAAATATAGAGCCTTTTGTTTGGGCGAAAAATTACAAATTCAAGTGGTTCATTTTTGAATAGCGAGATAAATTAAAGCCAGCTGGTCCTGGAATGGCTGAAACGAGTCAGGTTGCCAGAGCATTTGTATTCATGGCTGAAAGTAGGGGTTTGAAGGGTCCTCTGAACTCAGGTCTGTGTACTGCAGGAAGCTGGGTGTTGGGGGTGACAGCCAATGTTTTGTAGCTGTTGGGTCTTTGTTGGGACATTTCTCTCATTTAGTTGTATCGCTCACCTCTCATTATCTACTCATTCTCCTCTGCTTGTTGCTTTGTCATAAATAACAAGAATCCCAAGGAATCAGAGCAGACTGGGGGACCACAGCTGGTGTGTCAGTGTAGGGAAGCATCAACCCCACCCTGGGAATTCTGAGATTCTGGGATGCTGAGCCCCAGAATTCGGTGCAACTCTGCTCACCTGACATCATTACAGAAATTCAGACTTGTCTGCCCCCAAACCCTGCTGCTCTTCCAATGAGCTGCCTTCCCCAGCTCTCTGACATCTCTGGATGTTCCCCCAGAGCTGTCTATACTATCAATTCCCTCTGGATCCCAAATCTGGATGCTCTGTGTTTGCTAGGAACTGGATATGTTGGCTCCCTGATTAAAATGCTGTCAGGGTGGTTATACACGGTGCAGGCTATGGACCGCCAGTCTGGAAGGGTTGGGAGATAGATTTTTGATAGCCCTGCTCATGTTCAACAGTATGAAATCATTTTGGGCGATGGAGGTTGTGGCTGTTATGTAGAGAGAGGTAAGAGTGTGATTGGTGGAAGAACTGCTCTGTCTGAATATTTGCAATTCTCCCTTTGGTCTGTCCTGTGATATTTTGACATTTTGGCTCAGTTTTAGCCCATCAAGAGATGTCCAAAAGGGGACATGGAGGTTGAGTGTTCAATGCAGTCGGGATTGTGTTATCATGATCAGGGCAGGGCAGGAACTGCTGTGTCTGCATACAATTAAGAAGCAGCACAAAGCATGCAGTGCAGAAAAGGCAATTCCCAAAACAACTCCATTACTTATATCTCATGGATTTTGTGCCTTTGATATTGCTTTGGCTATCTCTTACCAGGGGTTTCCTTCAGCACTGGGGTTGGATGTTCAGTTTTGACAAGCAGCCAGACGTTTTCAGTTCTCTTGGAAAGGTCATTGAAAGTTGGGCTGGATATCTGACTGGAAATCTCCTGACTCTGGGTCTTCTCAGGAGGTTTCTTATTCTCCAGGCTTTTACTTGGCCATTTGGAACTGTTAACAGTTGTCTTTGTTTCACTGCTCCTGGACCTGGACCAGAGGTGTGTGTGTGCTGCAGAAATCTGGAATTGTGGAGTATGATCTGAAGAGGGAATTGGGGTGAGAAAAGGATTCTAGTTTACTAGTTTTACCTTGTACTATCAGGCACTTTGCTTGAAGTTACAACTACAAAAGATGCTTCAAAGTAAGAAAATTTCGGCATCTATTAAGGAGGAAGAAGTGGGACAGGTTGTTCACAGTCAAAAAAGAGTTAAAGTATGTGAGTAAAGCGAAGATAATACCCCAAACTCTAAACCCAGATCTGCTTGAGAGTCTAAAATAACATCAGCCAGGGACAGACTTTAAAACAAATGGAGAGTACAATCAGCAGCTTGTGATGTAAATGTTCACGATTTCCATTGTGCATTGGTGGCTTTATTAAGTAGGTACTGTGAATTAAACAATCAAGAATAACTGAATATTTGCAGGGCAGAAAGTCCAGGCACAGTCTGGAAGTTGAACTTTATGTAGGATTTTTCTAATTGCAAGCAGGGCAAAAGAAGGAAAAGCTTTAAATCAGTGAAATTTTCAGCAATATTGTGTTTTACACAATAGATGGAAGATGGGGATCAGAGGAGGCTTCACTGCATTTACCTGTTCAAATAACAACACAAAGATAAGTATGTAAGATTTTGATGAGGTTCTTCTGCTGCCCTGGTTTTATGTGAAGACTGTACATTTTTATAGTTGCAGATTTCATTGAAAAGGGAATAATGGAACCAGTCAAAAATCTCTTTGTGACTGCCAAAACCTGAAAAATTCTCCCAACTCTTGGCTTGGGTGACAGATTTAAGTGGAAATTTTCAGCCAAAAAGAAATCAGATTTAATTATGATAATGGTCTCATAAATATATGTTGCTTTTGCCAAATTGTTCTATGATAAAAAAAAAATTTAGAAAATCATCCAAATCAGGTAGATCTTGAAATCTAACAGTTCAGGAGGGGTTGTGTTTCAAAATTGCCTTGTTAAAACACTTCAAAATTGAAATAAAGTAATCCCTTCAGATTGAGTTAATGTTAGTTTGGACCCAAATTAAGTCATTACAATTTTCTACTTTGTTGAAATTTTTGAAAGATGTTTGGATTTGATAGATCCACACCAGAGCTCTCTGGTTTTTAGAGACTGCTGGAAAGTCAGAATCAGTTATTTACGTAGTTCAGCTTCTGAACCTGATCCTGGTCTTGCTCTGTGCTCAAGACAACAGAATTCCTGTATCTGACATAAGATGAAAGAAGTCCTCTGAGATTTTCTGCCACAAGAGACAAAATTCTGATTAAGTGGGACATCTTTCCTGTTGCCAGCAGGCAGAGCCATAAAGTGGAATGCCAGGTCTTCCAGCTTATTGGGAATGCCCTTGCTTTATTTCCCCAGATCAGTGAATCTTTGCCTCCATGGTTCTGATGTCGTTTTCTGATCCTCACAAATATTTCCCCTTCAGGAAGATCAGTGTTTGTGATGCCCAAAGTAGCCAGGGATGTAGGTTTGTACCCTCCCCTTGTTTATGTCACTTAGTTGGGAACTTAGTTGCAAATTTAAGTCACACTTATGGGATTGCAAATTCACAATCCCCTTTTGCCTCGGTCCAAGAATGTGCTGTGGTGCTTTGAAGGGTCTGCTGGGTCCTTCTGGATGCAGTGAGATTGCACAGGGAGCAATCAGGGAGACTTCCAGTTTCTGCCTTGCTTGTCTTGCCAGTAAATGTCATTAAGACTTTTTTATGAAACAAGTTTAATTAATTCCCCTGAATTTAATGGCCACATTGCAGTGGTCTGTCACCCATTTACAGCAGTGGTTTCTGAATGTGCACAGTCCTTTTAAAAGATGAGAGCTGGTTTTGCTAGATCAAATTGTCATTACATTTAACTAGGTCTTTAATTATAACCAGATGGATGAATTATTTTAATCACTGCTATATATCTTAACAGTAGTTTGTACGTTGACACAAAGTTGAGGACATCAAACAGAAATTAAATGCTGGAGCAGGAAAGCTGCCAACCTCTAAGGGAAGCAGTTGATCAGAACTTGTCATCTTGAAAGGCTTAAAGAATGCAAAACAAACAGTCAGGATTAGTGTACTAAATATGGCTTATCAGCCTCACTCTCTTCTCTGATAATTCATCTATATAATTTATTTTAATACTTTGCTGTGCCTATCTCAGACTCTGTAATTAGAGAGCTACAGGTATTCACTTCTTCCTGCCTTTGAAATCAGTCGCTTTGAGGCTCTTCAGAGAAAATGATACAATTATTACATGGATATTTGATGCACAGGACAAAAGAATTTCCACTCAGAACTGTCCCTCTGTGTGTAACAATTGACTGGAGTTCCTCCTGGCACTGGGATTCCTGAGCAGCTGGTGGACACTGAGAAAACGCCTTCCAGGCTGAGATTGGTAAAGCTTGTTCGTTCCATGTACTACAAAAAAACTTGCTTGGACTGGGTCCTGCACTGAGGGTACAGTGTTGAAGATGCAGGAGAATATCCGTCATCCAGCTGGGAAAAGTCTTAGATCCTTTTTCCCTAACTACCAGCTCTTTTCTGCTTCTCAGTCTGGTGCTGCACACTGCCAGTCACTAACTCGGGTGTGGCGTTCAGAAGTGAACATGGGGAATGGTGTTAAAATGGATTTGTGGTGCTGTGTCAGAGAGCAGGAATGTTCTGGAATCCATCATCCCACCCACTGCTGCCAGTTCTTGGTCAGATGCTGCCTGATGCTGGATTTCTGCATCTTCCCTTTTACTGTAAGGAAGGAATTAGGAAGGGGGTTCAGGAAGTCTTAGCACTGTCACCTTGTGAATAAACCCTCCGAAGGGAGTAGAATTAAACTGACACCAAGTGATTTCGCTAGAAACACCCAGGGTGATTTTGTCTGTTTGATGTCTGATTATACAGCAATTACTTCCTAATTACGGCATTGATTTGAATGAGATTATTGTGCTCTTGATCAAATGCAAGTGCTATGATAAAACTCACTGCTTTTGTCTGTTTTCTTGCCAAATAATGATGATGTATTAAGTAGGATTATATTATCTTTTAAGAATGTTTTGCATTTATCAGTTATGGGCTGACTATGTCCTCTATTGTTTAACACAGTGATCAGGTATCTGTGAAAATCAGTGTAGTTATAATATTCCTGTTTCATTTACTCTGGATTTTGAATTATCTACTCTGATAGGTAAGAGCAATAATTTATACTTTAGGTCAAACAGTATTTTACCTGTAAAAAAGTCCTTAGCTGCAATATGCTTATCACTTAGTTAGAAATCTTTCTCTCCAGCCAGAGCCAAAATGACCTTTCCTGCTGGGTCCCACAGACATTTTACCCCTAGAAGTGTAGGAAGGTTAGCAAATGTGAGTACTCAGAAACTTCTTTACCTATCCCATGACAGACTTCATCCAAGACACTGGATGAACCTGTGACAGTCAGTTCCTTAGGTGTGCCAGGGACTGTAAATGCTGTTTGGACCTGCTGGTTCAGACTCTGTGCCCAAGTCCCCTCACCGGATAAGCTTATGAGGTGATCGGGTTATAAGTTTTGCAGGTGGGAATCATAATTATATCTAAGATGGGAAAATGCTCTTTTTACTTCCCCTCCTTGCTGTGTCCAAGCTTTTCCAGTGACAGCGATGGCTGCAGTGGTGTTCAGAAGGTAGCAAGGATGGTGCTGGTTGTGCAGGTCACTGTGACAAACTCCAGCAGAGCTGCCCCAGGGAAAGGGGAGGCTGGAACACCCAGGCAGAATGACCAGTGTGAACCCAGCAAATGTCATTGCAGTTATCTAGAAATTCATCTCTCTAATGGACAGGTTAAAAGAGCCCAGAGCTGAGCATGCAGGAACTTGCATCTTTGACAACTAACTCCTGAAAACCAAGAGCTACTTCTCACCAGAACGGTCGCCTTTCCAAAGGGTATTGCAAATGCTTTCTCTAACTCAGTCCTCCTTTTCTTGTAATTTGTCCACATTTGAAAGCAGAACAGGCTCAGAATTCCTTGTTTAGTACCAGAACATTGAAGCACTGAACACACAGCTAGGGTAGGTGTCTGAAAAGGAGACAGTAATGAACTTTTACCTGCTGCCTCCTAGAAACCAGCAGGAATGGTGAGGAGAAATTGGGATTTCCACTTGGAGCTGCATTTCTGTATTAACTTTGACATTTCCCTTCAGAGAATCATAGACTAGTGCCAGCTGGGAGCTGCCTCTGTATGTCACCAGGCCCAGCCCTGTGCTCAGAAGGGCCACTTTCATTATTAGGCCTTTTTTGTTACGAGTCAAAGAGTTAAAGTTTATGTACCTTTAAATCTGATGTTTTTTATCTATAAAAGGAAAGGGAATACAAAGGTCAGAAAAAATCCCTTAGATCCAGGAATGATGAAATATTTTTGATCAAAGTAGAATGTTGACATTCTTAAATTGAGACACTTCATTAGAATCTGTTTGACAATAAAATGCATCTGCCTGTGATACCATGGCCTCGTATCAGAGGTGCTTCCAGCTGCTGATGCTTCATTTTTCCCGGTGTGCCACACTTCCTCCATTATACTTCTGATGATGTTCCTTCTCTCTTCATGTCATGCAATCATGGCTATGCTGTTTTTCTAAAATGACAGTCTCCAGTGCTACTTTGATCTTTCATGACTCTTCCAAACTCACACAGGAGCTCTACAGTTTCCTTTCTCTGTGTGTAGTGGCAATTCTGGGGAATCAAGGAGGCTGCCTTGCCATGATTATTGTTTTACATGGATGTTTCTGTTCAAAGCCAGAGACTCTCATAATCAATTCCTACACCTTCTGTTAGATAACTGTGGTGGATAGAAAGAGTGTCGAGGAGTGAGCCCTTTGCCTTTCCATGGGAAGGTGGAAAATGCTCATTGTACCCAAATGCATCTCCAACAGCAGGGTGTGCCTGCCTAAAACAATTGCTGACAGGGAGAGGTATGGAAATGGATCAGGTGCAGGGAATTTCCAGGTTTGACTTGGAAGGTGGTTCCATTTGTGATGGTATTGATGCCACTGTTAAAGGAAAGCAGCTTCAAGATTCCATGTTTTCACAGGCACTTGTCCTTGCAATGAAGAAGTGCTTGTGGAATCACACACAGGGAAAAAGGAAAGCCCTGTCCTTTCTCACTGCTTGTGGATGGTGGTCAGTGTGTTGCAGGCTGTGTGTTCACTCACCTGTGGAGCAGCCTGTGCATTTACACCTGCAGGCCTCAGTGTGCCTGTTGGATGATGATGATGGTTTCCTTATGTCTTTGGTCCTGTTCTACTTTTAGCCACTCCTGGAATTGGCTGAATTTGCACACTCACAAGATACATTAAGGCAGTGGGACAAAGGAGCTCCTCCTGTGAGTTGGGCCAAAAAAAGAAAGTCAAATAAAACCTCCATTCATGGGCTGAAGGACGATGAAAGGCAGAGAGGAAAGATGACACAAAGCTGACAGCTGTGGCACACGTCTCCTCTCTTAGCCAGCAAAGCTGACAAGTAGATTGCTCAGGACAGGCACTTACAGGTTACCCTGTCAGCTACTTGAATGCCTTGTCTTTTATCTGCCACCTTCCAAGGAAAGAACAGAGGGAGCCTGTGCCCATCTGATGAGCTGGTTCATACTGGCACATCATCAGCTTTAGCAACACATGAACACAACATAGTCCAAAAGCTCCACTGGGGTTACTGAAATCTTTCCCCTCTCTTTCCGTGCATGTGTGGAGACACGTACCTGCCCAGGCAGCTGTATGCCCTTGAAAAGTCCTATTCATAGCAGTAAAATTCTCCCTCCTGTCAGAATTAGCCTAATTTTAGTCTCATAAAGCCCCACTCCATCAGCCACTGCACAACAGTGTGGCTTTATTTGTGTGGGGTAACTCCTGAGATGCCCAGGACTTGTTCCGGCTGGGTGCAATTTCAGTCCGTTTGCCTTCACTATAGAGAAGGAGGGAGGGGACTGGGACTTCTTTCTCTGACATTTGCTTTGAGTTTCGTGCAAGAGAAAGAATTTTTGTGCCTAATCTCAGAGTGAGAGAGAAAGACACAAAACTTCCTTTTGCCTATTCCTGGTGCAAAAGTGTGGGCTCAGGGGGAAGTGTGTGACCTCATAAACTGCATCCTAATGAAAACATGAATCCCAGAATATCCTAACTTCAGCGGTTGGTGTTGCCATCTCAAACGTTAAGATGTGGTATATGTTGGATGTGACATAGATATCCTAAAATTTAATTTCAGACTGTAATTGTCTCCTTTTGTAACTCCAGAAAGAACATCACTTTCTTTGCACAATTTCAAGTTATTTCTGATCCTGACCACGACAGAGTGATTTGACCTGGCAACACATTCTCTATCCCTATTTACAGAACAAATTTAATGCTCTCTCTGAAAAATTCAGCCTGAAATCAGTGTAAAATTTGGAAATGGTCAGCCTTAACAGTTGTAGTTATTTCAGCCATACCCTAAGCAGGGATATGCCAGGTAACCTTACCTATTGTTACCTTTCAAATTAAAGGCTTACTCCATTTCTTATTCATGTCAGCAATAAAGATATCACTGCTTGTCATGACAGCAAGAAGAGTTTTAAGACTCCGCTCAAGAAGAAGAAGAAGAACTTCAGTACAATTTATTTTGAGTAGATGCATGATTCAGTGATGCATGAGCCTGAAGTATTTTGCCTGGGTGCAAGACTGACTGCCACTGTAGGTACCACGTTATAGTGCTGCCTAGACCCTGATATAAATCAGGATTTTTAGCTGTTTGATAGAACTAAGATAAGTCCCTCTTTTGACTCTCAAAAGTTAACAATAATAGATGCCAAGTACTGAGTCTTTCGGAGAATGTGGTAAATTAATTCTCTAACACATCATCCTCTCCTTTTCTTCTCCAGAACTGTGTAGTTGGTGTTTATAGAAGACTAAACATGTTGTGTGGTACAAGAGCTTAAAGATTAATTAGTAAACAATTATGATCCACTTTGAAGAGGAGAAGGGTTGATGTGATTATGATAGAGATACATTTGTGGGCCATGGGCCATTCAGAGTATTGCCAGTAATTAAAGAAATGTTCTCTACTGCTTCAGTAGCTCTTTTAGTTACCTTGTATAAATGTATATATCTGCGGTATCATCAGGCAATTTCCTTGAGCACAGAGGTTTTGTTGTTATAGATTGAGATGATTGCATACAATGCGTACTGTGGTTGCTCCTGAAATGAATTTAGCTGCCTACATCCCCGATTGCTATAAATCAATGTCACTCCAGGCCCAGGGAGCTGATTCACCCCAGGGAAGGCTGCATTCACTGGGGTTGTTTGGACGTTGTGCTCTTCTGTAGTCAGTCAGTGGAGTGTGGTCAGGCCAAGAGACTCTGCCCCTTTCCCAGAAAGGAAAAGGCACAGATTTTCCTTGGAGTCTCAGTCCTATGTGTTTTCCAGGTGTCAGTCACAGTGATGTCAAATAACATTTGCTCATTAAAATATTCCCAAGCAAAACAGATAGTCTGTGTCTCAGGAAATCTTGGTTCCAACTCCCTCCCTTTTATAGTCCTGCTTAGGCAACTCATTCACAGCCCAAGAAAACCCATTTGTACTTGGAAGGCTTTAGCTGGTCAGGAGTGCTGATAAATGGTGACACCAAAGCAGAGCTCCTTGAGGAAAACAACACACGGACACAACAAGGTAAACCAGAGAAAGTGGAGTTTTAGCAGAAAGGCCCACACCTCTGGGAAGCCTGGCTTTGCGGGTTGAGCTCTGTGAAGTAGGTGCAACCTATTTAAAGAGAGGAAATCAAGATCTGTTTATTAAAGCATTTTGAAGAAAAATGTGAATCTCTGCCAAGGGGCAAGAATTTAGATGACCTTGGCTGCAAGCAGAATATATTGTTCCATTTCAACAGAGAAGAGGAACAAGGAGCTCTGCTCACTCCAATGTCAGAAAAAAAAAAATGTTTGTGTTCAGTACATTGGAGAAATGTCCAGAAATAGTTCACCTTAGTGAAAATATTACTTCTGGAATATTACCAAGGTCAGCAAGACCCTGACTTATCAATTCTCTTAATGTTCACATAAATTCAAGCTGTCAAACACTAACTTGTCCAGCTGAGATATTATGAAAGACTTTCATCTATGTCTCCCTTCTCTGTATTTCTTTTTGCCCAATTCCTTCTCCCATTGCAATGTAGAGGTTCAGCCTCTGGTAAGGCTTTAGATTCTCTAGGCCTTTAATGAGGCAGAAAAGGGTGACTCTGCAACGACTTAAAATAATACACAATTCCAAAAATGTCCTCTGAGTGTGGCCATGTCTGTGAGTGGGATATCTGTGCCTCAACAGGGAACCAGTGCTGTAGTTACTGTTTTGGTGAGTGAGGGTAATGGGTGAGAGTTCAGCATCTGAGATGTACTTTTCTCCGAGAATTTGGTTCTGCAAGGGGTGAATAGCTTTGGCTCTGAATTAGCAAAGAAAGTTAATGCTAGTTTAAAGTGAGGCCTACACTGGGTATAACCCGTGTAGATAAAGCAAACTCTTCACAGGCCCAAAGAAACAGAATTTGGTCAGAGCAGCTGGGGAGGACACAGTCAGGGCAACGCTGTTGCTGTTGCCCAGAGCAGCGGTTTAAATCTGTGTGAGGAACATCACCTGTCCAGCAACACTTCCTACCTCAGGAAATGTTCTTTCCTACGTCCTTGTGCCTGACAAATGCCCCCTGTGCCACCAAGGGGAGAATGGCACAATCGTTCTCTGTGCCTGTTTAAGCACATTGGCATCAGTTTGGGTCTGTGGACCTTGTCCCCTTAGTCTCAGTGCCACCCCCACCACAGAGGAGTCTTCAGCTGCTGTTTGCAGAGACTGAACAGGCAGGAGAGAAACTGTCACAGGTTAAAATTCCTATAAAAGCATAATGCCCAAATGCAGTCAGGTCTGTCCTTTTCTTAAAGATTCAAGGTCTGCTTTGTCATTTAAGGAAGAGACAATAAACAACTCGCACTTTCCTTTCTTTGTTTCTCTCTCTATTTCTTACTGCTTTAGAACAATACCTACATATATCTGAAAGACTGATAAGGAATGAGGAGCCCGGGGGTACTGGTGACATTTCACAGGATGAAGTTAAGAGATAGCTGACCTAATGTGACAAGTGTCTTTTTTCAAGTCTTTGCTAATAGCAGTAACCACTTAGACTCCTTAGGTGTGTGTCAAATGCCATGGGCAGTCAAGTGAATCATGTCAAAAGGCTGCCTCTCATGACTGAATAGTCTCATATCAGCACAAAGCCCTGTAAATCCACCAGGTGGACTTTAATCATTTTGCTTTCAATGGATTTTGGTTAGCAAGAAGTGACTGAGAAGCTGATATTTCATCCTCTGTGGCTGGGAGTACTTCAGTCCTGCTCAGTGATGCTGACTGCCCTTTTAGCTGAACAGCCTGGCTTGGTTTTCGCTTGTTTGTCCTTTGAGGACCTGAGCTGTTAATAAAGCTGAGGGAATTTTCTGTAGGTTTTCACAGGACTTTGGTTGTTCTTGACCAACATTGAATTTCAAAGCATTTTATAGTTGAAATCCTGTTTGGAAGAGCCAGGGGGTATGAGCAGTAAACTCAAGGCAGACCAGCCTCGAGTTTCTGCCTCAATACGATGTTCAAGTATTGGCATTCTTTTATTTTTTGTGCTGAGGTTCAATTAAAAAACCCTACATCAGGCTTCCATTTTTCTTGGTGCTTTAAAGGCATGCTACCAGGAGAGTCCAAAGAGATTTGTGTTAATAAGAAGTACATATGATGGACAGGTGTTTTTCTAGGAGCAAAAAGAATTAAAAAAAAAAGGAGAGTAAAGCGAAGTTCCAGTTTGCTATGCAGGATTATGCTTAAAAATGAATACAGCAAATAGAAAGCTGGAAATATCAGTATCTTTAACATTTCTGCACTCTAAGGATTCCCATGTCTCAGGTATTAATATAACTGCTATAGAAAATCATTCCTTTTCTGCATTTCCCCTTCTCCTCTCCCAATCACCAGTCCTTTACCTACTGCCCTCCAGCCCTTCCAACTTCCCCTGCAAAAGAAATGATGCTCTTTCTCATAATGTCTAAAGCAGGAAACCCCTGAATTGTTCCTGGCTGTTCCCCAGAAGAGACTAAGTCACCAAATGTGTCAGGAAAAGCCCTTGTGAACTCATGTTTAGCACGGGTGCGCCTCCTCTTATCCCAAAGACTTTCTCAGATGGTGGCACCCACCTCTCTCTTCACTCTGCCAGGTGCTCAATAACTCTGCCAGGTGTTTCCATAGTCACTGGAGCAGAAGGGAGCTTAAAGGGAGGGATTTGAATGCAGATAGCAGAGTAGATTTCTCTTGTTCACAGTGAATCCCTCATGTGCTTGAGAAGCACTTTGCAAGGCCTGAAGGAGCACTCACAAGAGGCAGCTGGAAGGTGGGTGCCAGTCTGTGATAGATGGTAATGGAGGGAGGAATAGGCCAAGGGGAACCTGAAAATTAAAATAGTGTATGCAGAGTAAGAGGAGGAACCAAGAGTTTGTCCATGATGACAAACTCATTATTTTCTGACTGGAATTTCAGGCACTCCTGTGCTAAGTTTTGGTCGATGCAGCCTTTTTTAATGACCATCACTTTCAGCTTACTCTTTTTCTTCCCTTTCTTCTTTTTTTCCTTTTTCTTAAAGATTCATCGTTAGCAAAACTTAACCACATGGACAGGAAAAAAACTCTACCCCTTCCTTTGACAAATTGGAAATCTCCAAAGACTTATAAGCCAGTATGAAAGATTGACTTAATGGAGCAATGTAGTTTTGATACAGCAAGGAGCCTCCCAATCCTCTGATTAGACTGATATAGATTTTCTAGAGATTAGCAAAATCTGAAATGCATTTAAAAAAAAAATCCAGTGTGACAAAACAGTTTTGACAGCACAAATGAAACCTAAAGCAATGCAAAATGTAATTACTGCAGCTATCCCTGTGACCCGTCAGTGTGCGCTGCCCTGCTCTGCCCTCAGGAGAGCTGGGCTTATTTTCCACCTATTTATTTTTCTGCATGTTTGGCAAGGATATTTTTAGGCTAATCATTTGCTTTTCTTGAGTACTCTGTTTCTAGTTCCCCCGTATTCTGATGTGGGTTATGGTGAAAACATAACTAAATAAATAAATAAGGGATTGGAAGGTTGTGATGAAGGTACAGGAAGTTCAAGGACAAACCGGAATCAATCCCTTGCTGCCTTTCCAGGTGCTTTGGTGGAGGGGCTGTGTGAGTGCTTTATTTGATTTGCAGAGCTCCAGGAGAAGTCCTGGGATTTATTTACATTCCAGTGGAATAGAGGGGCCCTTGCTGGTATTAGGAGTTCATGGTGATGGTTGGGATATAGTGACAGTTCCTACTTTGGAGAAACCAAGTGACCATGGGAAGGACCATGAGTGGCAGGAGAGGAGGAAAAAAGCTTGGAAGTGCCAAGGACACACATAAAGTGTAGGACTGTTGCTCCAAGTAGCACTGCTTTCCAACTTGAGGTGTCCTGGCAGCAGCCACACCAGTGTTGGGAATGACACTCTATCTGCCAGTGCTTTCTTTTCAAAAGTCTCCTCAGCACTGATCTGATCTTTTGCTGAAGGTAATGTGGTGGATCTATTGATGCCATATTTATGTGTCATATTTATACCCGGCTTTTAACTGGCAGATTGAGGAATGAGTTTTTAATCCTTGAGTCCCCTTGTCTTTCTAGCCAATGTCACATTCAGAAATATACTGAATCAGTCAGCAGGCAGCAAAAACATATCCTCCAAAAGTAACCCCAGGGTCAGTGATTCAGTATTTTGGGGAGGGATTGTAGCTGGGAATGTTATCAGGGCTCACAGCAACTGGCAACACAAACTGTATTTAACTTTTACATTTATGTCTGTTCATACAGTCAGAATGGTTTTATTGACCTGGAATTTAATGCATTTTAGATTTGTTAATCTCTCTAAAATCTATACATCAGTTTAGCCAAAGGATTAAGGTTTCTGTAGTAAATCAAAAATATACTGCTCAATTAAGTCAATCTTTCACATCAGCTTATAGGCCTTTGGAGATTTTTAACCTGTAAAGGGAAATTTTTCAAGTAGGATTTACACTTTTATAACAATGCAGGAAAACAGAAAGAAATACAAAATAAATAGACATTACAATTGAGTAATGCCCATGTAAGAGAGGCTTTTTTTTTTGTCAAAGTAGGTAATATTGGAGATGCTGATCTTGTAGGTGAGGCAAAATTAATTCACAGGACTTGTGAATTTTATCCTTAAACTTTTACTAAATAGATTCAGGCTAGTGAGATCTGAGACCAAATTAACCTCAAATGTGATATATTTTTACAGAAATTTCACTGTCTGGGATAGATTGTTATGTCTGATACTCTTTGGATCATCAGTGATGGTGTTAAGAGAAGGAAAAAATCTCAAGTTTTGAAAAACACAGAAATCTTCATGTTTCAGGGCACAGACTTAGTCTCTGAGTAGCAGGCGGAAGTTTCCTATGTTGGCAACAGTCATTCCACAGTCACCAGTAGTGGGTTTATTCCTGTGAGGAGTCATGTGAGCTTGTGGTCAATAAATTTATTTCCCCAAAACCTTTTAGATGTAGGGCAAGATTAATTTCTTAACTTTGCAGGTTGAGAACTGAGGCACAGGGTCCTGTACATTTGTGGAGACTCAAACACTTGAAACTTTTGGGCAGGAGTGGCACAGAATGTGATAAAGAGCAGAAGTGAACGTAGCTTTCCTGAGCCCCCATGTAGCACCCAAATATTGTGTTGCTAAGTTTGACTGTAATGCCTTAGGAAATTAATCTGCTGTGCAGCCCTTGTGTAAAAATTATTATAGTTGTTAAGGCTGAGTTTTAATCCCCACCCTTTGCTAATAACTTTTTGCTAATAACTTTCTCAAATTCGTTTTGCTCTGAATTTTTCTGTGTTCAGTGATACCCCTAAGGTGAAGCTTTTGGAGAGGCTGAGAGGATTTTGAATTATGACAGCATGAATAAAATACGTTTTTCCTCCTCGTCTTTTAATGAAACTTGTGCACTCTGAAAAGCCTCTGAATGTAGAAACTTCAGTTTTGTCTTGTAGCCCTGAGTAAGGAAAGAAAGCAGCATAATTGATGTCTGCAGAATATCCTGGGTCATGGAACTGTACAGTTGTGGTGACTGTGTGTGGTCACAACAACTTTAAAGATGAAGGATGACATTCTCAAAAGTGTCTCATGGTTTAGGCCCATTTCAAAAGCAACACTGACATTTGGGAGATTAAATGCCATAGAATCTTGTGGGATCGAGGCACCTGTGTTGCCTCTTGAAAGTAAAAACATGTTTCAATAGAGCTGGGCAAGAAGTGTTTGTCTTTTCATGAAGTGTGGGGTTATTTTGATCCCTAAACTGGATTAGGAACCTACTAAGCACAGTTATGGAGCTCCCATCTATCCCACACAGCAAAGTCACATAGGAGGCCATGGGGAAACACCGCAAATGTGTAGAGAGGATTTCTCCTCCGTGCAAGGATGGGAGTCCTCAGCTGCAATTCCTGTGGGGGTCTGAGAGCTTTAGGGGCTGCAGGGTTGAGGTGACTCTGTTTGAAACGTTCTGTATCCTTACAAAAAATTGAGCCACGTTGGCCCTGTCTACACCTCCGAGTCAGAGGTTTCACCATTAATCTTAAATGAGACAACGGAATAACACAAACCCAGTTTTAAGCAACCTTCACATGCGAGAGTGTTGCAATCTGTATCTGGCTCTATTATAATGATAAACATGGTTTGGTTTTAATTTCAGTGCTCTCTCAAAGGGCTTCAGCTGAGGTATTTAAAAGACTTGTAGATGTGGCACTCAGGGATGTGGGTTAGTGATGGTCTTGGCAGTGCTGTGTTCCTAAAACAATGTACCTTGACAGTGAATGAAAGAAGTCATTGAGATTTTGCTGTTCTTATAAACCCCCTATGCTTTAAATAATTGGAAAATCAGTGCTGGGATGATGAGAAAGCTGAGGAATCCAAAGTTCAGAGCAGGGGGGTCTGAAAGGTGTGGTTTGTATCACTGACTCAGCCGTGGTGCACATATACAGGGTAAGACTAGAAGGCATTTTCCAGCTCAATTTTCCTGGTTAAATAAAATGTGTGACTGTTTGTTATTTAATCTACGCTTTACAATGTAAAGGATGTATAATGGGGCTCAATTAATACTGTGGCTGGAAAGTTTGTTTTTTGATTTTTTTTTACACTTCTGGCTTTTTTTTTTTTTTTTAACCTGGATGTAGTAACAACCTTTATTTTCATCTCCATCATATGCAGAAGCCATTGCCTGTATTCAGGTCTTGTTTTTTCCCTCATTTGGATTGATTTTTTTTTTTTTTAACCAATACTTCCTTCTCAGCAGATCTGTTCCTAGAAAAATTTAGTACAGAACACCTTCCTTGCCTTGCCTTTCTAGGACCTTGTATGTCTGTTCGGGCTTTGAAATCCTGGGTTTTTTTATTTTTCTTGGCCAGTTTCCCTGGAGACCTTTGCAATGAACCTGGTCTGCATCATAGCTGCCATGTGCTAAGCACTAAATAGCATTATGAATTGGGGGAAAAATGATCAGCCTCAGATTATGGCATTATTAACACCCTAGTTCTGATAACTCTCAGCAGTTCACAGGACCATCAAATATTTTCCTTTTAATACTGTCACAGATTTTTCAGTGAGCACTGGAGATAACTTGACAGCCCCATAGAGTTTGATGTATGTGTCTGGAGAGGGGGAAGGCAAAAAAAAAAATGAAGTCCTCCAGTCAAACCAATGTCTTTAATGGCTTCCCTAGATTAAAATAATCCCTATGGGAAATCCACTATGACAACAGTTCTTACACAGATTTTCCGATTTTCCAGTCACTGCTTCTGTGCCACAACCATTCTTTGAAACTGTTTATGTTAGTGAAAGGCCACATTCTCAGAGGCTTTTTTTTCCCTTTAAAGAATGTGTTTTAACTCCATTAAGAAGAGCTTGAAGTTCTCACTTTCTTCCTTGGGCATTAGTGTGCCTATTAGTCCTGTACCTTCTGGATGTTTGACAATGTGAAGAAATGTAGAGGTCACTTCTGACTCTTGTATTAAAGGTCACCCAGTGTTTGCACTTCAGTACAGTATTTATAACATGGGTGAATTCAGCCCTTTGGGGGATTGGGGAATTAGGCTGCATGACAGAAAGCCAGGCAGTAACAGTATGAAAACATGGAACTGGTGTGGATTTAAAATCAAAAGGAAGGAACAGATTTTCAGTCTTGAAATCAGGCACATTTATTCCTATTTAGATGTAGCTGCAATACAAATCTAGCACTGAAAAGCCTCTTTTGAATGACAAGACTCAGGACCAGAGTTTTCACATGGAGAACTTTTGAAAGAGCCCAAATTAATTCAGCAGTTTCTCATTGGAGGGAAATGGCATTTTTGATAATGACAGGAATTTAAAGCTGCAGGGGAAGCTTCAAACTACTGCGGGGGGGAAAATCCATGAGAGGGAGAGTGTAAAAGCCTGGAATATTTCCATGAGTGTCCACTGAGACCCAAGGTCATCTATCTGTAGCACTGCTGCACTTAACCTTTGTACCTCTACTTCAGGTTATATGCTCAGCCAGAAAGCTGTGCATGTGAAGAAGGTCATGCTGTTGTTTGTGTCCCTGCCACTAAAATACTCTTGGAACACATTGCCATGGGCACAGTTCAGAGATTGTCAAATTAAAGAGGAAGATTAGACTTTTCCTGCTCACCACCAGCTACATGAGGCTTTTGGCTGTAAAATGGTTATTTAAGTAGCATCTTCTCTTCAGCCCAGTTCAATTTGGTGAATCAATTAAATGAATCAGGTTGGTTCATTTGTGTTCAAGCCCTGTGTGTCTAGGCAATGAGTAGCTGTGCAGCACTTTGCAGCATTTCTATTATAACACTGTTATTGCAGCACCCTCCACTGCCTCATCTGCCTACTTTGCCTCTCTGAAAGATTAATCCTCATGTATGTCATGTGAAAAGCATCCATTTATTCACAATGTAGTATCTCAGGGTATGTCAGGTACCATGAAAATACAAGTGTTAAATTGAAGGTTAGATAAGAAAATGCAGTTAAAAAAACCTGTTAAAAATAATAATGATCCAAGATCCAAATTTGTGACCAAAGGCTGCATAATATGAAATACTTTGGATATTTAGTAAAAAAATATAGTTCAGCAAGAAGGAAGAGAGATGTGGTGGTGAATGGTGCAGTGTAGAATCATAGCATAGACTCACAGAATGGTTTGGGTTGGAAGAGACCTTATTAGATCTCCTCATTCCAACCCCCTGCCATGGGCAGGGACATTTTCCACTAGACCAGGTTCCTCAGAGCCCCATCCAGGGACGGGACACTCCCAACTTCTCTGGACAACCTGTGCCGGTGCCTCATCTCTCCTCCAACAGCTCCATGTCCTTCCCCAGCAGTACCACAAGGGCTGCCCAAGCTGCTAAAAGTGCCATGGAATCCAAGGTCTAAAGAGAAAGAACTGACAGAATGGTTAGAGCTGTCACACTGCTGGGGACAGGGCCGCCTGGGGACATCTGCCCTGACACCATCTGCTACAGAGGGATGGAGGTGAAATTTGAGGGTCTCAGTCCTGTGTCACTGTGCCCTTGCAGTCAAAATGCTGCCCTGGGTGAGCCATTCCTTTTGCTGTGGTGATGGATAAGTGAAATCACACCACCTTCGAAGGGTTAAGCTGTAGTTTGTTGTGAGGCTTTGGAAGGAGAAAGTCAAAGTTCCCCCTCTTTCAATCAGGGTCAGGCCTGGGTGTGGTGACCTTTCTGCTCTGACCACTACCCAGCTGAAAATCCAACTTCTTTGGATCTCAGGGGTGTTTACAAGATGAGCTCCAGCAAATTTTCACACTTCAATTTGTTTTAAGAGTTAGGAAAAAAAAATAAATCAACATTTAATAAATTCTTGTTCTCACACACAGTTCCCCCTGAATGAAACAAGTGGTCTCACAACTTTATTTTAAGCTGCTTTTCCTGTTTCCCACACAGTGCAGTCAGCAACCTTTGCCCGGGGCAGGATGACCGTTGATTAATATGGAATACCCGAGACCTGCCTGTAGCACTAGGGATGCTCCAGCAAATAGGATGTTTGTTCCACTTGCAGGCCAAGGAAAAAGGAATCTCTGGAATGATCTGGATGAAAGAATAACTGTTTCTTTTGGCAGTCTCGCTTGGACAGTCCTTGAGCTCTTATGTGGTGGTTCTATTTACACCAAGAAAATCCAAGCAAACAGGCTGCCCTGGGCTATCAGGATGGCTGAAGTTTCCAACATATTTTTCCTGCTTATCAAAAGTTTGGATCTTTGCCACGCAATCATTTTTCAGAACTGTGAGTGGAAACCACTCCAGTTGTGGTCATTCTGTTTTCTCAGCTCTCCAACTACTGCTTTTCCAGGAATGGTCAGTGCAGCCTCCTGTGACATGAAATACCTCTAAATTTGTCCTTTCTTGATTCAGTTCTCTGCCAAAAACTGCCTCTTCTGAGCGGTTTTTAGTGCTTTCAGTGCTGTTGTGTTCATTTAATCCTTGTCCCCTTCCACCTGTACAATTAGACAGCAAGGACAGGGCTCTGTACCATGATGACAGCATGGGAAAGGTGGGAGAAAGTATTATAATAGTTTTTTGAGTTTTGGGGTGTGTCAGCAGGCACTCCGTAGCAGCATGTCGGGGGATATCGTAGTTCCAGGAATCCTCTCCAAACTTTATTTATCAGGGAAATAGCAGAAGGGTTGTTCGCGTTGCCCATAAACGGGTTTCCGGTGCTTCAGATGTTTGTTCATTCTGTTTACACCACAAATAAAACAAAAATGAAAGTCTGAGCTGTAAATTCACTGCAGAGTCTCACTTGCCGTGTTCAGACCTGGATGAGAGAGCCCAGAGCAGTGTCTTGGCCCCGTGCCTGGCTCTTCCCAGCTCTGTTGTCCAGCCAGGAATGACCTGAGCTGAGCCACGCTCCCTGTGCTGCCGTTTGCACGTGTGTGAAAAGTCAGTCTGTCATGATCCTGGCGATTTTTTGTTCCTTCTTTTCAAAGTATTTTGAGCCCTGCTGCTGAAAAGAGCCAGACACTCCTGTCCATGCTTTACCCAGGTGCATGGGATAAAAGCAGGCTCCCTTCTTTGGGGAGAGCGGTGTTGCTGGAGGTGCACGACTGTCTGAAGTGTTTACATCCTGGACTTCTAAAGTAATATCTGTAGGCCATCACTTCGGGTTGAAAATTGATTTTATTAGGTGAAAATGAAAATGAACTGAAGAAATGAACTGTGAGCCACATTGCTGGGCTCACCCAGCCTGGATGTGCCCGGATGTAATGAATACACAGAGACCACCTACTTTGAACACTCCTCTGATTTCCCAGTTTCTTTAAAGTCTAATAATATTGGCAATGCGGGATGAAAGCAATTGTGAAAAGTGAAAAAGTCCTTGTTTGCCTATCCTGTCATCTGGGGTCTGTTTCACTGAAGCTGAAAATGAAGGTAACTTGCCTTAATGCTGTAGGACAGCTTTTAGTCTAATTGAACCCTGCGTCGGCCACAGCCCGGTATTGAGCCTTCACTCCCGGGTTAATCCCTTTTATTGGCTTGGGTGCAGGTTATCATCCCTTCTTATCAAACAAGGACCCCTTTCTTCTCTCTCAGGATCAGAACTAAAAGCCAGTTGAGAAAGAAATGACAAATTCAAAGCTTTAAGCCTCCCCCCTTCCCCAAACCCACCCTGTGGTTCCACGAGGTGCTCTGCGAGATGCACACTTCAGCTGTGAGGCTCGGGTGCATTTTTGTTGCTAGGAAGCTCCCTGCCCTTTCAGCTGTGATTTTTGGAGCAGCAGCTTCAAAGTGTGTGGACTTGGTTCAATTGTTTAGCCCAGCACTCGCCGAGCAAATGTCAGATTAAATTTATGGGCACTCAGCTGGTGCTTGGCATTTGAACACCTGCTCCAACCTCCTCCTCTGGCACAGCTCCTGAGCCAGAGGTGTGTAAAAGTCACTGATAACAAGTGTGTAATGCAGGTCAGTAGAATTTTTTAAAGGAAAAAAATAGAGGGCTTTGGGGGGGGGGAAATGATAAACAGTTATTTTGTGTGAGGCAGTTGGTCAAGCGCCTGGGTCACAATTGTCCTTTTGGGCCTTAAACTTCAGCTTAAACTAAAATAGCCAAAAAGTAGATAAAAATATAAACTCTGTATATTTTAAATACAGGCAAAGATTTTAAAATGAAATCATACGAAATCGCTGACAAAAATTTTCCTCTATATGCTTCAAATTTATCCTGTAGTGGTTTTCCAGAGTCAGTTATTCTGGCATGGTATTATTTAAAAGTAGTAAAACAAACAAACCAAATCCCTCTTTTTTTTTTTTTTTTTCCCCTCTCCATATTCAATACCTTGGTCAATTGAAACAGCTCCTATAGCATGAACAATGTTTAAACAGTTTTATGACAATGCACAGAAGGAGAAATTAGGCTTATTAAAGATCTAGTAGGAGGCAGAAAAAAATAAGATTTTTATTAAGGCCTGGAACCTTGGTGCTTCTTCAGTGGAGTTCCTCACATTTTCCTATGGAACATCTGGTCTGCGGCTTTCAGAAACAGGATCTTGAACTCTGGGTCTGATCCTGTTTGGCATCTTCGTTCCTCCCTTCACAGTTCAAACTCCACCAGTCGACAGCAATTTGAGGTGTGTGAGAAGTGTACTACCCAGCAAATTTTCGATGCCTCTGGAAGAATCTGAGCCTTTGTTTCTGGGATGTTCAGCCACATTCTTCCCATCCTCCGCTGCCTTTCCTTCAAGAGGCTTTCCCCCCAGGCATCCCAAAAGGAAGGTTGCAACATCTTAGAAAACTCTCTTTCCCTTCGTATTGTTCTTTGGTAAAAGCATAGCGCGGCTGGGATCGTTTTTTCATGCAAACCAGCCCAATGCCTGCTGGCCTGGGTACCCGAAATATAGTTTTATTGTTGTGGAAAGGCCTTAATGAAGAAGAAAAAAACCCTATTTAATAAAGTGCATCAAATGCCCTTGGGAAAAATTAGCACACAATGACTTCTTGTGCCGCCAATTGAAACGGCAGATGGTAGTAGTGATAGGCTTTACAGGAAATATTAAAAAAGCACAGATGGCTCAAGTTTACATGTTTACAGTGGAGCTGGAACAGCAGCTAAAACCTTCCAGTATAGTATAATTTACTAGAAGGTCATAGACCCAGTGGTTAAGAATGAACCTGAAGACTATTGTAAACACACTATTAGGGTTTGCAGAGATTTAATCCCAGCATTTTCTGTTCATTTCTGCAGTGTTAGGAGCAATTGGCTGCCGCCTTAGTGAAAAGAGATACTAAGAGCATGGAAAAATGTGACATTCCATGGGTGAGTGTGGAGCTGAGCCGTTGCAGGGAGCTGGGAGAGGGTTATGCAATTGCTACTGTTACTATGTAATTAGAGGCTCTCTGGCACTAATCTATGGTTCGGCTCACAATGTGATTAAATTAAAAAGTAAGTAGAAAAAAGCTGCTTCAGCCATCACGGGAGGATCTGCTGTGCCCCCACAGCCCTGGTTCACAACTGTGAGGGAGGGTGGCCAGGGAAAGATATCCAGGAGATCTGGGTTTACGTCCTTGCTTTGCCATGAGCTTCCTAGAGGACCTCAGTCAAGATAGCTAGGATGGTTTCTTATTTAAATAACTAATAAAACATTAATTAAAAAGAAAAACACCTTATTTTTTTAAGTTTGTTGCATCTCTGATGGGATCAGTAGAAGTATGAGCACAGCAGATAGCAGGGAACTCTCAAGGGATGCTTTGAGCATCCTGGGCAGGCTTCCCATCCTCCAACTGTCATAAATGTCACTTCTTCTACTCTTCCTCCTCTTTGTTCAGACTGTCAGGTCTTCAGGATCTGAACTGTAACACTCCAAACTCAGACAGAAAATGGATTTAAAAAGGTCTGTTTCAGGCTGCAGTGTAAAATCCTAAGATGGGCTCACCAAATGGACAGACATGCCTTGCTAGAAAAGATCTAATTGCCTTTAGTAACAGGTGTCCTTTAATTATGTTAGCTCTTCTTTATGGAAACTGGCAACCTCGGTCAATTAGCTGAATGACATCTTAACATGGAACCATATCCTGCCTCCCCTGCAGTTTGAGCTATTTTATGTCCTTAAAAGAACCCCTGACCCACAGAAAGAAGACAAGCAACTAATCTGGCCCAGGGGTTGAGAGTAATTCTGCAGCAACAAAAAGCCCTGAACAAAAAATATAAGGAAATCTTGTGTATGTACTTCCCTGCACGACCAGATTCCAAAGCACTTGGGAAAACAGTTCAGTATTGTTATCCCCTTCCAACTGATGGACTGATTGAAGCACAAAGAGGTGAAATAATTTGCCAGAAAAATGATAATGCTTGGACTTAGAGATATATGTCTTTGCTTCCAGGTCCACTGTTCTGTCCTTTGGAGCAGAATCACTGTGATGTGCTCCGTGTAGCCTTTGCACTTCCATGGATATGGTGGCTCACCTCATGCGATTAAATGTCACCAATTCAAACAAGGCACCATTCTAGATGCTGTCAGTCCAGGAGGTGCTTTTTTTTTTGGTTGGCTTTTTTTCCTTGCACATGTACATGCAAAAGGGAATGGCGTTATTTTCACTTAACAAGCTCCTGTAATATCATTGGAATCGCTTGGAAGTTCAGTCATGTTAAATTAAAACTGACGGCTACCGCCACGTTATCAGAGTCAGCAGCACAATAGGTGTATTATTAACTGAATATTTACTTTGCAGACATTTATCTTCCTCATCAGAAGGTTGACTTCACCTGGGAATGTTGAAGTAGGTGAGTTGAAGCTGGAGTTCTTGGCTAATCTGGTGCTGATCTAGATGGCAATATCTCCATGTGAGTATTACCAAATGAAACCCGCATGACTCACCCCAGAAAAATCTCAACCAATAACATGAGCTCATTAAACACAAATCAATCACCACAGCAACTAAACCCACAACACGGCAAGGAGTACTTCAAAAAAGAGGAAATTTGGGTGAAAGTGCCCAGCACATCCAGCATTTCAAGCTGAGCTCTGTGCTGGTGATGGTCAGGGAATAGATGAGATGATCAAGACACAGCACAGTGCAAGTGTGGTGATTTTCTGAAAAATCCATGTTTTGTTCACTACACAGCCCTTTCCAACTCCTTGCAGCAGAAATAGTTTTGGAAGCCAAAAGCTGGGATCGAGCCTTGCAATTTAACATCTGGTGGCATCTTGAATCCCTCTGCTTCTCCACTGGAGGTGGGGCATGCCTGGAATACGGCGTCAAGTTCTGAGGGAGAGAAGTTGGATGGCAACTCTTGGTTGCCCTCACCCAGGCTGGAAGAAAGGAGTCCAATTCCAGGGCCTTCAAGTTAAGATCAACAGCCAAAACCCCTCTGGTTATTGCAGCAAGGGCAGGAGCCTGTGATGATGCTGAGCACCAAAGGGAGACCTTTGGGTCAAGCTCAGCGCTGCTTTGGCCTCATGTAGTCTTTCTGTGCCTGCCCTCAGCGTGTTCTGGGAATTCTGCCAAGAAAAATTCCCTGCTCTCTGTGTGAGTAGCTTTTTAAACATCTCAGCCTAATCTAGGGGTGTAATATGTCACCATTCCAATTAATGACCTTCTGTGAATTCCAAGTTCAGGAGACGTTTCAAGCTGAGTGTCTTGCAGCTAAATAGGGGTTTTCTCTCTGAATGTTCCCTCTCCCAGTGGGAATGATGGAGCAGGTGCTGGAGAATTCCGTGAGCCAAAGCCAAGTGTTTCCTAGGTCAGCGTCATCAGCCCTTGTGAGTTTTGTAGAATCATAGAATCACAGGATGGTTTGGGTTGGAAAGGACTTAGTTCTACCTCTCTGCCATGGGCAGGGACACCTCCCACTATCCCAGGTTGCTCCAAGCCCCATCCAACCTGGCCTCACTAAGTTCTCCTGGCGTCTCCGAGACCCATTTCCCAGTTAGTTACCAGTGGCCAATGTTCACAATATGCCTGAGGTTGGAGAGCCTCCACATTAATGGATAAAATCCTGACTGCAAGAGAAGGAATACAGAGATAGGATTTCTGTTTGAAAACTTGCAGGGAACGACAGATCTATTCACTGCACTGGGATCCAGATTGAACCATGCTGAGGCCACTGTTGAAGCAGTCGGGAATCCATGTGTGACCATATCCCAGTTTACCAGGCCTGCATTTCAATGACATATGCACACATCCATGTTTCAGCATACGGACACACTTATGTGAGCCCATGGCCCTCTTCTCCTGGTAGCAGTAGCTTTAGTTTATAGAAAGAACCTGAATAGACAGACCCTGTCCATCTCCGGATCCATATGTTTACATGGGCCAGAGTTCCCTGTGATGTAAATCAGTGATAGCCTTTAAATTCAGTGATGGATATGAGCTGAGCCTGGACTGTTTCTATTTACAGCACAAGCCCTGCTGTGTTTTATGTTTTGATAAGAACCTAAAATAAATTACAGGGGGGGAAATCATTGAAGCTGCTGAGCAGAGAGACTTCTTAAGCAGAAAATACCCATGTTAAAAGTGCTTGAGTTTCTGAGAAGAAAGCCCAAAAGGGAAGCACTGGGATTTGGAACTGACCTCAGCAAATTCAAATGAGAAGTAGAATGTTGTTAAAATATAATGTTAGTTAGAGAGAGGTAAAACAAACTGTCAAAGGAAGGGATGGATTCTCCATGTGAAATGGTTTCTTCTTCGGGAATGAATTACTTTTCTTGGAAAATATACTCAAAACCAAACATAAGCTAGTGGAATACATCTAGAAAACCTGACCTGTGTTAAACAAGAGGTCGACATTAAATGTTCTAAATCATCTCTTCTGGCCCCTAATCTGGCCTGTGAATCTTCCTATGTGTTTATATAAATCCTGGCACAAGGAGTTCCTGAGTTCAGCTGTGACTTTGTAGTATAATAATAATTATTAACAGAAATACACTGTAATATATTTGGAAAGTGAAATTTTGTCCCCCAATATAAGAATGGAAAAAAACTCTTGGTGTTTGTTTTAGGTTTGAACACAAAATGAGGTCATTAGCCTGCTTTAAACCAGTGGTGAGCAAGCCATTTCTGAAATAAAAGACGCTTCAATTCAGCTTAATTTTGGAGTGAGAGAAGACAAATCCATTTGAGGTCACAAATTCAGAGCCAGTCTATTCTCACAGGGATTTAACACAGTTAAAGACCTCTGCCTATGTTCAAACTAGACTTCAAATTAATATCCTTAAGTAGTCCTCATGTAGACAATCTGTGGTCATGATTCTCCTGCTTGTGCCTTTTGGAGTCTCTGCACTGAAGCCATTTCCTCATCTCCTTCTGGGGATGAGAACTCTGTCCTTTATCTCCAGATGACTCTCATGCTAAATGCAGAGTACATTAAATTGGATGCCTCTCAGTTTGAATGAAATTTGTTACTTCAGGGCTTAACATTTCATCTTGGCTTATGATTAGGAGGATGAATGCTGATAGAATGTTGTCTTCATTCTCCAGGAATGCCAGAGAGGTAAATCCTGTGTCTTGCTGAGCATGGTTTGGACCACACGAGTTGTGGGTGCTACTGACACAGTGTGGGTAAAAGGTCTAACCAGGCCTGGCACTGCATGGTCTGCACCTTTGGAATCTGTTGTGGATGTTGCTTCAGTGTGGTGTTAGTGTATGCAGGCATAGGATGGGAGATTTAGGGGGTTTATATTGGTGTTTAAATTTGCTTTTTGTCATACACTTCCTCTGTGACATAGGAAATGTTACTCCTGTCTTAATCCTGCTAAAATTCAGGAGAAATTGGCTGTCACATCTATGGGTACTCTTAGCTGGTTTGGCCATAGGAGATAATCTCTCACAATGTGCCCGTGCAATACATACAAGATGAGGATATGAAGAGAAGGACTCTCAGGAGACCTGCCTCTTACATCACTTTGTGCTTGTGGCTTTCACTAAGGAGAAAATATCTGACTGAAAATCCGTGTGAATGAAGGCATCATATCAGATCACAGGTGCTGGGAGAGTATCCTGGATAAACATCCCTGCATGTGTACCCTGGATATGTGACTGTTCAGGTCTCTGCCTGTGGTCAGAGGCAGAATTTGGGCCTAGAGGGACTTGTGATGGGACTCGTTACTGTTTGTTGTTGGCGTCCGCTTTGCTCTCCGTGTTGAATCTGAGTGAACACTCACACTCTGTTTCCCCAAAAATACATATGTATTTTATATAGATCATGATGATGGGGTTGCACTCGTTACTTCAATGATCTCCCCCCACAGTCCCCTCTGAGGTGCTACACAAGCCTCTGCAAAACAGCCCTGGAGCCAAAGGGTGGGGCTTTCACCCTCATTTGAAGATTGGAGAGGAGAAGTTCTTGCGCCACTAAATACCTGAGACACTCATAAATCTCTCTTTCCCAATAGACAAGGCAGATGTACAGTGGGAAAGGAAAACAAAGACAAGCAGGAGTGAAGGGATTTACCTGCTGTCACAAAGCAGTTCTTGTCAGAGCCAAGCATGGAATTCAGGAATTTTTTTAGCCTTTCTCCTGTGCAGTGGACAATTTCTCCACTTCCCCACCACTCTTTCATGGAAATGCTGTTGTAAAACCAAATTATTTGAAAGCTCTGATTCAAATACTTCCTCTCTCCAAGCAGCAGCTGATGACTCAGAACAGTAAGCTGTCATTTCCATCCCTAAATCCTGCATGTTCTGACAGTTCCAATATGAAAGACAATAGCTTGGGACAAGTAGTTACAGTGATTTCCATTCTTGACCACTTTTCATCACTTTGGTGATCAGAGATGTTCTCTTTAACCCTGGCTCAGCCCCTGAATATTCCCTACTCTTTGTAACAGTGTTCAGAGCTTGCTGAAGCTGCTTTGAAGGCATGATTGAGTTAAATCACCTATAAATCCTACCTGACACAATATCTGTTTCATGGTAGGGAAATATGCACTTAACAGAATCGTTCAGAATCATTAACTGGTGCTGGGAGAGAGGAAGTATTTCAATCAAAGCTTACAAGCATTTTGTCTGACATGAGCTTTTTGACAAGACCCCAAGGGGCCAACTTTTGTCTTGGTAGTGACAGAGACATCATACAGGGCCCAGAAGTCAGGATGAAAAATTCACTTATAAGAAAGGTTTCTCAGAAATCATAGATGCATTGGAATAGATGGAATTGGAGACATTTAGAACAGGTAAGTAGTGGCTGGATGTTCAGCTCCAGGGAGGAAGAGCTTAGTCCATATGTGTTGCCCATATGTAGTAGAAGTATTCAGGGTATAGATTTATCAGTAATTTGTAAGAGTTACCAGTTCTCAGTCATTGTGTCCTGATGTTAAGGGTATTCCTTAGAGGCCTGTTACATTTATTTTTACTATTAGTTCATAAATAGTTTAATGCAGTTTGATAATCTGCTTTGACCTTGTAAAGAGCAACAGAGAATCATTTTCCTCAAGTGGTTCGGCCATGAAAACAGTAATTCCTCTTGAAAATGCAGCATATTTCAAAAAGAACTATAATTTGTGAAGAGGGTTTGCCAACAAATCACTGTGTTTATGTATAGGATTTGGGGTCAGGACCTTTATTTTGGTACACTGTACTGTGCTGAGCCCTCTGGTGGTGCTCAGCACAAACACCCCACAGTGCAAAGGCTGCACGGGTGAGCCAAATTCCTCTCTGGTGTAATGGCCTTGAAGCCACTTGGGATGCAGCAGGAATGAATTGTCCCTCTCTGACAGAGGCGAATAACCAGCCCTCTCTTGTGCCTTGTAAGCACCTGGGTGAGCTACTTCTGCATGACTTAAATGATAGCTTGGGCACAGGAGAGAGAGGAGGCAGACTCATTGTTTCCCTTCTTCTCTTAATGTTCTTTGTTGGGAATATTTTAAAAAAATAAATCTTTGAAGAACTTTGCAGTTATCACACAGCTGTCATGGAGCTGTGCTGAAGCTCCTTCTTAGCCCTGAGTATTCAAACCCAATTTCAGCATGACTGTTACAGATCAGAATGTACCAGTATCAATGTGTGAGCTGACAATGAAGTCTGGACATGCTGCTGCTCACAGACTTGTTTGCCATGCAGAAAGGCAAAAAGAAGGAAGTTGGAAGCAGGGAAACAATAGGCTGGGGAATGCTGACGACTGAAAATAGATGATAAAAACTTACATCAATGTTTCTTGCATCCAAGTTTATGTTGAGTTGGCAGATTTGGAAGTTTTACTGATCATAATATTGCACCTTTCTGTCAAATGAGGACAGAAGATTTTTATTAAAAGGCCTGTTTTGTGTGGCTGCCTCCAGGAATTCAGAGGCACTAATCCATTTGTCCAAGGGTCCAGTCCCTGCCCGAGCCCTGTAGTGCTTAGAGCTTCTCCCTTTATTAACGACTGTCAGTAAAACCTTTCTCTTCTCAGTGCCACATTTAAGAAAGAATTTGGATTATGTGCCGGGCAAGCTGTGGGTGTGAGACACCTTTGTGCACCTGTCCACTCAGAAGGCTGATCTTATACCAGTCTTTACTTGAGGAAGTGGCTATTACTAATAATTTATTGAGTGCTGACAGCCTGTTCTTCCCTGTCCAAAATACCTCCTCCCTCCAAAGACCGAGCACTGAGTAAGGCAGACAGTGCCCTATAAATCATTGTCAAATACAGCTATGCTGCCGTGATTCAATATGTGATTCATTTAAGGTTGGAGGGGAGGAGGAGAGATGGGAAAAGATGGGATAAAAGCACTTTTCCTGAAGAATGCTCAGTGTAGATCACAGATTATTTTCAATTAGATTTGCTGGCGTGAAGTTTATGCATGCAGGCAGGAACTGGTCGGCATGTGAGCTGTCTGCTTTATTCACAGGAGCAATGCTTAGATGTCCTTCTCAGCAGCTACTTAAAAAGCAGGTCTGTTTATCTGTAAAGGGAAAAATTACACACATTGCGCTCTGCTTTTCAGCCCTAAGGTTATGTCTATTCTCACCAAGTTCTTGCTGAGCATTTGTTCTTGAATCAAAAGATACTTTCAATTGATGAAAGCAATTAAACGATTTGACGGTGGCTGTCTGTGTTAGGTCTGTCTTTAAGGACTTCGGTGTCTCAGAAATTCTACACTGAAGGTTTCTGATGTGTGTCAAAGGACTTGATTTAAACTGTGATTCTGGGGCAGGGTGTGTGTGTGTAATGACACAGGAAAGGAAGTCTGTCTTTCAGTTCTGCTGTCTGAAGAGGTGTTCAGAAGATTCCACAGCTTTTGTCAGACTTGCTTTCTTGTGTGAATGACTTAAAAGTTCAAAGGAATTGTTACACAGACCTACCTCTGAGTCCTGGCCTCCCTCAGGAGTGTCAGCCCTCAGCCTCTGTTGATGATGACTGAGTGATCCACCTGGGCAGTGCAGGAGAAGTCAGTGGGACCGGTGTGAAAGGAACTGCATAGCAGAGGAAATACAAGCCTCGAAGTTTGGCTCCAGGTTGTGTCCTGGGAACATTTTAATCTCAAAAGTGTCCAGTTCTAGATAGATGTGGAAACGAGGTACAATGTTATCAAAGCTCAGAGGCTGTTCTGCTGCAGCAAGTTCTGTTTTCCCACAGGGTAGGAGTCCTTTGCACACTGTGCTGGCATTTTTTGGAAGTAAAGTGTTCTAAGAGCATTGGCATGATTTGGGAATCTGTAGGTTCTGACTGATGTAAGATAGTTGAAGATATTAGTGCCCTTGCTCCTCTGATGGACATCGTTGTCCTGAGACAGTGGGGTCTGACCTTCTTGGGAATTGCCACCATTTCCAGCCTGGCATGGTTGCGTTTACCTGTAGTCTGCTTTCCAGACTTATTTTTATGTGTCAGTCTGACTCATTCTACCTTGAGTACTCTGCCAGCCTCTGTCTGAGCCCCACACACATCCCCTTGCTTGCCTGTGGGACATCAGAGATTGTCAGATAACTGTGGCTCCATGGCAAAGTGATCTTTCTACTATCACGCACCAGTTCACATCAGCAATTGGGATAGTGACCCTAATGACACAGAAACGCTGGATCCACCCCTCTCTTGCACCATGTGTGTTATTTCACACGAGCACATACAAGGTGGTTCTCAGGTTACCAAACCACAGTGGTAGGACCTGCCCCTGGGCTTGCAGTGGTAGGAACAGGTACATTCCTGCAGGATAACGCGAGTCTGGGTTGATATCAGGGAGCTTTTTCCTTGGGGAGACACATCAAACCATTGCCTTGCCCCCCGGTCTCTGCACCATTGTGGGCTGGCAGGTTCATCCCAATAGGGCAGTGAGGTTTTAGGGAGGGCCCCTGTGCCCTGAACCTGCTGCCCTTGCACAGAACAAGGGTCATTTTAGCCAGTCTTTCACAAATAGGTCTAGGTCAGAGTCATCTGTGGGTGTAGGTAGCTCAGATTTAAATGAATTCAAGGCACCAAGAACAATTCTGAAATGGATTTCATCTATGAGCCACTGGCACACGTCAGCTTGACTTGCTCTGCCATCTCCAAAAGCTTCCTGGTACTGAATTCTAGCAACCCACTGAGTATTGCAGCAAACCAGGCAAAGGTCAGGCACTGCTTCTGTTCTTAACCTACACATGCAACGTGTAGCAACAGATCCCAGCTGTAAGTAGGAGTCTTGTGAATTCCCAGAGCTCAATATACTTGTCAATACATATTTATTCTCACTAGACTTGGGCTTGTGACCTAATTAGGATTTATTAGAAAGTAGATGATCTTAACAGAAAACACAATTTGAACTGATGAGGGTTTTGTATAAACACACATGTGCACACACACTTTTATGTAAGATTCCTACACAAGTTCTTGTCCTTTTCTGTAGAAGCCCATAGTGCTATCTTTTCTAGTGAATCAGAGAACAGATTATTTTCCTTTTTATTAATCAAAATATATTTTCAGTCGCAATGATTTGAGCATCACTGGTTTGGAACATCAAGGTAATGGCTGTTAGAAAAGCAGGCACTGTGTCTGCAGCCAGAGCCTCAAGAGGTGCTTTGTGGACCATTTCTTTGTCTTTTGAAGAACTGTTGATTATAGACCAGCTCATCTGTATCTCCAAGAGCGCAAGACAAGCTGTGTTTTGGAGTGCTCCTGATATTAGTACTACTTAAATGACTTGAAAAATCATGAGGTATCCCTGGTCACCTTTGTGCAGTGAGGTCCTTGTGTGGACAGGAGGTGGGACAGGTTTGGAAACATGCCATGCTCTTATCCTTCTGCATAACCATTCCTTACTCGTGGTGTGGGTTTGCCCTTCAGCCCTCTGAGCCACAGACCAGACCAGCCACCAGCAGTTCAAGTCAGGCCATTTCCATTGCTTTACCAGCCCTTTCCATGTCCATGTTTTGCATGTGGAAACAGGAGGGGAGATGGTTTGGGATGAGAGAAGGCATGGATCAGTGGGTAAAGCTGTTCTGCACAAGAGAAATGCCTCTCCTACGCACAGAGAAAGAAAGAGTGAGCTCTGCTAATGGATTAAACAGTGTGCAGGAATGTTCCTGGGCTGGGAGTGTGACTGCCCACCCTGGTGAACTGTCAGAACAGTCTCTGGCAAGGTTTTGGCATGTGCCAACCAGCACTGCCCCGGGTAGTTCTCGAGTTTGGCAGTAGGCATGTTCCTGGGACCATCCTCAGTTGGCTGCTTGCATCCAGCCTCCCTGTTTTGAAGGTTAAGGGTGTTTACTGGCGGGGACTGAGGCTGTTTGTTGCCAGCTGGCCTCCATGCCCAGGAATGTTCCCAGGCACACTTAATTTACTTGTATAGATATAACCTGATGTTAACAGTTATCATCTGTCCCTGAGTGCACAGCATGGGGCTGAACTGCTGTGGTGCTGCTTGCACACAGTTTTTCCAGCAGTGCCTTCTGTTGCATGGGGTGTTAGAGCTCGTGCTGTGCATGTTGGAAATCAAGTTGGGTTGTATTCACTGAGAATCCTGATGCCAACAGCAGCTTTGTCCTGGGCATTTTCCTCCTGGAAGGGCTCCATGTAATGCTGCTCTTGGGACTACAGCAGTGAACCCCCCCTTTATGGTAATGCCTTCCAGTTCATCAGCAGTTCAGGTTGCCCTGCCACATTTTCTTATTTACTTCTCATTAATATGAAGTTTACTTTGGGACTGTTGCTTTCGAAAAGAGGAATCCCACCCAAATAAATTGAGTGGAAAATTCTCACTGGTTCTCTAGGGATAGGATTTTGCTGCAATTTCCTATCATAGAATCACAGAATGCATTGAGCTGGAAGGGAACTTATGATCATCCAGTTCCACCTCCCTGCCATGAGCAGGGACACCGTCCACTATCCCAGGTTGCTCCAAGCTCCGTCCAACCTGGGTTTGAACACTTCCAGGGATGTGGCATCCACAGCTTCTCTGGACAACCTGTGCCAGGGTCCCACACCGTCTCAAATAATGTTTTCCTAGTATGTAATTTAACTCTACTCTCAGTTTGAAGTCATTCCTCCTTGTTCTGCTGCTCCCTGCTCTTGTAAATAGTGGCTCTCCATCTTTATTGTCAGCTCCCTTCAGGTGCTGGGAGGCCACAGTTAGTTCAGCCCAAAGCTTCTCTTTTCCAAGCTGAACAATCCAAATTCTCTCAGCCTTTCCTCATGGGACAGGTGCTCTATCCCTCTAATTATCTTGGTGGCCTCTTCTGGACTCATTCCAACAGCTCATATCCATCAATTCTCTGTATTAATGGTTATTTTATTTAGGTGCATTTTTGTATTGTTTCCAGTTATTTTCTTCCAATGTGTCTCAGCCTTCAAAGTCCCATTGTACGGTTTCTCTTCCTTCTTTGATGATCACAGTTCTTTTCCACTCCACATCCTCAATCCATCTCTTTATGTAAAAAGTCTTTAGCCTATTTGTGATATAGTTACTGAAACCTTATTTACAGAAGTTTAGGGCAGCACAGACCACAAAAAATAACATGTCTAGTGGAAAACTGTCATTTTAGCATGACAACATCTCCTTTAGGATTGATAGCAATGTCAGGGTGCCTGAATGGGTATGATTCCTTCATTCATGAGTGGGAGGAAATAGAATATGTTTTAGGATTGGCATCCACTTTCTATGCAAAGATCAAAGGGATTAGTACATGTTACATCATTAGTTCAATGGTATGACATCAGATTTACAGCAAGCTGTTAGTCATAGCTGAGACAGTCCCCAGGTTTAGTGATGTGGGAGTGATGGTGATATTTTGTATATTCTTTATTAGGTGTCTGTAATTACACTTTGCTGTGACCTCTGTCTCTAAGCCAAGACCAAAGAGGCATTTTGGTTTATTTTAGTATAAATATTGGATATAATTTTTCATTTTTTGACATGTGTAGTGATGTCATCTTTAGATAATGTTGGGGTGACCACTTCCCACGAATGGTGTAGGAGTGAGTTGTGCTGGGTGATCCTTATGCAGCAAATAAAGGAGCAGCTCCCCTGAATCTTTAATACTGTGGTTTATATTGATGAGAGACTGTGTGTTTGAAGGCAAAGCTGCAGCCTGATTTCTCACTGGGAGCTGAACATCTGAAATGCTTACGGCATTAAAATCTCTGACTGCTCCACCTGAACAAGTTCCACTTGGATCCAAAATAGCAGCAGTTCAGAACAGATGAACGTCCTTAAATTCAGATGTTCCACCATAATATGTTTTAATATGTGTCAATTTTGATCCAGTTTTCTAACCTGATTTGGTGGATACAGCTCTCACTTAAGACAGAAACAGTTTCAAAGGGTGCTGCAATGCACATCTCCCATGTCTTGTGACATTTCATTCTCCTCTGGACCACCAGCTCCACAGCCAAATTAGCCACCTCTTTGAGAAGAAAAGGCCAATGGCCTGAAGGAAAGTTTTATGACTTAATGAAACAGTAAAAAAACAAATATTAAGTTCTTAATGAAAGAAATGAAAATGGAAAGCACAGTAGTCAGTACTTTATGATCCATGAATTCCTTTCTCTTGCCCTGCAGAAAGCACATGTGTTCTGCAATAGTTGGGCTGATCCTGTTGGCAAACCTTTTATTCAATGGTGCAGGATTAGGGATTTAGGAAGGAAACTGGGAATGGAAGAATCAGATGAGACCTGCTGAGACATAGATCCTCCTGCTATCATGGGCTCTGCACCATAAAATCGCTTCCACAAACTTTTCGAACCTCCACCTCTGATTGTCACATTTCTTTGTCCTCACAACCCCTCTTGGCATGATTTTCTAGTGGCGCATCTTCTTCTCCTTTTTTGTCCAGATTAATTCACTGTATTCACTGCAGATGCTGCTTTGCCCTTGAGTTTGTCATTCTTAACTCTCTGGATTTCCTTCCTGCTGTGCACCCCCTCTGACCTACACAGTGACAGCAGCGATGCTCCCTCTGCCTTCCATCGACAGCCATCCCAGTCAAACTCCTCTGTCACCTTTGATTGTGCTGCCCTGCCCCAGAATTCCTTTCATTGTGGTAGAAATACCCACCAATGTTAGTGTCACTTTGGAAACCACCCGCAACACACTCTGGTGGTGCCAGCAAATGTGACACGAACTATGGTGTCTCACAAAAGTCAAACCAAACCCACTGATAACATATTTCTTTAGATGATTTTCTGTGTTCAGCATGAACATTTCTGTGAAAACCAGAAAACTGTGTTTGAAAGTTAATTGTTTCCTTTGCCTGTTGTGTTTGTAAAGTCTTCAAGGTGGAACCTGTCACTTTCTGTGGCCAAATTCATCACAAAACACAAGAGTATCATGAACCCTGAAGACTTTTAGAGGGAGAACTGCACTGTGAATCATTGTCATTACAGCAGCACTTTCAAAGTAGTCATTCTTAAATGATTTTATAGCTTAGCTACATAAGTCACACAGTACCCAGGTAAGCTCAAATCAAAGTGTTTCAACTTCAGTATGTTTGAGCTAAGCCTTTACTGATGGAAATTTTCATGGAACACGTTTTCTCTTGGAAATTTAATTTTCTACATTTAAGGCTGTGTTTCTTGCAGATGAAGTGAGTGTGCTTGTTCATTGTGAAGATAACAATACAGCCAATGAATTGCATATGCCTGAGTAAACTCTAAACACACAAGCCAAACATGGAATATAAATCTAAATGTCTTGCACATGCTATGCAAATTCAAGAGCCTTCAATAGGGCCCTGTTTCACCAGGGAGCTGATTCCAGAAAAGTTTGAAAAAGCAGTGGAATAACTTTAACATTATTAACCCACATAAAGACTCCTGAATATAGTACAAAATCACTCATGTTGATATTGGCTCCCCCCAGGAAAGAAAAAGAGATCAAAGTTTTTTTTTCCCCTGAAAATATTAGCCTTGAGTTTGTTTTCAGGTCTTTAATGTAAAATTGCATTTACTTTCTGTGTTTTCAAGACTGAGGCATTATTGTTACTCCAGTTCAGTAGGCTTTTTATAATCACTTCATGTACTCACATTTATTTAGCTCCTTCTTCTCAATGGCAAGGAGAGGGTTTTCCCTGCTGAAATGGAGGGTCTTTTCAAAGATGGAAATACCTTAAAGAATTGAACCTTTATGATTATTTGTAGACTTGTTTATAAGGTTAGAGCCCCATAAAGCGTTCAGAAGTAATTTAATTGATAACTTGACACTGGCTGAAAGTAAATTGCTGCATCCTGATGCTTTGTTCATTTTCTGTTCTAGCATATTGTATGTTTTACTGCATTGTAATATTGGGTTGCTCAAACAAGATGAGAATGTTCATTTCAACAAGAGCAGGATTAAAGTTTTTTGTTTTGATTTGGCTTTTCTAAAGAATATCACACATTGTCTTTTCTTGTAACAATTTCAAAATGGTGCCTGTTAATTCCTGTCAAAACACAGAGAATTATACTGCATCTCATGGGGATATATTTGTTCAATATCTGCAGAGAAAAACCCGAAGTAACCTCCTCTAATGCATCTTGAGTTTCTGCTTTTTTTGTTCAGCAGGGACCACCCTGGCTCTGGGATTTTGTGCAGCCCTGAGAGGCAGCAGGGCTGACTGGAACCCAGGCAGAGCACAAGGTCACTCCCCAGGCGGAGCCTCACAGGGGCCTTTTAATCTATAATTTCTATCTCCTCCACCTACCAGGAGTGAGAATACCTTTGTCACAAACTGCTGGAACTACAAAGGTGAATAAATGTCCTCGGGGCAGCTCAGCTCCTGCGTGACATCAGCAATTCTGTTCACTCTGCAGAGGAGAAATGCTGTAAGTTGTCCTGCTTCCCCAGTCTTGAGAGACAGGTAGAAAACCACTGGATGGTCCATTTTTCACAAGGCTTGAGAACTGAGGAGGAGCAGCTCTGTCCAACTTTAGGCTGGTTTTTCCTGCCTTAGAAGAACCACGATAGCTCATGTATCAGGAATAGTGAGAGCCAGGTCCAGAATTGGGACCCTCTCCCGCAGTCACAGTGTTAGAGGGGAGGTCTTGGCTGAGTGAGGAATGTGGCACAAAATGAATTCCTTACACCAGGATTCTAATTGCAGTAGAGAATATTTATGAATGGGCTTCTTTAATGAAGAGATTTGTTGGTCCTAAGACACTGCTTTATCTCATCAAGTACACAGCACAGGAAATCTAATGTGAAGTTTTGATCCCAGCAAAGTATGCTTGGCTTGAAGAAAAGAATCACATTTGGAAAAAAAAAAAAAAAGGAATAATGGAATGTTAAATTAGTAATGGCTTTTACATCTTGTTTGCAGTTTGATCTTTCTATGCTGTAAAAAATTATTTCAGTATTTAATTTATGGGGCTTAATTTGTGCCTGTGCTTGGACTATTTTTTAAAGAATTTCTTCTGCTTGGAAGGGTTTGTTTCCTACAACAGAAGAATAATGTTACAATAGATGGTTTTCTTTTGGCTGCCAGAAGCCCCAGCTGTTGGTAGGAGTATATTCTGAGCAAGTGTGTAAATAATTGAAACTCCATGAAAACACAGCTTACCTCTTCCAAGCCCTCCAGTCCAGAAGAGGGGTTCTGTTTGTACTGCCTTCACTTTTATAGGTCTGTTCACATACTCCAGAGTCAGATAAAAGCTCATCTGCTTGGTTGAATTGGAGTCACGCAGCCAGGTCTGTGCTGCTGTGGGCTGCAGCTCCTGGAAACCTGCTCAGTCTGTCTTTACTTGGAACCTCTTGGCATTGCTGTGGATGTGGACATGGGAACTTGGAGATCAGTGTGTGGTTTGACATTCCCTTTTGCATCCTATTGTGGGGGTAACAGACCTTATTGGACCCACAGAGGGGGTAGGGGAGGAGTTCTACCTGCTGAGATGGTGCTGGTGTCTCCATGCATTTGTCTCCTGTCTCAGACACCCCTGGATTAGATCTCTAGGTTACATACCTGGACTTACGAAGGGGAAGCTGATGTGTAGAGAAAAGGAATGATTTACACAGGGTCAGGAAGGGTAGAGCTGAAGACTGAATTCAGGTCCCTTGAAACCGCGCCAGCAGCTCAACCTTAAGGCCGCCATTCCTTCAGAGCATACTTTCCTTTGACTGTAGCAGCTTTTGCAGCTGGCTGGCTTTGTAGAACACATCCAAAGCTCACTGAAGTCAGTGGGAGTCCACTTACTGATTTCCAGCAGGCTTTGGATCAGTCTCATTTGGTGCATTTTTGCTATACACTTGAAGGAACAGTTTTGTCTTTTAGTGGTCCCTTTACCTGTCCCAGTTATGTGTCAGAGAAGCTGTACAGTTGGAGACTAGGGTTGTTTGTTTTATCTTGTAAGGACCCCTGGCAACTGCTTGAAAACACTGATAGAAACCGAGGTTATTGCTCCCATCTCCCCACTGGAAATTTCTGCTCCCTCAGAGCACAGCTACATAAACAGCTGATTTGGCGTTTAGCACAAGGGAAGGAACGGAAACGCCTGGCAGGGTGGTGGGAATGAGTTATTGGAGGTGATGGGGGAAGGGCCAGAACTTTGGAGCAGACCTATGGCAGTGGAAGAAGCTGTGCTGGATGTGAATCCACTGTTTGTGTGGCTGCAGCCTCTTTGAAGAGATGGGAACTATCAGATTTGGGTGGGAAGGCTTCTCTTCAACTGCTAATAAACTGATATAATTAGTTTTATCCCTGACCACCCAGTAAACTAACAGCTATATGAGAAGGTTTCGTTTAGTTCCTCAGGGTCAGCACTATCCTCTGCCATCTCCTCAGGCTGAAAATGTTGGATGGGAATTCTCCACTGCTTTTACATTCCCATATTTCCCCATGTGAGCCAAGACCCATTTTTCTTTGCAGACTTCTCACTGCTCACGAAGAAGTCGATCGTGTTCTTTATGAAACCAGTGCCTTCTATGGCTTGGTTTCCTGAGATTTCCTCTATGAGGAAGGAGAAGGCTGAGCAGAGCTGAACACAAACCTAATGTGCACCAAAGCTTACCAAAATTTTAGTTGTATTTCTTTTGACTGTATTTGGCTTTTAAACTTACTCAAAAAGCATTGAAACAGTCACTTAGATGAGGTTGTTTACTGCAACTGCAGAACTGTCATTAGCTTTATTTAAAATTATAGAAACAGGCTAAACCAAAAATGTACTCCTGGCAGGTCTTCTGCTTGTTTTCTGGTCCTGCTGAGGACATCAAGTCTGGATTCATCCCAGTTTGCATTAGATTCTTAGTTAATTGTGTAAGTTGGAGACCTAATTCCTCTGTGGGCCTTGGGGCCCACAGTAATCAGTGAAGAGAAAATAAGTTACTTGCAGAAAGCAAGTCAGAAATTCAGACAGGATGTAAGTACCTACAGACTTCATGGTCCTGTAGCCATTTCTACTGAGTGTAGGGGAAGTTCAGGGTAGGTAAATTCCTAATTTAAGCAGTTTAGTAAAGTGCCTAAAATTAGGTGAGATGGATTTGTGTGATGCAGACTAGTGATTTCTCATGGACCTCACTAAGCTTTCATGGAGCTGCTTAACTACAGATATGTTGTTTAATAAGGAAAAGAGAAACCTGTGGGAAAACCAAGAATATCAATAATCACACATACTTACATCTGGCAATAAAGTTTTGGGGAAAAAAAATCAGTACAGCAGCCTGTTGCCTTTGAAACTTAATGCTATTAAAATGTTCAACATGAAGTTTCTATTTTTAAAATAGCAGTTGAAAGACATGCATGAGATTAATAAGAAGCTAAATTGAAACCATGTTGGTTCATAGGTAACACAGACAAACACCGAGTTAATGGGGAGGGCTGTGCGTGTGCTCCAGTTTGGGCTGCTGCTTGTTTGGTTTTTATTTTGTCTTTCTTAGAAAGCAGAAGGGGGTAGAAATACCAGCCAGTTAAATCTTTTATTTCCTTTTTTTAAAACTGTTGTTCAGTTGAGTTTATGAAACAGCAGATTATGACAAATTAAGACACCATCTACCGCCCCAATACATAGGGAGTCTCTAATATCAAACGTTCTGCACTAGTGGACAACAGATCTGTAAAGCCTTAAAGACAAACAAGAAGATGTGTAGCAATTGTGTAGGAAGTGATGAAAAGGAGATTTGGGAATTGAGCTATTCCCCTGGAAGGGTGAAGCTGTCTGACACAGGTGTCCAAGAGAGCTGTAGAACTCTGTCTTTGTTGGACTGGATCAACTCACATTCTTGATATGAGACCAAAAAAAGGAGTTTGAGCAGGAAGTGGAGTGTTGGTAGGCTGGACACTGGGGAAGAGCTTTGGTTTCATTGGCACTGTAACCATTTACAGAATGTCAAAATCGGGCCCACTGACTGCAGCAGAGTTTGGATGATCCATGCCGGCAGTAGAACTGTCCCATATGGCTTTTATTTTCTCCCAGATTATTAATTTTTTTTAAAGTCTAAAGGGAACTGGCTGTGTGGCAATAACAGAAGAATGAGCACTGGAGGACCTTGTTAGCAGCCCGAAGGAGAAATTGCAGATAGTTGTTCGGTTTGTGAATTGTTGGCAGAAGCAGTGAACGTTACCAACAGCACTGCTTGGAGCAGCATATGGAATAACCTGCCATAAATAAATGACCCAGAATGTCCAGTCTGTATTTACGTAAGGGAGACATCTGTAATATATTAAAATAATAAATGTAGAAAAGAATTGAGAACTTGTTGGAACTTGAAGGACAAGATAAAGCTGGGGCAATTTCTGCCCCAAGGTGCCCTCAGTCAACTCCAGGGATGGTCTCAGTCACCTTCCATGCTTCCCAAAACCAGGCTTCACCCTGCATGCCTCATAACAAGCTTTGGGTCTGTTTTTGGTTATGGTTTGCATTTTCTGAATCTTATTTCTTAGATGATGAAGATTGGGATAGAGTTGGTGATGAGAACCTTGAGAAAGGCCATGGATATATGGGAGGGGTCTGCTAGTGTTTAACAACAAAACATGAAAATCTTTCAGCTTTACCATTAGGATTGCTCTTTTTTTTGTATGTGAACAAGTTACACAGGTTGCAAAGCTTCAGTAACTCTGCAAAACATCAGATAAATGACAGGAACACAGGTACAAACTGACCAATGTCAATTGCTAAATCATTTTTTTTTTTCTGTCCAGACTTGCTTAATACTAAAGAAAACTAAACAAAAATACCACAGTTTTGACCGTTAGAGGAATAAACCCCTTTTTTTTTCTCATTTTCTCTTATTTTCACAGCCACGGACCTGTTTATTCGAACACTTTGGAGTCTCAAAGTGGTCATTTATGTGTTGTTGGTAGAATTGGTTGGAAACCAAATCTTTCTGTATTGAAGTAAAATTTCAAAGTAAGTTTGTACACCTCATCAGGAGATCAGGCACCCACTGAGGTCAGAATGAGTTGGGCACTGGCTGCGCGGGGAATATTCTGAGAAATTTTACTTTGGAAGCGTCAAAACATGCTGATTCTGAAATTTGAAAATATGACATTCGATAGCAGTGATTTTCTATTATCATAATGTGCAGTATAACAGTGCAATACTCACTGGGGCATACCAGTGTGCACACATGGTATATATTACCATTTGTTTTCATGTAATGTATGTATAAGTTGAAACAATGAAACACAGTGATATGGTGAGAATAAAACATATGAGTCAAGATTAACTCAGAAACTTAAAACATCCAGCTGTAAAACAATTTGATTTAATAATAAAAAAGGTCTTTATTATGTAAAACTACTACATCAAACTGCTGCTAGCTTTCAACCAAGTTTCATTATTATAAGTGAAACCAGCGATGCCGGAGAATTTCCATTGTGGCAGCCCCTAATTCTGTTAAACTTTTACCATGCGTGCTGAAATCATCCATGCTGAGGGCAGCTGCAGGCTGGATTCCCTTGGAAATGAGCGCCAGTTTATGAGGCTGAGCACAGGGAAGAATATTTTGCTAACATTAAAATATTACAGCTGTTTCAGAGAAAAGCCTTTAAAAGTGTACTGGGATGGTCTTTTTGGCCCCCCAAGTGTCTGCCCTGGTTTGGCCAAGGTGTTGTGTGAACTTGTGTCGTGTTCACACATTCTCTGTGTAACTCAGCAGCTCTGTTGGATCAAGGACGGTTTGGTGGACTCAGGGACATGTGTCTGCTTTTTAATTTTACTTTTACTCTTCAAATATGTAGGTGAGGTTTGGAAGGAACAGTAGCTTCAGGTACCCTGTGTTCTTGATTGATCTCATTAGTCAACTATTCCTTTTTACTAAGGGAAAACCAGCTGATCTGCTGAAAAGCGCGTTTGGGACACGGGCTGTTCTTTTTCTTCTGCCTTCAACCTCAGGTCCACGTTTTAGGCAGGCTCGGTGAGACGATGCTCCCCTCTGTGCCAAGGCGGAGCCCGCGGTGCCAGAGATCTAATCAGGTGGTGACACCGAGGACTGGCAGAGATGTTTGTGAACATGGAAAAAGTAGTTCTCCTGGCTCTCCCAGCCAAGTGGCTGGCCAGGAGCGAGGTTTCAGTTATAAACAGGGCTGAAGTACGTTTCTGTTAATGACAGATCTGTCAGGAGAAGCGCAACAAGAATACTCCAACAAGAACACACGTCAGGGGATTATGAGCGTGTTGCTAATTCATTCGACATAGCTGTTCTCTTGAGTTCGGTTAATTAAGATGGATGATCCCTGATGGATGATCCCTGTTGGCTGGGAAGTGGCATCTCTGAACCCACGTTTCTGATAGAAGTGTAAGATGCCGTTTTCTGGGCTGCTGGGTGTCAGGTGTCACCTCAGAGTGCCCGGTCGGGGTCTGTGAGGAAAGGATGGGCAAAAAGCTGCAGATTGACACTGCTGACGTGGAATGGGGTGAATTTTAGCCACTGTTGTCAGCCCGGCTCCTGTGCAAACCTTCAGGACCTATTCGTGACCGATTTTTCGTTATTTTGGAGCTGCAGCACTGCTGTTCCCTGCCCGGCTGTGGATGCCTGAGCATCGGTCTCCCTGTGAGGAGAGGAGGGGACTGACTCCCTGAGGGCTGTGAGGGGAGGGAGCTCCGTGAGGACTATGAGGTGGAGAGGGGACTTCCTGAGGGCTGTGAAGAGAGGAGAGGGCTCCGTGAGGGCTCTGAGATGACGAGGGGACTCCATGAGGGCTGTGAGGAGAGGGCTCCGTGAGGGCTGTGAGGAGAGGGCTCCGTGAGGGCTCTGAGATGACGAGGGGACTCCATGAGAGCTGTGAGGAGAGGGCTCCGTGAGGGCTCTGAGATGACGAGGGGACTCCATGAGGGCTGTGAGGGGCGGAGGGCACTCCGTGAGGGCGCTGACGTGCTGAGGGGGCGGCATGAGGGCTGTGAGCAGAACGGGAGGCTGCCCGAGGGTGCTCCGTGAGGGCTCTGAGGGGAGAAAGGTTTCCCCTGAGGGCTGTGAGGAGGGGAATGGGCTCCTTCAGGGCGGTGAGGGGAGGCTGGGTCTGCTCCCGCCGGGCGCAGCCAGTTCCAGAAGATTCCAGCGACCTCCTACCGTGGGAGCTCAGTTGTGTGCAGTACATGTACAGAACTAACAATATTTGAAACACTTTTAATGAATTTCTGCAATTTTTTTTTCTTAAATTATTCAAATCTCATCTTTCAGAAAGGTAATAATGTTTTGTTTGTTTTATTTCTATTAATAATTCTTACCTTAGTAGGTGTCAATAGGAAAATACTTGCCGTGAGTTCCTTTTCCTGAAACCTACTTTCTTCCACCTCAAGTGTTTTGTGGGAATCTCAGTGCCGTCCAAGCACGAGCTCCTGCCTATAATTCAGCTTCCTGAAGGAAGAACGAGCTGAGCCCTGGTTTATTTTCAGTCTGGTTCCCAGTTTGGGCTTTGTTTCTCCTTTGGGCTCCTGTATTGTCCCAGGGGACCTTTCACTCCTGCCTAGGATCTCCATGTGGAATGTAACCTGGTGTCCAGGGCAGGCTGCTAATTACAGCTTTAATTTTATTGTGTTCAGGAGAAGACAGATACCCAACCTTTCCTTGCTTATGAGTATGGATCTGAAGAAAGGCAGATAGCAGATAAGATGCGCTGACAGACAGGACAGCCCTGTTGGCGACTTGCCCATCAGGTGAGTAAAACCTGCAACTGAGGAGCCCTATGAAAGGATGATTGTTACTGTAACAATACATGTAGATAGATAAACCTATAGATCTACATCTATATTACACACACACACACACATATGCATTTATTTCTATGTGGTGAACAGCATCAGTTCCAAAAAGGTTTAAAAAAAAAGGAAAAACAGTGTGGTTTATATTATGTTTGATATTATGTTTTGTATCATATTCCCATGTATACACTTTCTTAATGCATGTTTCATTTCCTCTGGATTCTTAAAGAAGTAACTAATGTATAATCAGTGCAACTTTCAACCAACCACCTGGAATCGAAATAGTTTCTTCCAATGCCTAAGTTTTGTGATAAGTAAAAGCTCCTGCACTTAGTGGCAGAGAAATGACCTATAATTTTACAACAAAGGAGGTTACAATATTATTTTACAGTAAGAAAATAAAAGCAAGGGTCTGCTCTTGGCTGTAAATACTGCAAAAATTATTTTAATGTTGAAAATGGTAAGCTGTGGTTTTGTTGCAAATTGCTGCAGCTCCATAGCTTTGAAAGGGAAGCAGCTGATTTATATCAGTTGAAGATCTGTCTTTGTGTTCTTGATATTTTATTCAGAATTCTTGGATCACAGCATGTTAGAAATCGCTGTGGTGGATTTACCATAAATATTCAGGTTCTGCGGTGCATTATTCCCTGAATAATCCCATTAATTTGAGAGGCTTAGAAGTCCTCAAGAGGACAGATTCCCCTGGAAAGAGGAAAAGCTGATCAGTCCTGAATTAGGGTTATGGGATGTGTTACCACAGCCTGATTTCCAGTGTGGTGATGAACTGAGCTGCTGCAGTGCCAGCTCTGCTCCTTGTTCCATGTGCTATTGTTTGCCAGCTGTGCTGGGTTCAACACAGCACCTCTTGGAATCCATAGGAGCCTTTCCACTGACTTCATCGGGCATTGGGTGTTCTGGGATCTTGAATGAGGCCGAGTGACAGCTATTGATGCAGCCTGTCCTCCTTCCAACCTTAGTTGTTGCCTGTGGTGCTTATATGATCTGTTTGCTACATCATTTGCTCTCATTTCATAAACCACAGAATGACTCACAGCCATGCTATGCCACTTGGTATTTCTGTTTTTATATTGTCACTTACCTTTGTACTCAAAGGAGCTGAATCCAACAGCCACCTAGGTACTGACCCTTTCTATATGTGTTTATGCACACCAGGGCTGCTGTTGCATTTATTTGACTGACCAAAATGATTATGAAAGTTGAAATCCATGTTTGAGCTTTCTTAAAATGCTCATTTTTAAAAATTGGCTGTTGTTGGAAAAAAATCCCTAGCAAATGCAAACCCTGAGACAGTGGAAAGGCCCAGTTTTGGTGCTGAAGGTGTTCCAGAAATGGAACTGATTGAAACGTTTTCAATATTAAGATGCTGTTAGCCTTTTTTAATATAAATTTTGATCAAAGGAAAAAACGATAAAATAACTGCAAAAAAAATTCCAGGTAAGTAGTTTGCTCATTCCTGCCCTCTTGAAGAGATGAAGATGGAAGACACAGTTGATAAGGAGCCAACCAGGTATCTCAGGTAGGTGGGTTTGATATTGTAGATGCTGTGTGTGTTTCCTGCACTACTGATTGAAGAGGGCGAGACAACCACATCTGACATTTGGTAGGTGTTATCACATTAGGAGTTTTCTCCCATTTCTCCCCATATCCACCAGTTTGTCCTGCTTGCTGTCTTTTTCCTCAGGTTGTTTGAACAGAACAGGTGTTTCCCAGAAAGCCCCAGTGCTTATGGCTCTAATCGCTGTCCCTGGCAAAGGGACCTGTTGTGCTATGGGGAGGATTAATAGAGGGGTAGGTGCTTAAAAAAATAAACAGTGAGTGCAAACAGTGGGAAGGAGTTAGAGCTGCGTGTGGCTGATGAGTGAGATGAGGTCATTGTTTAGCAAAGTGATCCAGTAGCCAGGGATGCCGTGAGAGGAAGGGCTCCTTGGAAGGAAGCAGGGCAATACCCTGCGGGGAACGGGTGCCCCCTGGGCATGAGGAGCCACAGCTTGGCTGTTGTGGCCAGTGGAAAAAGATTGTTGGGACTGAAGCCTTGGATCTCAGGTGGAGTGCAAGGGAATAGGGGCTCATTGTTAAGGCAAGGATCAGCACTCCTTTTTGTTCCTTCCCCTGCCCCCTCCTCTTCTGGCACTACAATAATAATACCTTGTCACTCCTAAGACTCGCTGGCATGGGCCGTGTTCACTGATGGATGTTCAGTCAATGGGTGCACTAAAATGGTTTGTTGCTGTTGATGTATGTCTTTGTAGACCCCTCTAATGAGAATGTAAATAAACGAACCCCTCAGCAGTGATTCCTTTTACTGCAGTCCAGTTTAACCTCTGAGTGCCTCCCTGCCAGGAGCCACTCCAAATGCTTTATTGCCTTACACTGCTACAGCTCTTGCCTTTTTCTGGAGTTTCATGTGTCCCATTTGCTGTCTGAGTGCACAGGCAAGTTGTAATATGTGGACGCAACTAGTTTTTTATAATAAGTATTCAACAAAACAAGGCTGATAAATTAGGATGGTCAGTCAAGAAAGGTAAAGGCCTGATGTCCTCTGACACAGTTTAGAAGATTTCTCATAATATCCCTTTGAACTCTAGAGGTGATAACAAACCTTCAGGTTCATTTCTTTCAAGCTGTTCACAAGCCCTTGTTCATTTGAGGTTGTGGAACATAGAACTGGAATATTTTTTCTGTGGTCAGTTCTCACAAGTACATAAATATTACAGTGGTACTTGTCTTCAAGAAACTGGAACTCAAAAACATCTTCAGAAAATATCCAGAATGAGTATATCACAGTGAGAAAACAAAAATAGCTTTTACAGAGAAGGTAGTTTATTTATTCTCATGAGATTTTTTTCACCCTAAGTGTATGGGAAGGGGAGCTTTGAAAGGAGGTTAATATGGTTCTCACAGCTCTGTTCTAGAGTTTCACATGCTTGTCAAAGTTTGCCCACCCCACTGGAAGAGCCATATTCCATAAGGCTGCATTTAAAGAACCATTTCATGACCACTGGCCAAACCCCATTTCTTCAAGTCTCCTCTTAAAGAGACTTCCCGATAAACTCCTTCACCAGCAGTAAAGAGCTTGTGCTGAAGATGGGCATGGATGGAACAGGCCTAATGCTGTCAGTGTCATTTTGGTTGTCATTTCGAAAAATTGCACAACTTTTTGCAGTTTTCCCTCTATTTGCTATATCGTACATGTGGAGCAAAGACAATGCTCCCATCTCAGCCTCTGGTCCGTAACAGATGTAAATGCCAGATTTTGCCAGGAGATGCAACTACTGACAGACATCATCCCTTCCTGAAATTCTTTAGCTAATTTTTGTCTATTCTATCTGTAGTTTTCAATGCAAATGCACTCACTGAGGGAGAAAATCCCCTTTTTGAAATACGCTCTTTATTTTTCAGCCTGTGTGCTTGCTGACCCTGCTAAAAAAGTGCTATTTAAAAGCTGCATTCTAGAATGGGGAACATTGCCCCTCCACCCCTTCTCTCACATGTTTGTTGTGGCGAATGTAAGAACTTTATTGAATGGTTGGCTGTGAGGACACTGGAACAGAGCATCCAGTATCTCCATATCGTTCCTTCATTATTTATGGTTGCAGCACCAGATGTGAGTAAGGAGAAGGAGGGGTGCAAAAGAGAACTTGAAGTGACTGTGATGAATAGTTGAAAGTGAACAGAGGGGCTTTTAAAACTCCCTTAAAGAAAGCCTAATGCTCTGCTTCCCTAAGCAGCAGGCTACTGATGATGGAAAAGTCACAGACATACCTGCAGAGATTTGGGAAGCTCTTGTTTCAGTAGGTCTTTTTGGCAGCTAGAAAAAAAAGTCCTGTGCTCCTGCCAATGAGGTTGGTGTGTCCAGCTTGATTTTCTTCTTTCCATTTCGCTCTGTAAGGGCAATGCGCAGTGACTTGGGCAGTGCTGAAATCCAAACTGTGTCTGTCCTTAGTTAGACACCCTCACTGAGATCAGGCCCTCCTTGTACCTGCTGGTTTTCCCTACAGTATTGGGATGGGTGTAAGTGATGTCATACAGGGGGGGTGAATATTGCTGGGAAAATAGATTCAGGGGACTTGAGCAGTGCCATCCCAAGGACTGCTGCTTCCTGGCTGCATTTCTGGTTCTGATGGCGGCATAAAGTGCCAGGCCCTGAAAGCCTTGAGTCTTCTTTGCCTCATTAAAACCAAGAGGTGACATTTTCTTTGACAGGTATGACCTGCACTTCCCTAATGACATCCTTGAAATCACGTTAGCATAAGTCAGGAATGAAGTGCTTGCTGTCCTCTTCCTGCATCACCCTGTTTTATAACAACCTTTCTAAAATATTCTGCAATCCTACTACCAGACTCCTTGATTAATTTTTTTCTTCCCTTTTTGACAACAAGTTTTGAAAAATTTGGCAAAAATTGACAGACGCAAAGGGTTTTTTTAAGGGAATTCTTGAAGTTTTGAGTAAGTCTGTTGTTTGAGCAGAGCTAAAACTCCCTTCTGCCACTTCCACTGCCTCCATGGTAGGTGGGTGAGTTTCAGGGGCTGGGGCTGAGGAGGGGGAGCTGCTCCTGGGGAAGTGGGAGCCTATGGGCGTTACAACATGTGGGCAGCAAAGCATGGAAAACCTGGTGTGTACAACCATCCCAAACACCAGCAGTGCCTTAACTGATTATTGCCTTGGGTTGTGCTGATTGCATTGATAGAAAAATGCCCTCAGAGAGCTTTAAATCGACACAGCTTTCGTGTGGGTGAGCCGATTGCCACAGCAGGCCACACCCCTTCACACGGGGTTTGGGAAATGGTAAAGCAAATAAGCGCCGTGGTGCCGAAATCAGAGCGATGGCTGATGGCGCCCCGGTGGGGAGAAGAGCCAAAGAGCCTGAATGGAATGTCAGTAAGTATGGAAGTTAAAAATACACAGCTCAAACCTTGAGGGCACTCTGGGGACTAAGAAGCTATATTGATACTAGACTTCAAAAGTTTCAAATAAACAGCAGGATTTTCTCAATGCACAGAAGTACATACTTGTGATGTCAGAGCCGTGTTATTTCTGCACTGCAAATCTCAAAGCATATGCATTAAAAGCCAGTCCAGATAAGCTGCTTCTTTTTTAATTTACATTTACAATTGCTCGTATTTAATTTTCATTTCTCTTAGAAACTTAGTTTTAGATTCATCCTATGAACACCAATATGTAAATATTTCTGGAGATAACATTGCTGTGTAATGATTTTTAGAGGAGATTATGTGGCTTGAGTGTGAGCAAGTGGCATTTCAGTGGCATTTCTTGTGTCCATGCTAGGTGACCTTGGACTAGTAAAAGATGTATGAGAGCATTGATTTGCTTTGTGAGATACTTTGAGATGAAAAATACCAGAGAAGAGTGAGGCATTAATCTAAAGCCAAACTTCTCTTGAATGCTTCTCATTCTAAGTGTTTGGGAGACCATCACACCCCTTGTCCCTGAGCAGGTGGCTTCCCAGTTCTCAAACACCAGATCAGCCGTGGCTTTATCTCTTTTTTTAGAGACAAATGAGGACTGTAGATGGCATTGCCTGGAAGGAAATTACTGGGAATAGCTGCAATTCTGATTTCTCTGTGTTGTTGTTTTGTCTGTGTTGCACCTAGAAGCTGCTTTTGTGGATGTATTTTAACTCACTTTGGCTTGTCTAAGAGAACATGGAAAGATAGTAAGGGAGGGAGAAAATATTTCTCCCCTTCTGGTCTAATGTCAAAGCTCAGAAAGAAGCAGAGGCATGACAAATACAGGTCATAAAGGAAAATCAAGTATAGTGATTTTTAATAGTAGAGAGCCTATGGAATAATGTTTCATGATATAAAATTCTTGAATAAGAGCTGTAAGCTGAATTAATTTGGTGACTGTAGCCTACGTATAGATTAGAGTGGTGAATTGTAAGAGTACTGTCAGAGGTAGAAAACCTCAAGCACTGATCTAGAGAAAAGTCAGGAGCTTGTTCTAAGGACAAATCTATTCATGATAAATTCAAACCTCCTAACGGGGGGGCCAAATTATATGTGTTTTTATGAGTTTGTGAGAGCAGCAGGTGTTGCAGGAAGCACAACCACACTCATGGCAAATGGGAAAAATGGGAATACAAAACTCCTCCATGTGCAGGGAGCAGAGTTCTCCTCCTGTGGTTGGCTCTGGCCACATGAGTTAGTTTGGCCTGAAAAGGAACAGCCATGTCCAAGGAGGAGGAGAAGAAGGCAAACGCCCTCTATAACTTGATTTGCATCTTTAATACAACCCATTTGAACAAAGATGAAGAAATATTGCTGAGCTTTTCCGTATGAGTCCCACCTTGCAAATTCCCTTGGTTAATCTCTCCTGTGTGTTTCAGTAGGCTGTGAAGGCTCTGTAGCACTAAGGGGAGCTGCCTTTTGAGCTGTATTTGAGCTGCATTACTGAGAACTCATCGGGGAGCTGTGCACTACAAAGTGGGGCACTTGAAAGCCAGGTGCTGGGGAGAGGGAAAGTGCTGCATGAGCAAGAAGTGAGATTATAAATTAGAATTCAGCTCAGCACGTTTGGAGCCACATAAATAGCTTAGGGGTTTGTAAAAGAACACCCTCAAGGATTCAGAATTGCAGCCAAAGAGGAGGGAAAACATAATGCCTTAGTACCGTGTGATTTATGCACCAAATAAGTTTGAATTAGTCACTAATGTGAAGTGGGTTTGGAAAGATTAATAACCCTTACCCAGCACTTATTGTATGATGATCTGCCATAAATCTTCAAGCAAACAGGAAGCAGCCAAATCCTTTCTCTCTGGAGATGGGCAATACTCATGCCATTGTTCAAGGACAGCCCACTTTGAGTTCTATATTTTTTTCTTGGGGTGAGGGTATGAATTGGTCATGGCACTTTGGGCATTTCCACTTAGCTCAGACAATATGTGCTACAGATGGGCCTGGCAGGGGATGGGATAACTGTGTGAAACCATGAAATCCCATTTGCCTGGCCCATACCATTAGCAGCACACAGTTCACTCCTTGGAATGGGCACATTTGCCCAGAGAGGGAGAAAAAAAAGTGTGAAAATGCTTTAAGTTGCAAACTTTACATTGTTACTGTTCATGCTCTGACTATTTTGGTCCTGAATGACTTTTTGAGGTCTTTTTTCCTACTTGTTGTGGTTGTTTGAAGTGGAAAACTTTCCATTAAGGACTCAAAATCCTGTTGTAGTTGATGCCTTGCACATTTGTACCTGTGCCAAAACCAGTATGACTTTTGATTTCTTCTGAGCATCTGTCAGCTGGTGACCCACCACACCTTCTCTTGTGTGGCCTATATAAACCAATGCTGACTGAAGCTTCAAAGAGAGGACTCTACCTCACACTTATTTCCAATAATCTGCCATCCTCTCAATTTTCCACAAGTAACATATAATTGAGCAGTAACCTCAGCGTATGAAAATCTGTGTGGCAGATGAAAAAAGCCATCATTAGGCAGCTGGAGTGCAGTCATGATGTGTAAAGAGCTCAGCTCCCACAGAATCTCTTTTATGGATATTTAGAGTTTAAGACAAAAAAACTGTTGAGCTCTTTGATGGAGGTGAAATTCTTATCAACCCAGGAAAGAGGGAGAGCTGTTTGAGTAAACAAATTGTTCATCCAAAGAGTAAGGAAGACAAGAGTTACCCACCCCTGTGGAGAGGTCTGGATAGATCATCCAAGTGTGAACCCCCTGGGGTATTTCCATCTGGAAAGCCAAATTTGCTTAGGGAGATGTGTCCCAAAAGATGCACTGTCTGTAAGACATAGGGAGTCCTCTCTGCATGGCAGAACAGATGCTGCTGTGTTATAAAAAGCTACCTTTTGTTTGATGTTGCCATTTTTATTTTAAATGGAGGTTTGGCATAGCTTTGTTACATTTACCTGAGTCATACTCAGCTGATATTTACAGCAGCTTTTTGCTGCAAACCTGTTGCACAGGATGTAGTTGCTCTGCATAAAAAAATCCTGGAGGATTGAAGCACGAGCTTGCAATGGATGTACACTTACCACTTGTCCTGCAAGTCCATCCTTAGAAATGTTCAAGCTGCCCTTCCTTGAGGGTGTCCCAGGGAGGCTGTGGTTACTGGGAAGTCAGATGTGTGGGGAAGTGAGCTTAGCTAAGCAGGCCTAGAGAGCCAAAGTAGCTCCTAAACCAGGACTCACATGTGTGTGCCACCACAGCTGTTGCCCAGAGAGGTTGTTCTGTGCGTCTCTTTTCCAACATGGGAACATTGCCTGTTTGCTTCTTCCCAGAGGACCTTGGAACAAGCTAGAATATCCCCATGAAAATCAAGTGACAACCTTCTTGGTTTAGCCTTACCTTTGCCAAGTCAACATGAAAGTACTTGCACAGCTGATCAGTGAATCTTTACAGGAGTAGGATTCTGGCAGTACTTTTGGGAATAATGATCATGGAACCAGAACCATAAAAGGCACTAAAACACTCTTCCTAAGTACACTTACCCCAGTGCACATCTATGGAATGTGATTTTGAAATGCCTCTAATTCACACTCACACAGAATCTGTCACTGTTCCCTGTGACCTTGATCAGGAGCATTTCTCTTAATGCCTGTTATGCTTCCAGATAAGCAGAGCACCTCCCATTGACCCAGGCAGGTCATTATCCTCTTCCTCTTTATCAGGAATCCTTCAGCCAATTAATCACACACTGCTCTGCAATCTTGAGGCTCAATTATGCCTGGACAAGTGTTGCTCAGCTGTTCCTCCTGCTGCAGATGTGCCATATCCTGAGATTAGCTCCGACTCACAGAAGGTCACCCATCCCCTATCAGGCGCTAAGAAAAGCTGCGCTGTCTGGGAGGGAAGTGACACCATCTTAGAAGCATTTTATCACAAAAGTAAGTGTAGATGTCTAAAAAATCCTGCTTGCCACCACCACATCACAGCAAGTCCTTTTCACTCGCTCTTGCCTCTCATCCTGAGACAATTTACCAGTATTTTCTAGATGGGGATGTCAGCAGACTAATAAACTGTTAGTAGTGCACTGATGACAGACAGTAGCTAGTTCTCCTTTGGGATAGAAGATAACTTAACCTGTAATCCCTTGGAGAAACCTGCTTTCTCCTATTTTGTGAAAACCTTTAATGCTCATCAAATAGCTTGTGTTTTTATTTTCATTTTCCTATTGTTACAAATTGCTTGGGATACTCCACCATGGACGTGTTGTGTGTGGGAAATAGTGTGATGGTGTTTTTGATTATTCTAAAAATTCTGCCTTAGGTTTTTGGCTTAATTTTCAGTAGCTGTGGCTTGACATGCTTGTTTTTAGAGTGCCTGGGTCAGAGTATGTTTTGTGGCCCCTAGAAGTACTATGGGGCACTCATTGAAAGTGCAGGCAAGTTGTGCCTAATCTTGGCAGTGTGAGTCTGTGTTAATGAGGTTGTTCTTTTTGTAACCATTTTCAGCAACACAGCAACTCAGGCAAATATTCATAGAGATGCATGGAATTCTATAAAATTGTATTATCCTCTTAAAAAAAAATGGCCTTCCCATTTCTCTAAGCAGGCCTTGTTAAGAAAATTCTGAGTTTTTAGAAATTAAATGTGGCTCTTACTGTTTTTATTTTTAAAAATCCTCTTCTATCTCTTTTGAGCAAGATAAGCAGATGCTGAATATTTGTTTGCTATAGAAAATTGTGAACTGTGCAGAATAACTCCCCTTTATCACTTTTAGACTTCAAATAAATTGTCTTAGAAACCCCTAAGGAATGAAAGGCTTTGCATTTCCGCTGTGGCTGGTGCTGCAGAGTCAGGGAGCAGATAGGATCTGGTTCTGCACTGTGCCCCTGGCTGGGGCTGTTTGCATGCTGGTGCGAATGCAGGATACACAGGGAAGCTAAATAGGATTTGGGGCTGTGGAAGAACAACTAGATTGAAGTGGGGCTGAGGCAACTGTGAGCAAAGCAAGGCTGTGTGTCAGCTCTCAGGGTCAGCCCCTGCCACTCTGAGAGCTGCAAAACTTCCCTCTTAGAACACCCGGGTATTCTGCCCCTCCTTTGCTGCAGACAGAGCCACTGCTATTGCTTCTCACATCAGTGTCTAAATTTGCAATCTGGAGTAGGGCTGTGTGTGGGTCAGGTATTGTACAGAAGCAGAAGCACCAGAGCCTTTTTTGTAACAAGTTATTGCTCACCTGTCAAGGAAAAAGTGAACTGACACAGCTAAAAACCAGCAGGACAAGGCATGTGTTGCTCAGAATCTCACAGACAAGTTCTCAGGGGAAGCTTCAGGGTGTGGGTGAGTCCCAAAGTGCTAAGACATCAAAAAAGGATTTTTTTCTTCCAAGGGTGTCTTGCAATCCAAATATGTGGCTACAGGAGTCTGATGTGATAGACTTGTTACTGAAAATGTTATATTTGCATCTTCTTATCAAACTTTGCATTTTCAACATACAGAAAACAGACTGTGGAAAGATGTGAGTGTAGAAAGGGTATTTCACTTGAAACTTGTTGTATTTTATTTTAGTTTTCAAAATTGCAAGATAATATTTGGGCTTAGCTGCTTGTTCAACAGCAAATACTGCAGATGTATTTATTTTTTTAGGACACAGTTATTTGATGTACAATACTTCTGTTATTTTGGTTGCCCACAAAGTTACTTGGAAGCAAGCCAAACTGAGCTCCTAATGAAAACAAACAGTTGCCTAATTGAGACATTTTATCTTAAAAGTAATTAAAAAGATATTCAAGAAGGAAACTGAACACAAATGGAGATGTTCTTCATGGAAATATTTTGAGCAAAGGAAGAAAGTGCTGCATTCTGTGATGACAGTAAATACAGAGCTCCCTGGTAGCATTGCCAGGGGTGAGTTGCTGGAATGAGGATGGGACTGGGGCTCCTCTGTGGTGTTGTGCTCCATGGCAGTGTCAGAGCCTCACACAGAGGAGAAGAGAGACTGTTTCTGCTGCTGAAGCTCAGAGCTCTCCAACCTTCTCCTCAGCTTTTTAAAAATAATTAAAAGGGAACACTCAAAACCAAATAGAGGTGGTGTCATCTCTAAGAAGAAAAAGAGGATTAGACCGAGAGGGAACTGAAGTTATTTTGGTGTTTTATAAATAATCTTCCGATTTCCTATCACTTGCCACTTCTCTTGTGGGGTTAGTGCTGGGTTCTGCTACTGTTTTTTCCAGACTTCCTGCTTTCTGTGCTAATCAGCCACAGGGAGTGGAAAAGAAGCTGGAAAGATGAAAGGAGCTCTAAACTCCTAAGGAAGGCATAGGAATTCCATAGGGATGCAGGTAGGAAAGAACTGTGCAGTTCAGTTGGGGGAAGCTGATTTGCCATGTAGTCCCCATAGGAACCTGGCAAAGCTAAGGATGGACAGGTTGGGCATCTGGGTTCTTGGCAGGAAGGCAGAGGATGTACAGTTTTTGTATGAAATCAAATATTTCTGTTCTCACTGCTGTCCACTGACAGCTCTTACATCATTTGGGAAAGACAAGAGCCTGGCTGAGGAACTGCTGAGCAGTGTGTGTCTACCACAGTGATTGTCTAGGGCAGCAGGAGCTGGTGGATAAGAATACAAGAGCTCCCTTCTGGGCTTCTTTGTAGAAAGGACACCTGTCCATAAACCACGAGAAATTCTTGGAAACTTTGAATAACAAAAAGACAAACTTTTACTTCTCCTCATTTTTCTGCAGGTATATTCAAGTGATTTGAAAGGGACTTCTACTATCACTGAAAAGCAGAAGAAATTTTCATCTCTATATTCAGCTCTGGTTTAAAATTTGTCATATTCCTTCCAACACCACAATATTTATAAATAATTATTAAAAGATAAACATAAAAAGAGCTCTTTCTCAGCTTTCCCCCAAACCTTTCAACCTCTTTGGTTAGGAATTAAAATATTTGGCATATAATCTGAAAGGGGTTAAGTAGTGCTGTTTCTCCAGTGCTGTGTCTGATGCTCTGCTTGGGGTCTTGGCAAGACAAAGAAACACTTGATGAAGTTTATTTCCTCTGTGACCAGATCTTATCAGTGTAGAAGCATGTCCTTTTGTTTTATTACCAAATGTTCTAAAAGGAACCCTTCCTGCTTGGAGAAAGTTAAACGTTTTTCTTGTTTTCATTGTATTTCACTAGTTTTAAAATAAAACTTGACTTCCAGTCTTGGTTGTAAAAACACTAATACCAGCCACTTCTTACAGAAACATCAAGTAAACTGGCCAGGATCATCCTATAGCTCAGGGGTGGACTCAGATGCAACCCCCTTTTTTTTTTCCTCTGCGTAGCCCAAGAAGCATCACCTTGTTTTGGGACACTTAAAATTGAGTTGAATTGGCCAAGGATAATATTTATGTTCAAACTCTCCTTATCTAATGAGTGTGACTGGATGTGATTTAGCACAGGGTCTTTACTGAGTTAGGGAAAGAAAGGCAAACACTAGGATATCTGGTGAGGAATCATAAACTGCAATAAGGTGACAGTATTTCAGCCAAACATAAAAGCCAAAACTGAGAGCCTGACCTTGTAATGAGTTATGGTGGTAAAACACTACTGTGAGGTGAGATGAGATGGGGCTCTAAACACAGAATATTGAATCCCATAAATCATCCTGTAAACATCTGTACTGTCTTCTGTGAAATATTCTCATTCCAAGATTCTGCTTCTCTTCCCCTTTTCCCCTCAGAATTTACAGACTCTGTTGGTGGTGATTGTACTTTGCCTTTCCCAAGTCCTTTGGTTCCGGGTGGATGTGGCCCGGATTTCATGAGGTTTGGGATTAATGTCCTGGGAGCAGATGCTGGGGTGTGTGTGAGCACTGCTGTATGCCTTTCTCCTCCTCTCATTTACTACCTTGCAGCATCTGAATACAGAGGAAATTAGAGATTCAGATCTGAACTTCTCAAAGAAAAAATAAAAAAGAGGAACAAGACTGAAAGAAAAAAGAAAAAGAAAGGGGGAAGGATCCCACCAAAATTGCTTTGTGATTCACTGTGGGGTCATGACCCCGTCCCGCTGAGACTGCTGTTCCAAAGTAGTAACTTGGTAGCTGGAGTTTTTTAAAGTGGTTGTTGATTGGCTTAGCTGTAAGAAAATCACATTTCCCTGAAACTCTTAGGGATACTTTAAATGGGCGGATTATCCAGCTGCCTGATTAGAAGTTTGGGTTATGTAAACATGGAGTGTTTAGATTTAGGCTTTTCAGTTGAAGTCCAGGCAGCTGTTTGCACTTAACTCCATCAAGAAGCCCAGTTAATCAAAGAGCAGGAAGGATTTTTTACCTTCTTAAACCTGTGTCATTATTCCTGCTGTCCAAACTCTTTGGAGTTAGGCTTGTTGCAATGTAGAACAAGGTATTTTGGATGTTCTGCTGAGGAAACAGGAAAAAAATGGATGGGGTTTTGGTAGTGAGAGGTGGTGCCCTGTGGATTTTTTTCCCCTTTCACTGTGACATAATCATTTTTCCATTAGTTGCTGCTGAAGGTAAACTTGACTTTTAGAGTCTTACTTGGAGAGCTTCTCAAAATAGAAGGTGGAGGCAGATCCACCCCAAGGCTCTGGCTGCTCATGTCTGGATTTCAATGTCCAACCAGGAGGATCTGTGGAGCTTGTTTACAGGGTTTTAGGGCATTCTTGACAGTGTGAATAGGTAGCACAGCACAGTAACTGGCTTAACATTTCAAGATCCCAGCAATGAAAGAGTCTTTGTGTAGCAAAGAAATAGTCTTTCTTCTTCAGGGAGAAAAGAAAAAAAAAAAAAAAGGAAAGAAAGAAGAAGAAACTTCTAAAAAAATTGGTCCTATTTTTCTGTGGTCTCTTTTAACCTCTGTCAATTTTGAAATTTCAAATTTCAGGAGAAAAAAATCCAACTCAAAACTTTTTACATTCCACTGCTGGCTGTTGTAATTATAATTCTGCTTTTTAGTTACAATTCATCAAAATTAATTGCTGTCTTCTATTTCTGAAATTTTTTCTTTTTTTTTTTTTTTTTTAAGTCTAGAGGTATCCAGAGGCAAACAAGGAGCCCTTTAAGATGCATCTCTGACAGCATGTATACTTGTGATGAGTAAGCATAAATGATTTTTAGCTAAATGCTAATAAGAGATGCTTCCTTGTCTGTATGTTTGCTACCTAAATAATATAGAATACAATACAAATTTTTAAAAAACTAAACCAAGCTTACTGTTAGGAAGCAAAACATATTAAAACTTTTTTTTCCCCCCCTAAAATCATATTCAAATCTCTGAAATTTCCAGCTACTATTTCCAGCTAATTTCTTGCTACTTCCAGCAGTATGACCAGGGCACTCTCATGATGCTGTTAACTCACAGGTGATGCTCCTGGAGCCATTGAGGGCCCAGCTGTGATATTTTATGGCCAGAGAGGAAACACCCAGAGAACTGTACTTTCACAGGGCAAGTGTTTCCCTATCAGTTTACTGGACAATAAATCCAGGACCCATAATTCCAGCCTGAATTATTAGTAAGAGTCATATGTAATTACAGAAAATGTATTTCAGAATGTTCATGCTAAATATTGATTTGCTTTTAATCTATAAAACAAACCTTAATTTATATTTTATAATGTTCATGGCTTACCTTGTAATTAGATCTACTATTTATGATGTTGTTAACTGAGAAAATGTGTGTCAAATTATCCTAAGGCAACCCTAATGGACATGGGGATCATTCTGTCCTGTGCACTGTGTGGTGCTTGGGGACACATCTATTCCTGTAAGAATTAAAATAACCCCTCACAAATAATAAGCACGTGGGGATACAACGGTCAGCAAAGGACTCAGGTGAAAAAATGGTTTGTCTCTGTTGACATTGCACGGTGTCACCTGATATTGAGTTAGTGCTCAATGTTTGCAGACAATTTGAAGTGACCAGATGGTCCTGACAGGAAGGTCAGACAGTGGAATGATCCTTTTTGCGTTTTCCTTCCTTTTGTTCACATTACTCTGAATATTCACATTACCTGTGTCAATGTAAGGTGCCAGTTGTGTGTCAGGTTATGGAATAGCAGCTGAAGTGAGAGTGTTTGTTTATTGTTAATATTGGTTATTTTCAGAGAGCCAGATGTCTGTGTGGAATATAATATTGTCACAACCTTTCATACTGCCACATGTATTTAGTACCTGTGCCTTTCTGATTGCTTCTCTTCCTTGGCAAGCCTTGCCTATGGAAAGGAACAGGCAGTGTTTCAGATCCCTCCTCCCAGGAAATCCCAGGCTATCTCCCAGTGCCAGATGTGGAGGGCTCTGGTGTCCCTTCTGTAAAGAATAAGGTAGTACTCGAGGCTGGTTTTTCTTATACCATGTCACCCTAGAATAACATTATAAGTCCTACCTGGTCTCCTGGGAAATGCTTCCACCTTCTACCTGTGATTAACCTTCCAGGCCACTTTATGTTACTATTGCTCCACATACAAATTTGTCTGTAGCAGCATCAATTGAGTTGCAGGCCAGGATGCACTTTCCAGACTTCAGAAATTCAACCTTCCAGAAACAGGAAGTCAGAATTGGCCTTGAATGGTTCCTTTTTGTTGGGAACACCCCTCTCAGTTGTTTGCCAGCCAAGTGACTCTGGTTTCCAAGTGCAGGAGAAGCCTGGTCACTTGGGTTCCCTGGGTAATTACTTCCTTTCAGTTTGTGCTCCTTTATGGCTTTAGCTGGAAGTAGATGGGCTAAGGCATGATCTCATCAACATTCCCTTTTCCCTCCAACCTTTGGGACAGTTGTTTAGCAGACACCCAGTTGGGAATGGCAGTGAGCCAGTCCTCCCTGTCTCCAGCAAGGCCAATAGGTGACTGTCATGGTTGCCAAGATAAGGGTAATAAAATCTCATGCTTGAGGGCACAAGATAATCGTTGCAGAATCCCTCCCCAGACATGCTACAGCACTACACAGTTACCTCAGCCAACCGTTCTTCTGAGTTTTCCATGGAGCAGCTTCTGGAAGGTTCCCTCAGAGTGTCTGTTCCCCAGTTCTGCACACGGAATCTTCCTTGTAGCTGTTCTAGTGCTTATTGTGCAAAAAAGTAAATTTGGAGAAGTTGAGGGGTTAGTCAGAACCTCACCTCGATGCCGGTTTTCCTGTTGCTGTGTACTGCCGCCTGTTTACCATGGATGTGCCGGGTTTTTCTCCTTCCCTTGGGAGACATGGCTACATTGAAGGGGTTCCTGCAAAACTCCTGCTGTTGTGATGCAGTTGCAAGGGTGGAAGTGTGAGTAGAAACCAGCTGTGAGTGTTTTCACCTCCTTGTGTTCTAGCCTCTGCTTTATATCCAGGCTTGGTGAAAAGAAATGTGTGCCAGAGAGAAATCTAGAGGTTTAAACCATCAGCTGACATAAGTGGGCATCATTTCATTGACCTCAGTGGAATGACACTGGCCTCTGCCAGCTCAGGAGTCTCTGTGTTGGGAGGGAAGCTGGAGAGAAGCAACTGTGAGTTGTATTCATTTATGTGGTTTAGCTTGTGAAGTCATGGGAGCATTTTCTTGAGCAACTGGAGTCCAGAAAAGGATTTGAGTGCCTGTGGACTAAGGTTGGAGCGTGGGCTCCCAGGAGAGGCACGAGTCGGGGTGCTGGGCACCGGGAGCTGGGCACTGGGAAGTGTCCAGGCTGTCTTTCCTCAAAATGCCTCCCTGCATGGGCATTCAGAGGCAGGAGCCTTCTGGAAGCAAGATATTCCAATGGCCTTTTGATAAAGGAGGTGGATGTGAAGTGGTGCTTCCTTTCTAGACAAGACACTTTGAGGTCTGGTGAACGCTGTGTTTGCACAGTGAATCAGATTCATCACAGAATTACTGAGCAGCAACAGTAAAGGAAAACTATAATTATGATTCAGTTGGAAAAATATACCATGGTCAATAACCTACAGAACAATTACATCTGTTTATGTGGTGCAGCAAAGTAGTATCAGTGTCCTGAGCTCTAATATGGAATATCTACATGTACTGGGTGTTCCCAGCACTCTGTGCAGTAATCCTGAGAGCACAGCTAGGTGAACTTGGGGTTTTCCTTTCTGAAGGGAGAGGTGCTGCCTTGCCCCATCTGCACTGACTGGAATGGGAATGGCAATTACTAGAGCCAAGGTAAGGGCCTCAACACAGAAAAGTGGATCTTTCACTCTTAAATGTTGTATTTTATTGCTGAGTCACCTCTCACAGCCATTGCTGTAAATCAATTTTTGGGATAAGTAGCTGTGTCAATGGTCAAATTGTTTAGACTACTTAGACTAAAATAATTTGGATTATTGCAATGATTATGCTGCTTTTTTAACATTATGAATACTTAATCCTTATATCCTCCAGCACTGTAATTCAGGCAGGGGATATGCTGCATATACATTTATAAATATGTGTATTTAGACATTTGTCAAGAGCTCTTGATAAGTTAACTGAAAGGGCGCAACGAGGATTTTTAACATACTTTAACAGAGATGTTAATCATCTATGACCAAAAAAAGTAAACCAAACCCCAAAGTTTCTAAGCTTCCTTTTCCTCTTAGGAGTTCCATTATCTGTGCTCCAGTATTTCTACAGTAATTACAGATAACTTTAGCACTCACTTGGTTAACTTTCATCTCAGGGAAAAGCAAATCACACAAAATCTAAAAACAGTTCAAAGCAAATCTGGAACAAGTAAGGGTATTCTTACCATCATGTGCAGGTAATCTCTTGGGTTTCAAACAAAATACAAACTTTCTGTGAATCCAGTTCTTCCCAATTTGCAGCAAAACAAAAAGTTTACCAACTTTTTTTTTCTCCCCTCTGCAGTGTTCATTTGTTCCATGTGATGTTAAATCTTACTGGTAGGTCACACCTCAGCCTTCATTTGAGAGTTTTTACCTCTTGGATGACATAAGGCACAACTTTCAGTCTGTGTGGGTCTAGGAGGAGTTTAATGTGACTAGAATTATTTATACCTACATGATGTTTTGCCTCACAGACTGTTACAGCACAAAAGACAGTGAAAGGCAGTGGCACAGTGTAAGAAGTATTATTTGTCACTCAGGGTGACTATCATTGAAGAAAATACCCTGATTTCATCATACTTTATTAAGGGCTAGTAAAGTGATCTCTGTTTACTCTTTTTTTTTTTTGTTCTTCATTTTTTTGAGATGGTAAGTCCATCTATAACTATTCAAATCAAACCTCCCTAGTCCCTCCAATCCCTTCTCTTTAGCTGTAGAAAAAAAAATAAACATGGCTCATTTAGGTTTTTATTTTTCAGTAAATTCACCCACACCAATAAACCCCAGAAAGCTGGTTCTCTGAGGTTTAGATCCAGTGTCAAGTGTCAAGTGTCCATCCCATTTTGCCAAGGTATACAGTGCCATATATTTACTCTGCTAATAGCAAATACTTCCATCCCCTCATTTTCCCCATGGCAGAACTAAGAAGATAACCAGCTGTTAGCAGAGGAGCTGTGGAGAGGGAAGTGGCTGAGGAGGCTGAGAAGACAAAGACATGTGTGTTAGTGTGGGGCCACGGGCAGCTCTTTGCTCTCGTTGCTACCTTGCATTTTCAGTGCCAGAGCTTGGCCCTCACTGCTTCCAATTCTGACAGCCCATTCCTGACCTTTCCCTCTCTTAGGATCACTGCTCGTTTTAGCAAGAAACTTGGTCTCCTTTCTTGTCCAAAAATTTTAAGCAAATACTGTTATTAGTGTGATTGCCTCTGCAGTATTGGCTTCTAGGAAGCAAGAAAAATCTCCCATCACCACTGTGTAGAGTTACATCATCTCAACATCACAGCTGCCAACTCTTACTCTTTGCTGGAGAGTCATTAGTTTTGCTTTAAAGAGGCAGGGTGACCTCATGAGCTCCTGAAGAAACCCCACAGCTGACTGCCTGCCATACCGACCTCATAAAGTGCTCATATGGGACTTTGGTTGATTAATGCTTCAATACAGAAGCACCTGTGCTCATGGCAAGAGATCAGGTCCTCTCCAATGGAGCAGATCCCAAATTGGAGCTCGTCTTCCATGTCCTTTTAGAAGTGGAGCAGAGTGGAAAAGAATAACGGTTGTTCACAGCTAATCTGGAATGTGTTGGGATTCAAGAATAGAAAGAAAATCTGGCATCAGTTCATGCTTCATTTTAAAGCTGATACAAATTTAAGTGTAATTGAAAACAAGAGCGTGCATAGAAATAGTGAACTTGATTCTTATTTACACTGCAGACCCTTAGCACCTCTCCAGCAATGTGAAAGGTCTTGGAGCATGGTTCAGTTATTTTTACACTTTCATGAAGGGCCTGTTTATTGACTTGGAGCTCAGAAATATTTATATGAGGGCAGGATTTGCCTTTCAGAGCAGTGGAAAGTCAGCACTATATGACTCCCAGGCACTGTGCTTTGACTTATTTGGGGTATCCAGTTGGACAGTTGAGGGGAAAATTAGGGACTGGACAATGGGTGGGTCAGAGGCTCACTAATGAAATGTGAAGCACCTCATCAGTAGTTCATTTGCATGAATCAAGTAGACTGGCTGGAAGCAGTGTGGCCTTTCAGGTCCAGGTAAAAGCGAATGGTCTCCAGGCTGCCTCATTGGCCAGATGATCTCATCCCAGCTGGCAGCTTTTGACAGACCCACCCTTGTTTGATGCTGCAGCTCTCACCCAGCAACCTAATGATGCTACAAGATAATGAAGTATCCTCATGTGCTTATGGGAGAAGACCTGCAGGTCAAGGGACTCACCATCCTGAGTGGGACACAGCATGGAAAACTTCCTTTGCTGCTGCCATTTCTGTGCCCATTCTGAGGACAAGTAGACAAGATCAGGATCACAGATGACTGAATGTTGCCTATTGAAAGCTCCAAATTGGCTTAACCTTTACTAAAGGAGTGGTAGAAAATGAAGAGACATAATGAGAAAGGGAAGGAGTGGTCTGGGAGAAACACAGTCATCCTGAACTATCAGGAAAATAAGGGCTTGATTTTGTAGCTCCAAGAGGGCCCTGCCAAACTGCAGTGCAGTGGGAAGAACCTGAGCTGGTGACATTCCTTCCTTGGTGTGTTGACTTCCTGTGTAAGGGAGGTGCTTTCTGAACTGGGTTCAGAACAGTGAGTTTTCTTCTCCTATAGTGCCAGTCCTGCTCTGCAGCCAGAGATTGGGATTCTGCTGGGCTGCAGGTTCCCTCAATCAGCTGCCTCCAACTAGGATCCAGGCAGTTCTTTAGTGTTCAGGTTGTAAACCAGGGCTGCATCTGCAATATTTCTTATCTTTTGTTTTATCAATTGTCGTGGGCTTAACACATGAACTCCTGGAGTTACAGGAGAATTCAACTTTCCGATTTTAAATAATTGTAGAGGAAACCTGGAAAACATGGGATGTTTTAAAGCTCACTTGGAGTGAAATGAAAAGATACCCAGTCCTGAGCAATATTTGAGGAACATGGGAGAGGAAAAAAGATGGAGATGTTCAGATTGTTGCCAACACAAAGTACTCAACACTGTTATGCAACGTCCAACAGACCAGAGCTTTGCTCAGGTGTGTTTTCACATTTCTACTTCACTTTTCAGCTTCTGCAGCACCAATATCTGAGTCTGTGCATCACGGAGGAGGTCAAATGCAAGGACAAGTTCATACCTTCTGGCCAAGCCAAGAATGTTTTCAAGTTCTCCCTCTCCCCAATGGAGCCAAACCACGAGCAAATCACAGCGTCAAAAATGTTTGACTGAAGCAACAGTTTTATGAATCAATATTAAAAATAGACCTTAAGAATTGGACATAAAAATATTAATCCTGCTGCCCTGAATTTCCTGTCACTCTTGGATGTTGTATTAAGTTTTGATATGAAATGTACTTTCATGAATTGGAATTGTCCTTAAATTACTTATGAACAATGAACTCTTTCAAGAAAAACAACTGTTTCCTTATCACAAGAATTAATGCTGTGGTTTTTGTAAGTGATTTTCCATAGCTTATCAAATCCTTTCGTTCCTCTTTGTTAGAGGGGAACTGAAAAATGTCTATTGGTTAATTCTCTACAATTTCATGATTTTAAATCAGGTAATATTCTTCATTTTACTTTGCTCAAAGTGGCTACAGGCCACTATTCATTCTTGTTCTCCCTTGTAATATCTTTAGCCCAGAGAAANTTTTTTTTTTTTTAACTCATTTTACAGCTGCTTTGACTAAGGAACCCTATTAACACCGGGGCATTTGTACATATGTTCTTTTGCAATTATTTTGGCTGTGCAGGATCCCAGCGTGGTTCTGTTGTGGCTGTGTTTGCCACTGAAGCACTGCCACCTGTGGGTGAATCCCAGTGGTGATTCCTCGTGGTAGAGCGAGTGGAGAGGGAAGAGTTTGTATAGTTTAATTCCAAGATAGTGATCCAAATGTCTGCTCTGCAACATTTCAAAGCTCATTCATGGTTGTTTAGGAGTGTCACATCAGTTTTGCGTGTGACAGTGACATTTCAATCCTTTGACCTTCAGGTTGATGCTGCATTAATGTTAATAAGATTAATTTGAGCTATAGACAATAAAGAAGTAGCAGAGCAGACTGTACAGATGGAAGGTGCAACCAGTGTCTGACTTCTGGCCTTCTTTGGGGGTCAGAGCTCTTGGGCCTTTTCATAGGGACATGGTGTGTTACAGGTGTGCCTGGCAGTGCCTGGCAAATGTCAGAGCTTGAATCTAGGAATATGTCAGAGGAGCACTGGATAATTTCTGCAGTGGTGATAAGAAGTGATTCCTGAACACTTGATCCAAACCCAATGGCAATCAACAGGAATTTTAATAATTTCTTTAGTGAGTTCTAGAAGTCCTTCAAAGCGCTCACTCCCAATCGACTCTAAATTTCATGAGTTAAAACTAGCCCAGAGTTTAATCACTTAAACCATTTGATCCCAGAAGAAAGCTGGGAGTATGGTGGGAGACACAGGCCACCCTGGTTGGCACTGGTGGTGCTAAAGACATATCCCAGTGCATGGTCCATGTGCACTGCTGGATGAAGCGGGAGTGGATTTCAAAGGCTCTTCCTATCAGGATTCAGTGAGCAGGATGAGCAAGGGATGAGTGTGGAGTGATCAGAGCTTTGATAGATGGGTGACATCAGTGTGTGCAACTCGAGGAACAGTACTAGTCATGCTGAGTCTTGCTTTCTAAGGTACACTTGTGCAGTCACAGTTCCTCAGTGATGGGCAGAAGGGTTGATTAGAGTAATATGCAACTCTGATAGAAGTGATGAGGAGTCACCTATTTTGGAAGGTGTCTGTATTTAAACACCATCAAACCCTTGCCAGTGTTGATGATTACAAAAAAAAAAATCACAATGGGAAGATTAGGTGAGCTGCACACTTGCAGTTCAGGTAACCAATTAAGCACAACTTTATTGGCTTCAGGAACTACAAGAATATACCCAAAGGTAGTTGTTTCTTCTACTGGGGCAAACAGCTATAACTCATAGCAACTGCTTCATTATATATTGTTTATTATTTCTGGCACACTGATAAATACAGGTGTGTGATGAGGGCTAATATGCATAGTTCCAAAAAATAATATATTCTTTCTACTTTCATTCATGTAAAAAAATCTTGTATTTCCTTAATACTGTTGAATAAGCCTGAATAAGATGTCATTTGTGAAGCTGAAGGACAGATATCTACAGCAAGTATTTAGAAAGAAAAATTGGACTTCCTAATTTGTATAAGAGGGAAACACATTAAAAGGGTGCAAAGGATAATGTTCAGATTGTTTTTCAAACAATAGACAACTTGCATAATCCCATTATGAACAGTGTATATTTCACAGTCCATCTGGCTGACAATGAGCATTGTGTCTCTGTGGGCTTGAAATGGTGGGTATTGTCCAGCCAAAAGCAAAAGCTCTGCACATGTGGCATTGGGTGGAAAGGCAGTCATGGCGTGTCTCTCCCCAAAACACCCACTGTGATTGCTAGTTTAATGCTTTCTGCAAAATAACCTGTATTCAGTAACTGCTGAGCAGACCTGCGTGAGGACTCTGCTTCCAGTACCTGCTGCTAGAGTGGCAACACTCTTGCCATGTGGAACTGCCACACAGGATGCATTTGTCCTGTGCAGCCAGGCACTGTGTGTCACACCAGGCGAATTAATTTGAATCTGTTGGAGTTGTCTGAGCACTCCTAAACAGATTTTGCGTGGAAGAGCCAGTCAGTCCAGGGAGATGCAGAAGCTGGAGTCATCAGAAGATGGCTCCTTAAGCTGTGAGATGTTTCCATGTCCTTAAAAAACACATGTGCAGAGTTACTGATTGGTCTCAGATTAACCATGGGAAGTTTTGTGTGTCACATTATTGAGTAATGCCATCTTCCAAGAGCTAAGAAAAAGTCTTCCCTTCTGTTTTCTTTATCACTGGTCACTTAATTTTTGGGTCAAATGACACACTGGTGTTCACTGTCACCCTGTCTATGCTTATATGCATGAAATGTTTTTCTTTCTTTACAAGCAGCTGGGAATAATGTCTGGTCAGTAAGATCAATATCAGCCTTGGCTTGGGCTGCCTATGGCAACCAATGCCCCTCATTCCCACCCCTTCCTGCCTGTTTCATCCTGGGCACTCCGTAGCTTAGGGATGTAACCTGCTGGAAGCTCAGCATTAGTTCACATCACTTGGGGATGTGGCATAAGGTACCTAACAGTCCACAACTGCAGTGGGCTTCCCAAAACATCTGGATCCTGTCAGAGACAGGCTTTGTTGCTGATTTCAGTGATAGAAATGGAAGGTGTGACCCTTTTGAGGGTCTATTACAGGGCAGGGCGTGTCACGTAGTCAGTACTGAGTATCAAGCTTCTTCAGGTATTTCTGGCCTCCTATTACTTGTATCACCAGGTGTCAAGTTCCAACTCCAGCGTGAGCAAAGAGGAAGCTTCTGTAAACATGTTATTTCCACCCTAAGAAGAAGAGTTCATGAAAGTACCAGGCAAAGTGAGTGTTGCTGTGCTGATGGGATTTTTTTCCATGCATTGACTCATTCAACTTCTGGGGGTTTGTGACAACCAGACAGTGCCAAAAAGAAACACATTTCTACACTCAGCTGCCCTTACATTATGATTAGCATTGCCTGTTGTGGCATCACTGCAGTAAGATCAGATTACTTGGCTTTACCAATTCCATACAATTTCCACGTACTCATAGTGGAAAAAGTAAATTTGAAGTGGATTAAAACCCCCTGTCTTTTGCTCCCTCCTGATTTCATTCTCTTTAAATATTTATAAGTGCTGCAGCCCCACAGTAGCTGAGCCTTCATGATTCCAGCACTGCAGGATTCCTATGAGGCAGAGATTTCCCACTCCATTTTGTAGCAGGAGAACTAAAGCAGATTCTCCATGACCTGTTCAGGATTACACAGGTACTTTGAGACAGAATCCAAACCCACATTCGCATCTCCCAACTCCTGTTCCACTCCTTGACTCAGCTCTCCTGGGGTGCCCTTCCTTTTCCATCCTTCTGGGCAGTGCTAGGAGGGCTTTCTGCAGCAAACAAAAGCTAATGAAGCTCAGTAACTACATGTGGGTATGTATTTGCTTGAGGTGAGAGAAGAGTTTTCCAAGTGGCTAAAACTGCCATGCTGATGAAAACAAGCAGAGATTATTTTATAGCTTGGAAACTATTTAAATCTTTGCTTTAGTGGAGGAGTTTCAAAGGAGTTTCATGAAAGAGTAGGAAGCATGGTTTCCTGCTTCTGTAATTTTGTTGCTCTTTATAGTTGATTAGAAGTTGAAGAGAGATCTGAGAAGCTCGTTGGAGCTTCCTTTTTGTGGAGATCCACAGTTGTAGGACATCCATTTGCAGCTGCGTTCTCAGCAATGTTGCTGTCGGAAAGCTGATATGCTTTTGTCAGATTTAACTTTGTGAAAAATCAAGTGTCACTTTGCAAGCTCTGAAATGCTCAAACTCTCTTTTATCATGGCACCTTTGATCTACAGTTTGTCTTCACAGCACAGGCAGGTTGGGTTTTAATAGTTTGTTGTTCTTTATATTCTCTATGTACCATGCAAAACTCTGCAGTGAGCTTGGCACTTTTATCATCAGGGACAGACCCGAGAGCAAGAGATAGAATATGGGCTTTGGGCTGGAAGGTAAGGCATTCCAGCCCGTCTTGTCCTTCAGTGTCTTTTTATAGCTCACAAACTGCATCTAGAAAGGGAGACCAATTCCCCAGTTACTCTCTGGGTGAGAGCTGTGTGGGGATGTGGCATCCCTGGGATATACTTGCCTTGTGCTGTGGCTGCTGACATCTAGACCTGATCCTAGGTCCTGCTCACCAGGGGTAGTGAAGATGCATCTCCCATCTTCACCAGAAGGCTGAGCGTGTGCTCCTGGAAATACAGAGGTCCCTCATATTTGTGGAAAATCCATCCCATTCCAGCCAATCATCAGGTGGGAAATCCTTCATAGCACTTCATAGAGGAATTTTTACTGTCTAAGATCTGAGATGGTTCTGATTGCAAGTCTGAGCATTAAAAGCATAAGCAGCTACAAGAGTCCCATATTAAACCCTGAGCAGCTGGCAATGACCCTCTGATGCCTTTGTATCCAACGGACATTAATTCTGCTTCTAGGCTGAAAAAACACCTCAGTATTTGACATTGTTCTGTACAAATATATGCAAAAGGCTCTTTTTCTCTAGTCTGCTAAATCCATTTTTCTTCATGTCAAGAAGATGATAAATGCTGCTTCCCAGGAGCTCACATGCAAGTGTCTCCCCATTTGATTCAGGGAGAGTTTCACATGTGGAAAAGCAGCTGAGTGCACAGCTCCTGTTAGGTCAGGAAAGGTAGCAGCCTTTAAAGAATTAAGGGAAGTGGCCTTAAAACACATTATGGGGTCTTGTGACTAGAGGAAAGCAAATGATCTTTCTAAATTGTTCTCCTGATTCAAATCCAGTGAAGAAATGGAGCATCTCTCGCTGACATTTTTCTTTGAATCCAGTGCACAGGAATGAGGGCAGCTGTGCTGTGCGGCAGTGTCCTGGCTGTACCAATCATATATGCAAAAACAGACCTTCTGCTTTGCATCCTCTAAAGGCCTGAAACTCCAGGTTGTCTGCTCCCAACTAGAATGGGGAGTCCCACAGGAGCAGCTCCTTGGCTGGATGTCCTTACTCTGCTAGTAGCCACTGTCTTGCTTGGGGTGTTCTCCTGCAGCATTCCCCAAGAGTCAGCGTGGTTTGCAATGATTTCCACCAAAGCAGAAATCCTAGGATCTAGAACAGTGGCTTTCAACTGGCCACCCACATGTCCTGGGGAAGAGGCTGTTGGGAGCTGACAGAGCTTAACAAAGCCCATTTGTGAGAGCTCTGCTCTCGATGTTCCATGAGTTACCATTCCTTGCTGCATCTGCCCTTCCTCGAGCAAGGAGACTGTAAACTCTGCTTGTACTGCTCTGGTCATGCCTGGTGCTCTTAGATCAGCTTGATAGGAATGATTCTGGAAAGGATGCACCAACACCCAGCAGAATCCAGCTGGCTCCTTTACACACATGTGCCTTCTCCAGAGCTAACAGCGGTAGAAATTAAGCAATTGAGGCAGCAGATGCTTATAAAGACTTTGATTACCCACAGGAAGCACATCTTTAGAATAAATCAGTGTGGTAATTTCTTTTCAGACTAAATCAGGAGGCAACTTGCAGTTGTTGGGAATGTTCTGTGAATGAAGTGGTGTTGTTTTTGGCAGTAGTTAATTATAGACATCTTGGGATGGTAACTGCAGGATCACTGATAATACTAAGGCAGCATTCCTGCTTATTACTAGCAGGGTTTTGGATCACTGCTTTCTCCTCAGGAGCTGATTATTCCAAACAACTGAAGGTTTTGAAATATGTCACTTCAGTATGCTTGTGTTTATCTCAGGAAATAGAATGTTTGATCATTCTACTTAAATAGTGAGTTGTTCGGCACCTTGTGATTCAAAGGTCGAGTGTACAGTACGTACTACCTCTTTGAAATAAAGTCTTTGAGATTTTAGTGCTACCGGTAGAAAAATGGGAAGTGGAGGTGGTAGATGACTAAGGCAGAAGATAACTTAAAACGGCTGTAGACTTCAGTTGGAAATGGTGCAGTTGGCAGTTACATGTTGTACCTTATAGGTGTTTTCAGCCCTGCCTGAGGTTTACCTGGCATTAGTTTCAAACTCCAACCATGTCATTATGGTGGGAGATCTGATATGGAAGAACAATGTTTGAAAAAGCATCTTACTTTTATTTTCTAAAGTGACTTAGAGATGCAGGTATTTCAGTCTGATTGGCAAGATGCAGAGTCCTATGCAAAGTAGATCAGACATTTGTTTAAGAGGTGTTTTTTCAAAAGAATGAAATGCTTTCTTGAAGTTAAAATCTTTTGCATTAATGAGACAATTTGGATTTTTTTCAATTGTTTTTTAAAAGAAAACTCAGTTAAGTCAGTTATGAACATTACACTTGATTTGTCAAGGATTGAGGAGGAGATGGGAGGGCATTTGAGCCCTATTTTTTATTTGGTTTTGGGACTGGCTTAAGGGTTGAGTGTGCTGAAGGTGTTGCTGGAAGTATATAAAGGAAATTAATCTGGTCCAGAGGGAGCTATTCTTCATCTAGTTCTTCTGGTCAGGCACTTCCCAAATGTCTTTACTCACCTGGCAGAGGGAGGATTAGCTCAGATCATGGGCCCTTAGTCGTGTATTAAATAGGCAGTTCCCCAGCGCATGGTTACAACACACGTTTTGTTGGTTGGGAGGGGGTTTGAGAGAGGAATCTGTTTGGTTTGAGCTTTCATGTGTTCCATCCTTGGTGAGCAGAGGGGTTTGTGGCTGCAGAACAGCTCTGACAGCTTGGTACCTGCAGTAATTTGGTGACCTTTCGCTTCCCTTTTGCATGTGTATGCTTGCAGAAAATTCAGTTTGAAATAAAATGCATCTCACTGCTCAGTATTTGAGTTATTTAGTAAACATTTTTTGCACATGTGCCTAAAGGCAAACCTGAACAATAGAGTGCAGAACAGGGCTTTCTTTGTTTCTTGTTAAAACGTATTAAGCCAAGCTCTATTCTGGCCTTGACCACTTTTCCGTTTTACTTGATTTAGAAAATCTTGGGAAGGAGTCATGCCATGTTATGCACTGCTCTGGTTCTCCCTTTGGAGGGGCTGTACAGGTGGTGTTCCTCTTTTGAGGGGATCAGGATTTTTCATGCTCTAGCCCACGTGGTCTATCAGGGGACAACAGGTGTCTTCTTTGACAGCTCAGCCAGGACAATCCCATGCTTTGCTCTTGACTTTACTGTCTCCTGTAGTTCAGAGTCCTTCTGTGAGTCCTCCAGAAATGAGACATGCAAATTGACTGCTCCAGTCTGGTCATTTGTCTTTCCCAGCTCAGCCATCAAAGTGTTTTTGTACTGCAAATACCTCACACTTCCCATTTTTGTGCCTGGGAACTAAAATCTTTAAGTGTTCAGTGTCAAAGGTTTTAAGGTACAATTTAATTTCCTGCCCCAGCCACAGCACCTTCATATTCCACTGGTCATAAATTAGTTCTTCTGCCCCATCTTGTACAGGTTATCATCTTGAGCTTTTAATTTTATGGTGCCAACATCCCCCTCAAATACCAGTTACTGTGTCTTAAGTAGGTGACCACACTGACCACATGCTAAATTAAACTCTAGGGAATTTTATTTTTTTAATTTGCATTTAGACTTGAATTCTGCTGCTTGTGCTTTAGATCTGGAAGAAAGGCCTGTGAACTGTCCTGGAGGTTTGTCTGTTTTTTCAAATGATAGCAGTTGGTTTAATAAGGGAAATTCCTTCCACCTACAAACCATGTCTTGCTGTCTTAGATGAGAGACAAGGTAATAGACTTTGTAGTACCTGTAGGTGCAGAACATATTGGTCCTGAATCTCAGTTTAGTGTGATTCTTCTTGAATTGGTGGCTTTGTGAAGGAGGCAGGTGTGGGAGCAATGGGGCACAAAAGCGAAAAGCCCATGCCTTTTAGAAGAAGGAAGAAAACACTTGTCTGGTCAGAGATGTTTATTTGTGGGGATATTGATACATCCTGGAAATTTCACCTCCTCTTAACTCTTATTTGAGTTGTACAGGGACAAGGGGATTATGCCACAGAGGTGAACATGGATGGACAAGTGCCTCTGGCCAAATGTACATTTTACAGGGGAGGGACCTTTAGCAACTTGTGTTTCTGCTCATCACATGCCTGTACTGACTCATGTTTGGCATAAACAAGGAGTAAGGGAAAGAATTGTAGCTATAGCAAAGAAAGAAAGAAAAGATTAATAACCAGAAAATGTAAGGTGAAAGACCAGAATATTTCTGTTTGGAAAAGCTGCCATGGTACCTGGCTTTAAACTTCTCACTTTAAGCTTCTCTAAACCTGGCTTCTATTTGGATTGATCCTCTGTGGTCTCCTCCCTTAAAGATGATAGATATATGACATTTGAAATGTAATTCATTTAAGGAGTTTGGCTTAGATGAACACCAAAGAACAAAATCCAGCTCCCATGGAACATTGCAAAGGCATGCAAAAATGTCTTTGTGCATGGCTGGAATACTTTAATATTTTGAACAATCAGTTTCTTCAGGGGAAAAAAAAAAAGGATCCCTTTCATGCAGAATGGGCACTTTTCAGAAGAATTGTGTTACGAGAAAAACCCATTCTCCATCAAAACATCTGCAATTCATTTCCAGACCACTACTTATAATGATAGCTAATTTGATTCATATTTTCCTCTTTCTCTTCACAAGTTGTATGTGAAAAGATGGTGATTTTCACATATGGCTTTACATTTCAGCTATGCTTGTCAAATAGTCTTTGCCTATAGATCATTAACTGCCAGTTTGTTGACAAGATTCAAGATCCAAAATTTAATTGCTGTTGAGTTGCTGTGACATAGTATAGATGGTGTGATTTTCCAAATAGCTGGTTGATCTACCTTTACTGCTACTGAGTCAGAAATGATTTCTGGAAATGGAGAAGAGGCTGCTGTGGAGACAAAGGTGCCATTTCTGCCAGCAAATATTAAAAGATTGGAGCTATTCAGAGCAGTAGTAAATAGCAGGGCCTGGTTTTCAAAAGATCTCAACACCAACTCTCTTCAGAAAGTCAGTGATGAGTTCTGCCCTTCCCAGGGAGAACACAGGGTGGTGAAGAATAGTTGAGTGTGCTTGGCATAATTGAACAGCTGAGCATCCCACTGATGGTTCAGCCAGGGATATGGGTGCATGGGAGAATGTGTCCTCCAGTGTGATGGTAAACTGTTTCAAAATCAGCCTTTTGGTGGCTATTTCTATCTGGATTTGCAAGACTGGGATTTTCAAAACACACCTCTGGTACTCAGAGGCACGAATCAGATTGAAAATCGATAGCCCATGTTCCTGTCACTGAGGGATATTTTAGGTGATACGTAACTCTGGACTTGAAAGTGTCCTCCTTTAAATCTCTCTCCACATTCAGCTGATGATGGAGGTGGACTGAGGGATTCAAGGCACAGCTCCCCAGTACCAGAGTCCTGTTACTGAGGGCACCTGTAAGCACAGGTTCTGCTGAGGTTTGTGTGTCTCTGCCTGTGCCTACCCACTGACAGGGACCTGGGGGACTTTCCCAGTGAAAATGAGGTGGTGGCAAAGTCAGGATCTGGGAGTGCCAGTCTGACTAGTAGGAGTAGGAGTGACTCCAGAAGGGGGTTTTTGCTCTTAACTTCCTCTTGAAAATGGGACTTTAACTCCTAAGTCACTAAAAAGCTTTTAAAAACATGAGCTTTAACCCTTTGGAAAATCCCAGCCTTGATCCCTACCACCAGTAATTTGCATTGGTACCATGTGAATGAAATTAGCACAGTGTGTTTTCTGGCATTACTTGCTTGGAAAGTCTGACTATCTAGTCCTTCTGTGTCTGAATTCTTTTTTTTTTCTTGTCTCCAAGCCATCTGGGGCAAATGGGGTTTAATCCTATGCAGACCTTTGGAGCTGGATTTTTTTCTCTTCTTTTTTCTTTTTCTCTCTCTCTCTCTTTTTGATATCAGACCTGAGGCATTTGGCTTAGAGCCCGGGGTGAATAAAGAGGAGTAAAGAGGAGAGAGGAAGAGTATGACTGAAGTGAGAAAACTTGAGAGAGTGATGAGCACATAGAGGCAAAGGACAGAAAGTTGGCTGCCGTGGAGGTGGAGGAGCAGTGACAACATCCAGAAGGTGCGATGGCATAGACTGGACGTTGTACTCCATCCTGGGACACAGTGGAGAAGGGAAAGCCAGAGTGTACTTGGCCACAGGTGCTGGTGAGGTCTGACATATCCATGCAAATTAAAAATTGGATAAAGGATGACACAGGGCTGACTTAAAGAGGAGGTAGAAATTAGCGAGGGAAACACAGGAAGAAAAAGGAACAGGCAAACACAGGGGGGGAAAGGAAAGGATATGTTGCTAGGCTGAACAAGGAAAGAGGTAAAATAAGCAGAAAGTTCAAGGGGAATATGATTTCCTTAATTCTCCAGCCTTTCACACATAGAAGAAACCCCAACATTTGCAGAGAGAACTGGTGAAATCATAGATTAATGTGGCTGAGCCTTTTCCTTATAAAGGGACCTGTACAACAGCTTCAGATAACAATTTTTCAAATTTCTGTTTATATTCTAGGGTCTTTTCTTAGGGTCTTTTCAGGGCTGATTGGACTCTAGAAAGGGAATAGACTGTGATGTATTTAGGGACTAAAGGCAAAGGCTTTCCTATAGTCTGCATCTCCTGAATGTGGTGGGGAAAATTAGAGATGATGAATTTTTCCATAGAAAAAATGCACACATGTTCTTGATTTGGCTTTGCTAACCTGAGCTGGTTAATTGAGATTAAATCAGATAACCCAAAGCAATCTGAGGGCCCTCACTGTTATTTTCACTGGAACTGGGCAGCCCCAATGAAAAGCACAAACTTGCAGCCTTGCCCTGTGCTAGGCAGCCCTACCCATGTCCCTGTTGGCTCTGGGAGGCACCTCTGTGCACTCACCATCAGAGGGTTGAGCTCTGGCTGTGCTGGAAGCCCTGAGCTCTTGTGCACAGCTGTTCTGGCCCAGGAGCAGAGGGGGTGTCTGGCTGAACTGCAGCCCAGCACAGGGGATCGGAGAATCACAACACTTAATGTTGGCTTTCTGTTGAGAATATGCACAATTATGAACTCTGAATTTCTTTCTCAGGAGCATTCCCCAGCACTGATTTAAAATGTACCATTTCCACAAATATTCCTGCCAGAAGAGTAATTTGTTAAAATATTCATTGAAAGCAAATACAGAAGGGGGGGGCTGGCACACAGCTGAAGCAAATTAATGTTAAGAATTCAAATGAATATTAAAACTCTTTTGCAGTAGTACATTCCTGTCTCTAATTATGGCTCTGGATGAGTAGATGACTGTAAAGTCCCTCCTGGAAGGTGTGCATAACAGCAATCAGTGTGATAACAGCCTTGCAGGTCCACGTGGGTGGATGATGGAGCAGTATGGTAATGACATGGAGACTTCCCTGACTCAGAGACAAATTCCAATCTAGCTCCAGTCAATACTGGAGTAGGCATTTACTGCCTGTGGAGAGGCTCTGAAGCACAGAGACATCCAGAGGCTGTGGTATGTGGGGATGTGGTGGCTTCAGATCTCCCAGAAGCAGCACAAGGCAGGAAGCCAGGCCTGAGCAATGAAGAGTCCATGGGCAACAGGCTCCTGTTGAGATTCTGGCATGGATGAGAACTGCAGAAGAAGGAGGTGACCACCCATTCAAACCAGCTCCAGACTTCTCTTGGAGGTGTTCATTTAAAGGCAGATGTGCCCCTTTAGATGCCTGAAGCAAACAGAAGATTCTGGGCTAAAATAAAGAAGGATTTTGAGGTGTAATGGTCTGTGGTAACAGGACATCAGCCTGTGTGATCTAAGGGCTGTGGGAGCCTGTCTGGGATGGTCTGGCCTGCCTGCACCTATTGCTGTAGAGCTGTGCTGGTTCCCAGCAGCTGGATTGCTGTCCACAGGCTCCTGCCCAGCACTGAGTCAACTGTATGGTGGGGGAGGCAATTGGTCAGGAAAACAGCCTGCAGCTATTTTTTTAACTTTTCCCCCTCTCCTCTTGCTCCTTTGATAATCACATAAATGGACTTTTATGATATGTGGCTTTCGTTTTATCTTCCTCATTTTTCTTCACCCTCTTTCACTTTCTCTTCCTTGCTCTTCCCTTGCTGTCCCCACTCCTTTCTTTCCCTTCCTCCACATTTTATGCCAGTAGATGGTGGTATTCCGCAAGTTCTTGGAGTGCCAGTGTCGCTCCCTGGCTGATGTCCCTGGCTGCCAGTCCAGCTCGGAGACAGGGAGAGCTGCTCCCATGTGCCCGAGTTTGTCTGTGCCTGGCTGACTGTCACAGCAGTGACCTGCATGAACAAGAAGCACAAGTTCTGCGAAGTTACTCTTTATTTTCCTGCTTCTTAAGTCTGTGAAAGAGCTGTCAGATTGACAAAGACTCACAGACATCACCAGGGTAATCAATTATTTGTTGTGATGTATGGGATTTGGGAGAACTTTGTGTACACATTTCTGTGGGGTTACTCAACCAACTGGCAGAGGCTAGTGTTGATTTTGTAGCTTGCTGTTTGACAAAAAATAGGGCTGGATATTATGGAATCATTGAATGGCTTGGGTTGGAAGGGATCTCAGATATCATGAGGTTCCAAACACCCTGCCATGGGAAGGGACACCTTCCACTATCCCAGGTTGCTCAGGGCTCCATCCAACCTGTCCTTGAACACTTCCAGGGATGGGGTATCCAGCTTCTCTGGACAACCTGTTCCACTGCCTCACCAGCCTGACAGGGAAGAATTTTCTCTTAATATCTAATCTAAACTTACTCTCTTTCAGTTTGATGCCATTGTCCCTTGCCCTGTCACTACATGCCCTTGTAAAGTCTCTGTCCATATTTCTTGTAGGTTCCCTTCAAGTACTGGGAAGCTACAATTAGATCACCCTGAAGCTTTTCTTTTCCAAACTGAACAATCCCAATTCTCTCAGCCTTTCCTCATAGGAGAGCTGCTGCATCCCTCTGATCATCTTGGTGGCCTCCTCTGGGCTCACTCCAGCAGGTCCATATCCTTCCTGTGCTGGGATCCCAGTGCTGGAGGCAGCTCTGCAGGTGTGGTCTCACCAGATCAGGGGACAGGAACACAATTCCCTCCTCCCCTGCTGGGGATGCAGCCCAGGGAATGAGGGAACATACGTCTGAACAAGATCATCTCTGGTGAAACAGTAGGTCTCAGGTCAGGATGTCCAAAACAGGATAATTCCATTATAAAACCTCAGACCGTTTAAACTCTGTTATGTCAGGCACCAGGGAATTGAAGGTCATGGCACTTCAGTCAGTGAATTCTCAGCAAGAGTTTGGCTGAGGGTTTTCCTCTGATCATGGGGAGTGTAATGAGACTGTGCCCACTGTGCACCCTCTGGGATGGCACCAATGAAGGGCCTTCATCCAGTATGAGAGTGCCCTGCTCAGTAGGTGAAGGTGTGGAAAGCATTCTCCTCCACATCTGCATGTGTTTTATTAATTAATGTGACATCCATACTCCTCTTTGGAAATGGTGATTTTTACCATTTGAGTCAAAGGAAGGCTGCACAGAAGTTGCAGAAATTGGATAGAATTCTGTTACGAATTAAAGCAAAGATTATCAGATTTAGTTGTGGGAGTAGTGTGCAAAATTCCATCTGAAAAAGGATGGGCAGCAATACAAGCAGCACATGTTTTGAGATGCTGTCCATTCTTGTTCTGCTCTTGAAATGCTTCCTGAAAAATCCAACCATCACTGGCCAAAGGTTTTTTGAAAAGAAATGCTTTGAGCATGAAACTTTCCTTGCCTTGATTCTAACATCTCTCTGTAGTTCTCCTTTGTGCTCTTTCTATCCCAGGAACCTTTTTGGTAGGCTTGAGTGGGAATAGCATTTATTCCTTCTCCGAGACTGGAATTTGGACTCCCTTCCTATGGAGAGCTTGACTCCAGCAGCAGATCTGAAATAAATTTGTTGTTTACTTATGGAGATTATAATTAGTCATTTAAGAGAAGCCAGAAAATAAGAACTAAAATGTTGAGGTGTGGTGCTTTGATAAGCTTCTAGCTGGAGGATTAGTGATTCAAGTATATGGAAAACCCATGGAGAAATTTGGAGGCATGTGCTGGGTTGGGTGTCTGTTTTATAAGATTTTGCAGGTCTCTGGTATTCAAGAGTGGCTTAGTACTTGCTTTCTGTAACAAGTTGTTTTAACCATTTTTACCTGAGAAGCACTTTGCTGATCTGAAGCAAGAGTTACTTTACCTCAGAAACCTTAAATACAAACCTCATAAAATTTAAATATAAACCTCAGAAAGACCTTGTGTCTTGCTGCAGGAACTTCTGTGGTTTCAATGCCCTGACCTGTCATTGGAAACACTCTTATCTCTGGAGTGATGTATCTCTGGAGTGATGTACCTCAGCAAGGCATCTTGTCCCAGGAAGTGTCTCTCTTGCACACTATTGTTTCTTGTTGTAGCAAGGAGTGTTTCATAGCCAAGGTGTCTCCTTCCCATTCTTTCTCCTCTTTGTCATTCCCTGGGGCTTTACCAGCCCAGTTGATAAACGTTCATCAGCATGCTGTGGATTACCTCATCCTAAGATAAGAACTCAATACACAATTACAATTCTATTTCCAAATAACAGTTGGCCAGGCTGTAATGCCTTTCCTCTTCCTAGGAGGGAATATTTGATTTGAGCTCCACAGTCAAGTCCAATGGATTTTAATTCACTATTACTTTTTCTTTAATTTTCATCTAGTTTTCATGGATATATTCCAAAGTTCTAAGTTCTCTGAATAAAAAAGCGTGTTCTTCAAGATCCCAAGATGAATGATATCCATGTCTCCTAAATGTTAGCAATATTACTAATGCTGCTTTGTCTCCACATGTATGAACAGCAGGACTGCTTTAGAGATGCCTTTTTTGAATTGTGTTTTTCCACATGGAAATCCTTTACTCTGCTAGTTTTGATGTATGTTTTGTCTCAATTTCTTTTGTGAAAAGGTTGCAACAAGAAGAAAAAGCAAGATCCATTATAAAGGAGAGTTTCAACATCTGAAATGATGTTTCATTTTTTCAATCAAAGGTACTTTCTGATGCACAATCAGCGTGTTTAGTTTAGGGTTTTCATTGAAATTGAGTTTTCAATGGGAACTCCAGAATTTTGCCAGCAGTTGAATTGTGTTAGTGGAAGAAGCCAAGTTCCTTCAACAGAAGTCTTGCCCAGGTCTAATCAGCAGTGCTGGAAAAGACTATCAGATCCTGCCGAAGTCTCCTTCACTCAATGAGTAAACATAATCAGCTCTGGACTTGGTCAGGGTTACAGAAACAGAAGCCACATTGCTGCTGCTGCTGCTGCTCTACCAAAGGGTCCTGCTGGGGACAAACCTTCCTCCCCGTGGGGCTGCAACTGCCAGAGGAGCATTATCGTGTCGAGGGAGGGGAGCTGGTGTTTGTATCAGCAGTATCTGCAGGCTTGGGGCTGATTTCCAGGGCAAGGAACATTTCATTAATCCTGAATCTAGTTGTCCTTTGCAAGAGAGAGCAGGACCCATTTCTAACCTGTTTGCCCGCTGAAATGCTGCCCTTCTTCCTACTGGAACCAGCTGGAAGCACCTGTGTGACACTAGTCCTCTCCTTGACCTCGGCTTGTCCATGTGAATAGTAATATGTCACAGACAGGATTCCATTGAGCTGTTAGTTTTAGGATCCCCGGCTAATTGCCAGGTAGACACTTGATTGACTTTAAAGTGAGTACAGCTCACTCCAACCGCTTCAACTGTCAATTATTCTTCCTGACCCAAAGCATTAAGAAGCCATGAGTCAAACTTCTCCCATCATACCTATGGTTAAAAATGATGAGATTTTATAAATAACACCTTCTGGATATTGATTTGACTGGTCATTATTCAGGTTCATGTTTCTATGCTTCATTATCTGCAACTATTTAGATTTTTTTTTAACAGCAGCTCTGATCATCTCCGCCAAGATTGTTGCACCCATTTGCATTCACAAGGTGCTTGTAAATGTCTTCAAAATAAAATTGGCAGAGAGGTTTCTGCCTTCTTGCCTATCAAATTTAACTCCCAAACTTCAGCATAGCTTCCTGAAAATTTTGAAGACAAGCATTTAGGGTAATTTGGAAGATACTTAGTCTAGACATTCCCAGATTATGGGGCTGGCAATTCATTATCTTTAAACTGGTTCACGTGGCACAAGATAGAAATTACAATCTAAGAAATGATATAGTTTTGTGAAAATTATATGGTCCAGTGTATCATCCATATTAAGTGTGCCAATAAAACCTGCCATGATTTCTTAAAATGTATGTCAGGTACATCTTGTTCCCAGTGAAGGCAATGATGAGAACATGAGTCCTCATGGGGCACATCCATCACCCTTATGAGGGAATTTGCTGCGTATCTACAAATACATAATATATTTTAGATCAACAGCTTCGAGCAATTGTGTTAAGAAGGTATCAGATGTTTTACAATATTCTCTCTCACAGCCTATTTCTGTGAAACTTTTAAATTATTTCTTAGTCAGACCAAATTCCTTCATTTCGAGGGACTGACTGTTTCCAAAAGGATGTCTGGGCAGGCCTCTCTTGTGTAATATTCCAAGCTCATGGAATCTGGGTTTTGGTGAGCCTTGGGTGAGGAACAGCATGTGGTGAGACCTCTAGGAGAACACCCTGTGATATCCCTTCTTAACAGGATTCTTTGCTTTCCTCACAGATCTTCCTTTTCCCCAGCTTTTATCCACTTGGATACTTGGGAAGGTGTTCTGCCTGAAAGGTGGTTTTAACTGTAAGGAAGTACCAATGTAAGGTGGAATGGAAGGCCACACCATTATTTTCTCTTTCTGTTGCTGCCTATTTAAATAGAGTGGATTTCCTTTTGAGAAAGTATCATTATTTGATAGTTATGGAAAGCTGAGTAGTGGCAGGATGAGTCTCCTGTTCAGTCCCTGCTCTCTCTGTTCTGCACCTCTGCATACAAAAGCCAAATGAAGCTGCAGGGTCTATTTCCAGTTTGAGGAAGGCAAGGGAGAAAGTACTTAACTCCTGCTGTCTGTGACTTCTTGGCAAGATGCCAGTTTTTTAAGAGTCCCAGACTTGCTCTGGGAACTTCTCTGGTAACCAAAGGTGTACAGGTGGTTTCTCTTGTATTCCAGGATGCTCCAGGTGCGTGCAAAGTATAAAACAGGCAGTGATGCTGACAGGGTGTTCATGCCAGCTCCTGTCCTTTCATCTGCAGTTGGTAAGGAACCTCCTTTGAAAAACTTTTTTACTAGAAGTAAAGAAGTCTCTCTGAAGGATCAGTGCCATCACAGGGAAGGGAAATGGCTCATAACACAGGACATCTCACATCTCCATCTCTTTCATCCTCTACCAGAAGCTCCACTTCCGCACCCAAAGTCTCCTTGAAAGCAGCACGTACTATCTTGAATTAGGCTTCTCAGATACTGCAACATGCAAGAGGAGCTTCAAGGGCTTGAGACTGAAGTCAGGATCGTGGTTAGGGGGGGATTTCATGCCCCAAACTTTCTGCACTTGTGTGTAGAAGCCTCTGACATTTTGATGTCAAAGCTTTCTACAGGGAAATACAGTAGGAGTGTTTTTTCTCAAGTCAACCGCAATAAAGGCTCTGAAATTCCATCAAAATGAGTTGCTTGTCTAAAGAGAAAATATCAGATTGTTTCCTTGATCTTTCTTATTTGGGCTTTACTTTTTCCTTCTGTGAAAAAAATATCGGTAGGGCATTACTGCATTTAAAAACACAGGAAATGTTTTTGTTTCTTTGAACCTTCTGGTAGGAAATATTTCTCACTTTCCTTGTGATCAGGCTCTCATCAGCATTTCTCAGGGTGTTATCTAGATCTAATCTGAGCAGGCACAAGGAGATACTTGAAGCTGTCACACTGGCAGATGTATCTGAAAAGCATTCCCTGGGACAGGCTCTGTGCAAGTNCTGTATGCATTAAATGCAAACACAGAACAGGTTCAGGTCTGTGGCTGCTGCTCTTAGGTGTGACAGCAGTACAAATGAAATAATAAGATCAGGTAATCTCAGTTGGTCATTAACCCTGCAGTAAATGCCTGTTTCATTTGCCAGCAAGGAGCACTCAGGGAGCTCAGCTAAAATTGGCACCTTATTGTGCTAAGCATACACAGACACCTAATTGAAGACAGTCCCTTTCAATGAAAAGGTTTTTTCGGGGGTAGATGGGCAAGACAGATAAAGGATGGGGTAAGAAAGCATAATCACCCCTGTTCCCCAGAGGGAGAGGCTGAGGAACTCTGGTCCCACTCTGCTGTGGGTTTTCTGCGCTGTCCTGGAAACATGCTGGGGGTTAGCAGGGTCTTACACCCCAGCCTTGTGCTCCAGCAGCAAGACCATCCTTCCCCTGCATCGAGTTTCTTGTTGCTTAAATAGAAACCTCAATTTACATGTTCCTTGTTCCTCTTGTAAAAAAAGCTTCCCTGACCATTTTGGTTTCTCTCATCCTCTCAGTGTGTTAGTCATCATTTAAAATACACACAATGATTAAAATGAGTCTGATCATGTTCAAGTACAATATTTCAGGGAGGCTACTTGGTATGACTTGCATGAGGACATGAAATGCCAGAAGGACCAGTGCAATCAACAGCAAACCTCTGTGCCAAAAAGAGTGGGTGGGGTCATGTGCCGTATACAAGAGATTCATAAATGTTTACTATAATTTGCTGCCTGATTATATTTGACCTCTGTGGGTTGGCACATGTACTGATTTATTGCATCCATGCTATCTTAATTACTAAGGACACAGCTGGGAGCTTTTTGAAATTAAAAGGGACTTATTTTCCTCAATTACTTAAGAGCAGAGGCTCAGGCACATACGCAGTTGTATTTTTCTATCAAGAGAATGTATGATTTGTGTAGCCAGTTACACTTGTTTGTGGTTCTCTGGACTTTGGGTATGTGCAGAGACAGGCACTCAGTGCTGGCTCAGGCAGATATGTTTACCAAGACTTAGCAAACTTTTCCTTCTCCCACTGCTGGTCCTGCTTACAAAATATTGCTCTTCCGGGTCTCAGCTGGAACTGGAAGGCAAAATGAGGAAAGGTTGCTCCCAGTGTTTTTCTAGCCCAGCTGGATGGAGGTATTATTGGAGACCTCATGAGAAGGATTATTCCAACAATATTTTCAGCCTGGCTTCATGGACTAAGGGATACAAACAGCTTTTAAATAAGTATCCAAACTTACACTTGTTGAGCCAAAGTGAGACACTGAAGCTTTTGACGCAGCCCTGCGAACATGGACATTGTTGGACCATTTTGAGCATGTGACACTAAGCAGTTGTGTAGCAGGTCAGCAGCAATTCACAAGGGCTTGGATTTAATTTTTTTTCATAATTCTAATGTTGAAAATGTCCCTGAATAATCAAGTCAGACATTAAGGAAGCTATTTTTTTTGTCAGCTATATCCCTGTGTTGGCTTTTGTAAATGTAGGGAAAGATGATGAGAAGTTTGCAATTTTAAGTTCTCTGTCTGAGACTTGAGATGTCCTCAAAGGCTCCAGCTTTCAGAGCCCCTCTCAGTGTAGCCTCTGAAAAGTGAGGAGTCCAAATTGCTCTTGCCTTTCTCTTCCTTAGTATTGCACTTCTGTATGCAGGTAAAATACATAACCATGCTATGGGTCTGAATTTGCAGATGCTCTACCTCTGCTACAGCACAGTTACAGACTGAGGTACTTCCAGACTTTATTCCTATTTCACATTAGTTGTGCTCACACGTAACTCAGCTGCAGCTGGCGGCGTTTTTCTTCATGTCAGGTAGAAGTGCAGTGCAGTATTTTCAGCAGCTGATTGCAGGATAATCAAATGACAGCCAGCTTTAATCTTTACAGGGCTTGGGGCAGGATGGACAAGCCAGCCCAGGATGCCACGTGCATATTCAGGAGCTGGGGCCTGAACACTGTGTCTCCATTGCTTAAGGGATCCAGAGGAGCAAGATGGAAGCTGGTCAGTGTGGTGGTGTTGTGCTTATGACTGCAGGGCAGACAAAGTCACAGCTGCAAATTCAGGTGTTGGAAGTTCTCTGTCCAGAATTCCTGTGGAGATGCCCCAGTCCTGTCTAAACTCAGATCCCGTTGCTCTCACTGCTGTGAATCCTGAAGGATTTGCAGTTGGAATGTGCAGGACATCTCTCTGTGCAAGCAGAGATGGATCTGGCAGGTGAATGACTTCTTAATGGTTATTCCAGAAGGCCCAAATGACTTGGAAACAGACCAAATTGCCAACCCAGACCCATAACAACAACAACAAATCCTTTTCCCTAGATCAGGATATGCTTATAGACCTGTGTAACAAAGGAGTATTAAATACATCAGACCTGATCATGGAGAAGAGAAAAGCAAGGCAAGGGCAAAAAAAGGTTGAAACTTGAGACAAAAAAGGAGAGAAAACTGAAGCATTAAGATGTAAATGTATGTGATGTGTGCACAGGTATAACATGGAATAGGGAGCTGTGTCTGTGATTGTACAGCACCAAAGGAAGAAGAGAAGCATAAGGAACGCAAAGCTTTCAAACAGGGCCCTGTAACAAGTGAGAACTAAACCTTGGAGTGAGGATGGAGGGAAATCAGCCTTGTAGAAATCTAGAAAGTCAATAAAGAGTTGTGTAATTAAACCTTGAGTCCAGTGGCAGCATAGTCCTGCATGAACTCGTGGTTCTACTGAAATCAGTGGCACAGATCCCAGTGATGTCAGTGGAGCAGCTCCTGGCATTTCCCCACTGCAATCTCTGCAGGTTCTGCTCATGGGCCCAGGACTGTACATGGTCCCACAGTCTGCAGGAAAAGCAAGGGCAGGAAGAGGCAGATTCATGTGTGCACTGAAAGCAAGGTTTTCAGAACCATGGCTTTTTTGATTAGGTGTGTTTCTTTGAAAAGCGTTCATTTTCTTTGGGAAGTGTCTCTATTGCATAGAAAAAAAAAAAGTGAAATCATGAAAAGCAGTAACTTTTCAGCTGAAGTAGGTGACTATCCTGGAGAATCCCTGTGTGAAGGGATTGGCTGGAATACTGCAGCCATGTTTTGCCTCCACGTCAAGTTTCATGGCACAAAACCCTGTTCTGTTTTGTGAGCAATGCAGAAGCTGAACTCGGAGGCCTGCTTGGACAAAACCCTGTTTGTCCAGCTGCTGCATAGGAAAAATCAGCTTCTTCCCAGGATAAGCCAGCATCCTGCGTGTATTGTCACCTCTCCAAGGGTAACAGCACCCCAGGCGGAGTCCCTGGATGCAGGAATTGGACCGGGACCGACGGTGGTAGTCAGCAGAGGGGGGCAGAGAGCCACATATGGAGACGGGCTTTGGGAGCGGATGTGTGAGAAGTGCCGGGTTGTGCCGTGTTTTTACAGGGCGCTGGAGGGTTGGTCACTGAGCAGAGACCCCGTGTGCTTTGGTCAGATGGGTGGAGAATAATAGTTCTACAAAGGAGCATTGTCAGATAAATTTAACTTAAAATACAGGCTGGGTTTGAATTTGGTTTGCAAAGCCACAACAGAGGTTTCATTTTATCTGCTGCTAAAAGGAAGATGCTTAAGGGCCTGCCTGCAAAGGGAAAATATGTGCTCATTTAATTGCATCTTTTCTGGCAGAGAGTGCATTATTATTATTATTTATTATTTATTATTATTGTTAGACATATTAGAACGAGCTGTGTGCTGTAATATCCCTCATTGCAACCACATTGATTAGCACTGAGAATGTAGTACAATATTAGCAAGAGGCACACAGGACTCGTTGGGCCTGTCCTGTGTGTTACTTAATTAGGAATGTATAAAATAAAAGGTACAGCACCTGTAGAGATTCCCAGCACCTCCTGCTACGCCGAGGCAGGAGCTGCAGTGTATGAGAGCAGTAACCAAATCCTGAGAGTGTGTTTACATTTTGAACTTACCAAATCTTCCCAAGTGGAATGCAGGGTCCAGTTTCAGCCAAGGAACTGTTAGCAGTGAGTGAGAGTTAATGGATCAATCTGCTGTCTCTTGTCAGTGCTTTTACTGTTGACTTCTGGAATGTGTTTGATGAAAAGAAAGCAACTTCTTGAGACAGAAGATACAGATGTAGCATGTTAAGGTTGGGACCTACACGAACAATAAAGCAATGTTATCAGTGTTTGGCTTCCCCAGTGCTGTTTGCCAAAACTGACAACAGAGGAGCAGCAAAGCATTTCTGTTTTTAACTGCCATAACTGCACATTAACCATTTGCTCCAATTCTCTTCAGAGACGCAGTCAGATGTTGTACTGGTGTTGTAAGCGAAAGATGCCGGATATTTAACTGGGACCACGTTGCACAGCCCCCTCCTGCCTTTCTGTGGTGAGTGGAAGCTGAATGAGAATGGAATTTGTAGAATTGTCCAGCAGAAGCAGACTGTGCTGCCTGTGCTTTAAAGTGTGCTGCCCACCATGTGAATCCCATGGGATGTCCTCATTCTCCCTGTATCCCAACAAGGCAGGCTGGGACCCAAAGTGCAGGGATTTTGGAGGTACCCAGGCTATCTCCTGGGAATGCTGTGGAAAGGGCGATCCACAATCATATTGTATTCCACTCTTGGCTGAATAGTAGCCCAGCAGTGCGATATTGCTCTTCTACCAGAGCCAGGGTGTCAGGAGTCAGCTCTGATGTGCCTGCTTGGTACTATGGATACCCTCATGCTGTGTAGGTACAACCACAGAGGCTAAAACCCAGATCCATGGAGGTATTTAGGCTTTTAACTCTCACTGAAATGAACAGGAGTTAAAAGCCTAAATACCTTGGGGGATTTGGGCCTAAGTGGCTTACAGAAAGCCTGTGCCACAGCAGAGACTTGGGTATTTTGACTCGGAGGCCAGTGCCTCCGATATGAAATCATTCTTCCTCTCTACATCTGGTAGCAGTTTGCATTCACATTTCCTAGCTCAGGCCATCAAAAATATGCCCGTGCTTAGGACAGGAGGTGAAGAATAATTTAGGTAATTGAAACTACAGCAGGAATGTGGTTCTGTCAGAGGGCTGTTTGCTGACCTGGAATTTAACCAGACAAGTAGGGATTGGGGAAACTGCGCTCTAGCTCTTGCCTTTCAGGTGCATGGAAGGCAGTTCATTTCTCTAGTAGAAGGGGGATAAATAATTGAGCTTATGTGTCTGTTGAAAAGGAAGCCATATTGCTGGGAATGAAAGCAGGAGACGTGCCAAACACTTGCCCTGTTATCCACATGACTGTTTATCAGTTATAAGTAGAGCTGAGCCAATAATTCTTAATGGGTAATTCATGTGATGAATATCTCCCCCTTACACTATGTTTGAATGGTGTATGAACCAGCCATTACTTTCAAATATTTATTTACTAGTCACAATTATTTGTTTAATACTTTGAATAATTCATGGTTTGTGGAATGTTTTCAGGCAGTTCTCTGAATGTAGCCAATACCCAGGCTATTTTCATTGGGCAGAGGAGTAAATGTCGCCTTTTTCTGATTACACCAGTGTTAACTGAGGATAACTCCAAGTCAAAAGGCTGGATCCTTCACTGATGTCATTTGGCATAGCTCCATTTTTTTCCCATTGATTTGAAATGACCAGTGTTAATTCACACCAACTTACTTGATGGCTCTGAAAAGAAGAATTGTACGAAGGAAGAAAGACTCTCACACCATATTGTTCCAGGGCTGGCTAAATGTACTGCATTTCACAGTCACATCTTTTCATTAAAATTCTCATATGTAGAAATTAGAAATTCACATTTAAAAATATCATTCTGTATTAACATCTCAATTACCTATTAATGAGTATCTTAGCAGTGAATTATGTTTGTGTGATTGTACACACAAAGTGACAGTTTTTGCAGAAATAGTCCAAGTTCAGTTTTTATTTGCAGGGCAAGGGGGAAATTGTATTGAGGACAAATCTGTGGCTTGTGTTGAGGTTAACCTGAAAAACTTCCTTGTTCAGTGTGCAGGACTTTTCAGTTCCAGTATTACTTTTACCATTACAAAATCTTCCCTTATATAAGTCTCACTGACGTCAGTGGAGCTTTGCCACTTGTATTTGCCTTATCAGATTTCCAATCCTTAAAGCTATTTTAAAAGACATTTTTAACTACCTTCTCCTCAGTACCCAGCTAATGATGTGGAAAGCAGAGCAGGGGGCTATGTTGGATTGTGTCTCTGATTCTTGCACCAGCTGTCTGTGGTCTCTAAGGGTTTATGTCACAAGGATGTGAAGTACCTCATGCCTTGTTTCTCTCCTGTATCTGCCCCTCTCTGTCCCAGTTCCTTTCATTGCAACAGCATATTACATGTAGTGATACCACAAGAGAACCAGGGAGGAATTAAAGGCTTGGTTCCTAAAAGTAGATTTCCATGTAATTCCTGTTTCTGTATTTCCAGAACAACAGCTCTCAACATGGCTGCAGATTTCCCAGCTGAATCTCTCTCTATATCCGTGTTTTTCTTTGGTATTTCTTGCGTAGTGCACAGCAAAAACAGCAAATGCTGACAGTAATATTGTCACCATAATGTGCTCTTGGCTGCAGGATCCTCCTGTTCACTGCAAAGGGGTTGTTAACAGCACTTAACAGAGAGAAGTCTTGTGCTTTTCTTTCTTCTCTTTTGTTCCTTCTCTTCGGTGTTTCCCCTCCACTGATGCTACGGCTCCTAGAAATACAAAAGCATAAAGAAAAACAAACCCATTTCAGAAAGATCTGATGCTTTTTTTATGAACCAGCACAACTAATTTGAATGTTAAAGACTCTACGCAGACTAAATGTCCAGGTGCACATCATTGCTCACTACAGGTAATTTACTAATGAGTGGATCCAGACAAACAAACTGAGGATCCAGCATGCCCTCTGGCTGCCTATAAAAACAAGGAAAGATAATGCAGTGCAGTGAATCAGGGCCTTTCTGTAGCAGCGAGGCATGAAAAAACTGGAACACCACAGCCTTTGCTCTTAGGTACCAAGTAGTATCTCAGCAGTTCTGGACCCAGCCATAGGGGCAAATCAGTTTCACAAACCGTAACAGTTTCACAGAGTTGACTGTTTAATATTTTTGCTATCTCAGGTTTCATATTCTTGGATGTTTCCATTGTGAAATTTGTATATGTTTGGGTTTTGGCCATGCAAAGGTAAGTGTGGTTCTCAGAAAGGCACAGCTACTGACCTTTCTTTAATTACAAGCAAATGCAGAGGTTGATGGATATTGCTGTACTGTTGGTCTCTTCTGTTGAGTGAACATTACTGAACAGTCTCCTGAAAAACAGTGGGGCCTTTGTACCACAGGCTGCAGTTCACGAGGAACACACCTGATTACATCAAGCTCTTTTTAAGCAGAGCCCTGCACAGTGTCAAAGGAAAATGTTTTATTGTAAGTGTAGGGAAGAGCAGATGCATAGAAGAAAGGTCAAAGAAGAAGAGAACCAATTGACCTGCTAACACAGAGCAGCTGTGGAGATTCTTAGCAGAAAACCTCTTTGTCTTCCAACCACTGTGATGGTGCAACCTTCAGTCAGAAAGGATTGCTGTGACTTGAAAGATAGGATACCTTTTTTGTATAAAGTCTTTCCAGCCAGTTCAAAGGCAGTGGTCCTTCTCCAGCCATGTACTGTCATTGCAGCCATTTCCTGGGCTGTGATTCAGGTCTCAGTCCTGCAAACACTTGTTTTCCCATCTGTGTTTGTACTTGTGCTGACCTGCACCAGGGCTGGGCTATTTCGGCAGGACAAAATAGCCCAGGTGTAGTGTCACATTGACTGGATTACAGTGCTGCAGCTCTCCCTCTGTACCATCTCAGGAGATGTTTGCAGAGAAATCCTTGAAACATCTGCTGGGTGACAGCACATGTGTATTCTCAACATTGTCCATGCCCAGTATGGAGATGCCTTTAAGGGAGACACTGGCATAAGCATTTTATTTGAGATAACAGTGTGCTTCTGAAATGAGTGTCCCAGTGATCCCCACTGAATTGCATGTTTATGTCACAGAGCAGTCAAGGAGTACAACTGGATTCCTCTGGGATGGCATCAGGGCTGGCATGGGCCAACCTGTGCTGGCTGCTGCTGCCAGTGTACTGCAGTTACTCTGAAGGGGGCACATATGGAATGGGAATGTCCCTGGTGGATGTCAGGCCCTTGGCACCAACAGTGTACGTGTATCTGTTCCTTTTGTTCTGCACTTCCTGCTCTTAGAGATTGGTCAGAGATGCCACAAATCCCATTCCAGTACATTGGCCTTTCTTCCCCTCTCCTGGGCCGTGCTGTTCAGGCCACTTTCAACATGTGTGCAAGACTCTGTGAAATCAGGTTTTGTTAAGACTCTCCATGTGCTTACAGTGATTCCTTTTCATACAGACCTTGCTGGATAGGGCCTGGGGGTCAGATGAGGCAGCACAAACCCTAGGCCTCATGTACAGCTGCAAAGCCAGGAGGTGTGCGAAGGGCAAAGGGTGAATTTCTTTCTCTCTCCCCTTGTACAGTATCTGATCACATCTCGTGATAGTCCCCTTCCCCTTACTTGCACTCATATAATTACCAGCCCTTGGTCTTTCGTGCTGTCTCTGGAGACTTGACAAAGTTGGAGCATGTATTTAACTCTCCTGTGGACCCTCTGGGGCAGAGATAGGAGCAAGCAGTGAAATTAAATGTAGGTGGGGTAGCAATGATAATTATGTTGGATCATAACTTCCCCTGATCTAATTAATGCCACCTAAGTTGTGGCTTGTGCAACTGCCTTGATTTATTGGTGATATCCACGGTTGGCAGAATGATGTATTTGTAGAAGGCCCGTGGCTCTGATACGTGGAGTGATAGAAGCTGGATTTCATGAACATTATGTAGTACAGTTACAGTGTGTGTAACAGTCTGAAAGATGCCTGTTCATGATTCTCTTTAGAGGCACTGGAAATTGGTGATCCAGATAGGATTAATCATGTCTGCTGTACAGCCCAATTAATTTGTTTCCAGCCCAAATCCCTTTACGCTGCTCTTATAGTGATGTTTTCCTATTGAACACAGCATAACAAGCTCTAGGTGTTTCCAGCATTAAGTGACAGTAAAAGATGACTCTCACCTAAGCTCCAGTTTATGTATTTGTTTTATTACTCAGGATATGTCTGGATTTTACAGCTGAGTATGTGAGGAATTCAGTTACAGGTTGAAACCGCTTTATAATGCGTGGCTATAAAGATCAAAGGTTGGCAAACCAACCTTGGAGAGCCAGGTCCTGCTCTTCCAAGCCTCATCAATCATGACTTAGTTCTGGCCCATCTCACACGATTTTACACCATGTACTGTCATTTGGACAAATGTTTACCCATAGCAGTAAACCAGACTCCAGCAACTCTTAGGCTGAGTATTGCCATTGGCTCCTGGCAGCACTTTCCTTTTTTTAGTTACCTGGTATCTCTTTTTCCTCCTCAGATTTTTTCCTTAATCTCATAGGTGATAATTTTAGGTATGTGCCTTCTGCTAGTGGCACACTGGGAGTTCTCTTTCCTTCCAGCTGGAAAAAAATCAAAATCAATATAAGATCAAGATAAAGATCTTCCTTGGTTCCCCCTGGGTATTTGCTGAGGACCATTACATGTGTACTTGCTGAAGTTCTGCCACACTCTGGCAGCCCATGAAGCAGAAACAAGGCAGGAGAAAGCAAAATGAAGTTTTTATCAGTGAGTCTGATCATACACAGGCTCCCATCAGACAGGTCACTAAGGAGGAGTTGAGGGGAACCAGACTCTCTTTGCCCCACTGCTGTCAGTCCGGGCTGTGGCACCTGAAAAGTCACATTATTTTTGGCTTCCCCTCTTTGCTTCTCTGTCTGTTGTGAGCCCCTCGAGTAAGGGACAGGCTTTGCATAAAGGGGCACCTACAGTCTTAGGAGGCTTCTTGATGCCACTGTAGTAGAAAAAAGTTAGCTTTGTGCAACTCATCATCCCAAATTTGCTTGGGAAAACTGGAATGCCTATTCTAAGTTTTCTTACGAAAGATGCTTTAGTGGGAGGTGTAAGAACTACTGGTAGACACTGGGCTCACTGGCAGTTTTGTGGTTTTAGGTCTTCCTAAATTAATTTTTCCACAAGATATTAATTCTGTCAAAAACTTAAGAAAATATTACTTTTGGCTCAAATAAAATGTATTATGCTATCTGAACCAAAATATTTAATTTTGTTTTTTTAGCATTTTGAAGTATCTTTTTTCCTAGGAAAGTGATTTTAATAGTAAAGCAGGTTGTAGAATGGAGAAACTTAAGACTTTTCTCCAGCTATATCTAAATTAAATATTTAAATAAAAATGAGCATCTGTCTATTAGATCCAACACCAAAATGTAACAGCTGTTAACCTTGAGTTTTAGTTTTGCCTACTTTGCTGACAAAGTTTGAGAAAGTCAGCGAGATAAAATAAATAAAAATATGTTTTTGAGACCTAAAAGTTTTCCCTATTTCTGAGTAAACTATTATTTTGTGGAACTGCAAGGAATAGATTGAGTTTAAATTTATAGTCAGTTGTCATTTAAATTACAAGATTAGAAATGTGAATTAATGTGAGCGTCTGGTCAAATAACTCCTTTGTTTCCTCTTTGAAATGGCAGTTTCTGTGGATCCAGTCCGGTTTCCTCACCCGGTGCTGCCCACTGCTCCCAAGGATTGCTAGGGGGAACAATGAGGAATGTAATTTGCCTGTTATTTTGTCTGTCACTGTCATGGCTGGAGGGTCAGAGGCACATTTGACAGTGAAAAGCAAGATTTTCAGAAATGATTGCTGAGTCTGGGTACTTGTTTCTTTTTACTGTCTTGTCTTTGGATATGTGAGAGAAGCTCAAAGGGTTGAGTGTTAATTTTTGAAGGTGCCTGAGAAAGAGTCTCAGGCAGAACTGTTTCCTGTTCTACTTTGTGCCTTTGAGGGTGGAAGAAAGTTGCATCAAAAGGGAAACCAGCACAAAACACCAAACAGGGAAGCGCGGTTGTATTATCATTCTGAAGAAGCATTTTTATGCAAATGCAGGTAACAGTTAAAATAAAGCTCATGTTATGTCGCCTTTGACTTTTGTAACTGTTGGGGTGTGACAGGATTTAAACTTTTCATGGCATGCCAAAAATATTTCTTAACATAAAGTTACTTTGCCTAGCTAATGTAATTATGTCCATTACTCACAGAGATTCTTGTCCTGGGCTTTGTCTTATTCCCATATTTACTGCTGGTGGGAGCTGGGGTTGATACCAGCATTCTGCTGTTTCTTGGTGATGCTGTTAATCCCTGGAGAGCCTGCTGGAGGTTTCATGGTAAAGAAGGAAAAGCATCTGGCTCTCCTGGGGGCTGGGAATGACAGGAGCTCCCGGGGTGGGGTAGAGCTGGAGGTAAGGTAGGATTTGAGCTGAGGCAGCGCTGGCCAGGTTGTGCTGGGTGAATCCCCTGTGGAGCCACGAGCTGTGCTCCCAGCTGGAAGAATCCCTGTGAATACACTGTGTCGATGCTGGCTGGGGCTGGTTTGAGTGGGGAGAAGGCTCGTGGTGGTCCCCAGGAGTAAGGTTATGGAGGAGTCTGGAGCTGGTGCAGGGATAAACCTGTGTTTGGCAGCGGTAGACTCCTCTGCCTGGACTTTTCCCTAAGGCTGGCCAGGATTTGAGCTAGAATCTGGCTATTTGACTGCTTTCCTTGTGAATTAGGTTGTGTAGCATTGGTGAGAATTTTAAAGCCACTCAGCAAAACGTCCTTTAACCTGCAAGAGGGCAAAGTTATTTCTCCCCATTGGTCTCCATCACTTCTGGGGGAGTTGTTTTTCCATCCTCTCAAGGCAGAGCCCAGATGTTCAAGATCCACATCCCCCAGGAGCACAGGACCACGTAGGTGCAGCTCCCCCTGCCCTCCTGAGCGGGGGCATGGGCAGATGTAGAGACCCGGAGCCTCCAGTTGATTTCATCTGTACCTGCCTCTCTAACTATGCCTGGCTTCCTCTGACCCAAATTACCTAACTCAGCTGGTATTTCCTTCCTCATATTCCTTCCCTTACATCTACACATCTCACCTGCCATAGTTTAACTGGCTGCAGTGTGGGGAGTGTTGGGGAAACCGTGTGCTAACGCTGAGCCCACCTCTGCCACCCTTCTCCCTGCCTGCCTTAGAGAGACACTGTGTAAATGGAATTTTTAACATCAAAAGTTTCAATTACAGCAGGAAATGTCAGGCCAACAGAGTGCGACTGTTCCAGGTTTCCCATAAGGAATACTCCCACCCCTACTATTTACCCATATGGAAAAAAAAACCTCGGATGGTATTTTTTTAAGTTCTCAGGTAAACGGAGCTGAATGGTATCATCACATACACGGCAGGCCTTCTACAGGAGATGAAAAAGTGTAAATCATAGGGTCCACAGCCCTTACAGTGCCTTTTTCATGAAAGAAAATCCCGGGATATGGGCTAAGTGGGATGGGGGCTGTTTGAGAGGCAGCTTAACCTCCAGCAAATCAGCAGTCTCAGGGAAAGAAGAACAGGATGGAAACATTGACCTCGGAGCAGGAGATCCTATGGAAAGCAGCGCTCGGAGAAGCATGTACACGTGATGGGGGAGAGGGTGGGTTACAGGAGAGCCTTACAGGGAGCCTTCAGGAGACACAGGGTGTCAGTGCAATGGCCAGCAGAGCACCTTCAGGAAGAGCCTGTCTCTGAGGTAGCTGAGACAGGAATAAGGTCTCCCCTTTGTCTCCTCTTCTAGAGGCTGAACAAATCTAATTCTCTCAGCCTCTCCTTGGTCACTGGGAGCTCCAACTCCTGATCATCTTGGTTGGTCTCTGCTCAATTCATGCAGAAAATGGATTTCCAACATGTCTTTCAGGTCACCAGGCTCAGCTTTTATTGGAAGAAATGTAAAGTTTTTACTGCGGCTTTAGAGATCCCCAGTCTTGCTCCATAGTTCAGAGCCTGCTGAGATGGGTGATAGAACCACTTGATTCACTGCAGTCCTGCAGTGACTCCTTCATTTGCCTCAAGCAGGAACAGGTCATGCTTTTAATGACAGTGTTCAACCCGTGGGATCATCTTGGACATACTGGTTCCTGGAATCACAACTAGGGCTTCTAAAAAAGCCTGGAGAACTTCAGTGGTCAAATTAAATTAGCAAATGTGGTAAGGAATTTGGTACTTGAGTCACCTGGCTCTTTGGGGTAATTCAGTGTATCCCCAAACCAGGGTCAGTCAGCATGTTGTCCAGCAGAAGAGTTCTTGCTCTTGAGTGTTCAAAGGTGTTTCAGGTCTTCAGATCACTCAACAAACTGCTTCCTACTGGGAAGTGCCTGTCTCTGTGAGTGCTGTGTGTGTAGCCTGACACTTGTTCATGGGGGGGAAGTTGGCACTGTGTTTCTCTGCAGGAGAGCATGAAGTCACGGCACAGTACAAGGTGTTCTGCAGATGTGGTGGTACAGTGGTTCTGAGGAGGGCAACACAAGAATTTAGTTTTATAGAAAATTGTGAGATTTTTATTCCATAGGAAGATGAAATGTTTCATGACATGAAAATGAAAAGGAATGATAACTTTTTAAAAATGACTTTTACTTGCTGGTTAAGGAGTTCACTTGGACAGAGGGAGCTGTGCATGGAACTTGCTGCCCTTGATGAAACAGAGCAGGAATTTTTACCCACATCCTGTGAGTGATCCTGGGTGGTAGTGAAGAAGGCTCTGTGCTCAGCAGGACTCAGGGACATTTGAGATGGGTTGTATGCACAGCATTCCTTAGGGAAATGAAAAGGGAACATGTCAGTGAGCAGATCCAGCCACGGGTTCATCCATCAGCTCTATCCTCAGCAACTTAGCTCTGGCTCACATGACACTAATAAACAGAGAGGCAGGATGAGGGACATGAGATAGGGTGGAGAAGGCCTCCTTTGAAATCTTTATCTCCAAATACAAGTTTAATAGATGTCAAGGGTGGTTTGTTTGTCTTTTTTTTTGAAGACGCTTATTAACGATGGGAAAAACTGTAGTGCTATTCCCTGTGATGTAAATCTGTACAGATTTAAATTGATGGGAGAAATTTGCAACTTGTGTAAACACCATAGCCCTGTGGAGGCACAACAAATTATATCAGCTAAGGATATAATTTATATATATCAGTTTTAATGGTATCATTCTTCCACGGATGAAAAGGCAAGGAAATGGGGGATGTAAGGGAGAAAATAAAGGAAACATCACAGCACAGGATTTAGGAAGTCTTGGCCATCACTTTTCTCAGCCTCTGCATGGAAAACATCTGCATGTTAGAGACCACTTTGATGTCTGCCATACAAACCTTGGGCTCTCCTACCCACTGAATGGTACATTCACAGGGCACTGCTTCCCTGGCAGCTGTCCTCGCTGGGAACAGGGAAGCCGAATATTGCTCCAAGCAGCTGAACATACACCACCTGCTGATTCCAGGGAGTTCAGTCTGCTCGTCTGTAAATATAAAATATTGAAAGTGTCACAATTATTGTTCCTTTGGAGATATTAAACCTTAGAAGCTGCCTCTAATGACTGATGTATAGTAATGGAGCGTGCTCTTTCCATAGAAAGTTGATGGTTACTACAAGATAAGCCTTGTGTGGATAAAATAAATAACATCTTTCTCTTAGGAGCTAATGTGTGATGTTTGGTTAACCAGTGGTGTCCAGTCCAATGGGAATAACTGTAATTATGCCAGGGAACCACGTAGCTTTCTAATTTCAGGGATCTGCTGGGTAAAACACTGACCTGCACTGCAGGAGACCTGCAGAGATGTTTGCAGTGGTTCCTGTTGGGTCTTTATGTCTTCTTGTGAGAACCTGGCTGACCAGTTCTGTGCTAGCCCTTTGTGCTGGAGTACATGTGGAGGTGCAGGAACAGCAGCCATATAATGCACCTTAGAACAAGACAAAGTAGGTGGGCAAGAAGTAAAGGATACACACAAGGCCAATCATATGTGCAAAACAACTGTGCTTTTCACTTGTTGCAGCAGCTCAGCATCTGCCCACTCACCTGGAATGGGATTGCTCTGGCTATATGTGGACAGCTATAGCTGATGAGGAGGTAAAGGGCCTTCACAGCTGCCTAGGAATGATACTGATCTCATCCTAAGGGAGGTATCTGCTGTAGGCCAGGTGGCTTTTTCCCCAGAAGTGCCTACTCACTCCATTAACTCTGGTGGGAGGTGAATGTGGCTGAGCAGCTGTAGATACCAGCATTGCTGGCAGTTAGGTGAGGAAAAACCCCATCCTTTGCTGCAAGGCAAAAGACTGTCTCTGAGGGAAAAACAGCAGGTCAGGGAGTGAAGGGTCAGTCAGACAAACCTGCCTGAAGACCTCTGACCTCCCTCCAGAGTAGCCCAGTAAGCAACAGAGTTGTGCCTTTGGAGAACCAGCCCTGAAATAATCAGTTACCTTTCACCTGCTGCCAAGACATTGTGAGGTGTGACATTGCTTCTGGGATGTCTTTGGAGACAGTTGTGTTGGAAAAGACAGCATCTTGTATGGCTGGAACTGGTCAGCATTGGAGAATTTTTGTGGGATCCTGTTCACTGATCCCAACCAAACTGATCTCTCCAGTGGAGGCAAATTCAGCGGTGACATCATTGGTGATGTGTGTTAGGGGAATTAAAGCAACAGAGCTATGGATGGACTTGTCTCAGAGGAAGAACATTCCCTTTTGATCTGCTCTGCAGATCCTTTGCCCTCCATGTGTGGGTCTCTCTATTTCTCTTCTTCCACACACTGACATCAGTGGAAACTCCACGTTTAGACAGGTGCAGTGTATGTGGTACTTAGATTCGTCACAGAGATAAGGGCTCTGAACTGCTAATTGTGCAGGAAAACTCCTCGTCCTGCTCCTACCCTGCAGTTTAATTTTGTGTTACATGGCAGGAGACAATGGTTCTGTGATATATCCTCTTCTGAGGTCACTGAGTTTTCTCAATGGCAAGACCAATATGAGTCATTGAAAAAGTTCAATTAGTAATTTATGAAACAAATTAACAAGATATTAAAGGCCCAGTGCAGTGACGTGCTTCTGACATGATCTTAAGAAGGACTTGCCATGCAACCTGTTGTATCTGATAGTCTAATAATAAAGGAAACTGGTTCATTCAAAAGAAAATAGTCATTCTGAGGTTACCGTCCTCTGCCAGGAATGTGGCACTGGAGCAGGACCAGCACTATACAGTGCCATTGAACAATGGAGAAGGTATTTTATGGGAATGACCATAGCTTGTACGTTGCAGTTAGGGATGTATGAGGTGAGGTCTCTATTTTTGTGTAACTGTGAAATTCTGCAAAAGTTTTAAAGTTCATCTGGACTGCAGTTGGGCCAGAGGATCCCAGAGCAAGTTGCTGTGGCTGGGCCAGATTTTTGGTGCCAGATGCACTTCTACCCTCAGACAAAGGAATGCTCATGTTGCCTGGTAGATACATCCACTGCTCTTGGAGAATCCTCCAGCTCCCACTGAGAGCCCTCCTCAGCCTGAGTCTGGAGAAGGGCAATGTAGATACAGAAGGGAAGGGGAGAGGTGCAGCTGAAGCCTCAGTACATTCACACAGAGCTTTCCTTCCTCCAAGTTTCCTGACTTAGTCAGGGGTGCAGTCTGGTGTGCACCTCAGACTGAGACAGACCTCCAGAAAGGTCCTGAGCTCAGCTCTTCCTCGGTTCAATATTAAGGTTTAGAGGCCAAGCAGCAGCCAGGCTAAGAGCCAGAAATATGGACAAAAGGCAGGTAAGTCCTGGGCTAGGCACACCCGAAGATGTTTGGAATCTACTCATTACACAGTGATGTGGAACTAGCCTTGGATTATATTTTAAAACTGTTTAGTTGTGACCCACATCCCAGTGAAGTCAATGTGGTGTTGTCAGTGACTTAAATGGACTCTGGAACAGGCCTCCAATGTTACCAGTGCTTTCAAATACTTCCTTCACCTGTAGGATGAAAGTCCTTCTCCTGAGTCAATGGGCCTCCTTACTGCTTCCTCCCCTCTCAGTTTCCATGGGCCCCTAGCATGGGAAACTCAGCCTTATTCATCTTTGTATTTCCATGTCTCGGAATCAGGCAGGTTCTGGGTATGTTCCACATAGAAGCCTGTTATCTTTTCAAATGGCAAAAAAGAGGGGATTTTTCCATAGTCACATAGTTTTTCCACAGAAATGTATTCATGAGAGTTAAACTTGCCCAAACTATGTTAATGTATGTGGTTGGCTTCTGTGCCAATTTTCATTGTGAATAAGACGCAAAATAAAAGGGCTCTTGTGTCTCCCTTTCCTCCTCCCTGAATCCCTCCCATAATTTTTGAGTTCATAAGCCCATTTTGTATGCGAATCAGATCAGGAGAGGAAAGGCAGGGGGATTACTCTTCCTTTTAAACTGTGCCTTTGCTTTAAGCTACCGATAGATACATGGAAGTTCTGACCGAAACAAGAAGAGGTTGATACAATAGGGCTGGATCTTTTAGTTGGTGTAAATTGTGGTAACTTCATTTGTCCTGAGCAGACCTGCCTGATTTACACCAAAGGAGGACACAGCCTTAGCTCCTTAGGGGCTCTGTTTGTTGCTGCCTTGTTGTTCTAAGGCATTTTCAATCTGACAAGAGAAACAGCGTCTCTTTCTAATAGAGATGCTCAACTTCAGCTTGACAGTCTCCTTACAGAGCACACACAACACATGAGTTGAGTTCAGGCAGCTCTGTTAGCCAGATGGCTACGAAACATTCATAATATAAGCTGTAGCTATTATGAGCCTTTTCTCTTTGGTGCATGTCCTGACAAGCTGCTGTTATTAAGTTTCAGTGTATTTCTGTGAATGTTACCTACCTATTTTCATTCCTGTATGCTGTCACACGGAGCTGGTTGGCGTGGTCTTGGGAACTGGGCTTCAAGGCTCCTCCCTGCGAAAGTTGCCAGCTCATTTATTTGTTTCTTTCCAGTGGTTCAAGCTGGTGCGTTATTCAGAGACTTCTGAAAGAGCAGGGTTGGGTAAACCTCTGATTCAGTTCATTTGAAAGCACCCTTGAAGTCCTCCTCCACATCTTGCCCTCTGTGGCTCTGAAATAGGCTTGACGAGGCTAATTTGGAGCCCGTTCCTGAGAAACCATCAGTGCTGCTGTTGGAAAGATCCTTCAACTTGAAGGTTCCCATGCCTGCTTGCAGAGCTGAGATAATTCTATTTTGGGCCCTGGGTCTCCCTGGTTTCTCTTCTATATGACAGTAATGATGTTAGCATCCAAAAAAGTGTAATCTTGAGATTGGCTTCAGCTTTTTAGTACACAGAACTAGGTGAATGTTTCCTTCTGGTTTTTGCATCAGAGGCACTCAGCTCCTTGAATTCACAGAGGATAAAAACTGACTTTAAATAAGAGATGAGGTCCTTAGGTATGAAAATCATTTTAGTGGAGAGTCACTGTATTTCATACTATTCACTATAAAATTGTAGGAGTTGGCCATTCTGAAGAAATCAGGCAACATCTGGTGTTTGAGGAAATTATTCACAATACAAGGAGTGCCTTTTGTTCATGTGCAGCTGAATATGTAGCAAATTACTAAATTACTATTTGCAAATGTTTTGCTACAGTGGTATGTGCAAGACTCCTACAGGGTGGATGACAGTAAGATCTCTGACAGATCTTGGTGGGTCTCATTTCAGCTGCTCCTTTTTGGAGAGGAAGAGAGAGGAGTGAATGCACAGTAGTTGTTTCATAATGGATAGCCTGGGAAATTTCCATCACACTTGTGATCTCCTTAGGTGGACCCGTGTTCTCCTTTCCAGCCTGTTGTCTGGCAGACAACAATCAAATTATTTCAGAAACTGCCTGGAAGTGCTTTCTGAGACAAATTCTGCAGACTTTCTTCCCTTGGCCTTGGCTCTAATTTCCAGTGTTCCTGTCCTTTCCTGGGACATCTCAGATGGTTATAACAAGGTCACCCAGGTGTTCATTTAAGAAACCCATGTCTTGGGCTCTAGTGCAGACCCTGAGCACTAACCAGGAGAATGGCCCAGGGTACCTGCTCATCCTTCCACCTCCAGGTGTTGGGGAACTATGGCAAGGCTTTGGGTAATGTCTTCACTCTGCATTTTCCAGCTGCAAAGGGACAAGGGTTTTCTTTGCAGTTGTATGTAAGTTGTTGTGGAAATGGAGAGTAAAAATGTTCTTGTTTTGAGAGTTGTCATGAATGCTTGGTTTTGAGGCCAACCATTCAGCTCCTGTTATCTCCAGGAATCAAGATGTTTATCTCTCTAAATGGTTGCAGTGTGTCTCAGGTATTTGAAGGTAGTTCTTTCTATTTGTGGGAAAACTAAAAAAGAAAAAGAAAAAAAGAATCAATCTTTGTTTCCCAAACTATCAAAAGCTTATTAGCCTCAGGCAGATCTTTTTATCTGCAAGGAATAAGGCAGATACATCCAGATCCTCAGCCACTATAAATCAGTTTAATGGCCTTGGCCCATTATTTCTTCTCATGCAGTTTCTCTTGAGTGGGACTTAGGCAATGTTTAAATATCTTCTTTTCGTGTGTCCAGAGTAAAGCTCAACAGACTGACCCTGGCTCTTGGAGAGCTTGCACTGGATACCACCCCAGTCTCCAGGGCTTACGGAGGCAATGGATTAAGGATGTGACTCTTTTGTCAAGTAACCAAGCAAGGCAGTTGCTTTGAAGGATCAGAGGAGACATGTGAGCTCAAAAGGTGAAGGAGAAGGTGGTGGAGCTGAGTTCAGATGACCCTAAGCAGCAGCAACACACATACATGTGCCTCAGTTCGTTGAAGGGCTGAGGCAGCTCATCTGAGTTCAGGCAGAACTTCACTCGAGGCACTGGGTGCCCTGGGGGGCTGCTGAAGGTTTAGGCTTCCCAGCTTCCATGCTTTCCAGCTGAACTGACTGATGTTCTGGCAAAGTGGAATATGTCTCCAGAAAAATCTCACTGCCACATGAAATCAGAATGTTTTCTTCCTCTCAAAATAAAATGTATAACTTGCACTTGGTTTGATTAACTATGGGACATAGCTGAAAATCGTAATCTTCATAGAGACACAGGGACTCTTCTGACAAGGTTCTTGTCAAGAAGAGGAGGAGTACAGGAGGCTGGTTCCCACTGTCTTGGGGTTACTGGTAGAGTGGGGCCGTCTTCCCTTCCCGAGGGGACACCTACAGTAGCCAGGAGTGGTGGTAGCAACCAGGTGAGGAGGTGAGGATGGGGGACCTGAGTGCCATAAGTGGGTGCTGACAGCCTTGCCTGCACTCCTGGGGCCAAGGATCCCTCTGGTAGCTCCCAGCCCCTCTGAGCACCCACATGTCTGCCCCAGGCAGGACACTGCCTAAAAGCCAGGGCAAACCCTCATGGATCCATGGTGCTTTCTTTGGAGACTGGGGTGTCAAACCAAAGCAGGTTGGCCCTTCTGGCCAAGAAGGTCAGGTTACTTGCAGTCCCCCCCACTACTTTTTCCTGTTTGATTTTAAAGGCACGGTATATTTTGTAAGTTTTGTGTTTATCAAGAAGTTGATTGTATAAATAAAATTGTGGCCTGGTATGCCAAATAGCTGGGTTATGATTTCCTGGAGAAGAGCCAGGGTGGTGTGTGGGAGCATGCCAGTGTTAGTATGCTCACTTTGCTAAGAAATACGGCATGTGTGGGGACAGGACACTCTTCCAGCCCTGCTGCTCGTTAACCCTTCCCTGCCCCCACCATCTCCAGGCTTCTGCTGGGCTTCCCCCAGCACTGCTGCACAAACACTGGATGTATTCACCGGGGCTGAGGCGCTCCTGGATTGCCTGGAGCCTGGCCAGGTCAACATGGCACTTCCCAAGGCTCAGGATCCCACCCTGATTCCCTCCCAGTGTTTCCTTCAGCCGGCCTGTGAGGGATCCATTGCACAAAACTCAAAGGGGCCACCGAGAGAGGCCAGGTCAGGCACGTGCCTGGGGAAGCCAGGGCAGGGAGAAGGGCCTCGGGCTAAAGGAGAATCAACTCCCTCACTGTAATGACTTTATTCCCTGTTTACTACTAAGAGCTATCCAAAGTTTATCCTATTTCTATCCTGCAGGGGCAGCCAGAAGTTTTCTCCAGTGGCTGTTGGAGTATCAGCTGAATCACTGAATAGTTTGGGAGTATTTTCAGCACAGGATGGTGCAGAGGTGAAGCCTCATGTCACTGAAGCAATGGGAGGATTGCTAGCAGGCTTTGGGAATGCCAGAATTATGGTTTTGTTGCTTCTTCTTTTATTTTTTTCCCTACAAATCATGCAGTCCTTGTCTCAGAGCAGCTCCTATCACCTTTCACTCATCCTTAAGTCATTACATTCTGTAAGTATTTAAAAGAAATGTATGCAGAAAATGTAACCTCTTGCTTTCCACCAAAAAGGAAATCGTGAGTGGACTACTTCTGCAGACAAAAAGCAAAAGTCCCAAGGATGCATGAAAGAACTTCATTTTGCCAAGCAGCAGGGAGTGGAGTTTTCTGTGTTACAGTGGGGAGGGGGTGGAAAACCTCGTGTGCAGGGAATTCTTGCAACTCAGACAAAAATAGTGACTTCCATTATTTACCTACCTAAGCCGGAAACCTGCTTGCATTTCAGGCATTTATTGTAATTCCTCACATAGCTGGGGACGATAAGCCCTGCTAACTAGTCATTGCTTGCTGACTGAAAATGATAGTTAATGTACAACCTCCTTCTGTAACCCTTTCAAACTTACTGGCTTGGGGGGCTTGTGTTTTTTCAGATAATATTGCTGCAGATCAGCCTCCCCTCAACCCTCTGTCTTCATAAAATTCAGTTTAGTGGAACCCTTTGATCGCAGTCTAATCTATATGGGAGACTTCTCAGAGCAGTTCACACGTCTGAGATACAATGACAGTTACGGCTTAAATTTCAAAGGAATCAAAGCGAGCCATTTGGCCGACTTCCACTAAATGTCACTGAAATTTGGATGCATAACTCCTATGTGTGCCTTGAGTAGGCTGGATACTGTGGTTTGAGCCTACTAATGATCCGGAGCTGTAGCCCGTTGCAGCCGCTGGGATTCTTTGCGCACTATTGGGTCGATGTAGGCCCAAATGCCAAGGTGGAAGGGCTTTCCTCCCAGGGAGAGAGGAAACACCTGCCTAAGTGGAGCCTACCTTTCTCTGCTGTGCCTGTCTGTGTGCCTCCCTGCAGCCATCCCGTGCGGATGCAGCCGTCGTGGCTGTCCCCATCATCTGTCCTCTCGGCAGCATTTCCTCTCGGCAGCTGCAGCGTGCGCTGCCCGGGCTCTGTGTGGCACACAGAGCCCTAGATCTGACATGACCGCTGAAATCCCTGATGGATTTACTCATTTCATTTCGTGGGGGAAAAGAGAGAAAGAGTTTGCAGTTGGGCTCCTGCCCAAAGCTGTTTGCTGCGGGATGGGGCATCACATGACTCCCAGCAGGCTGTTGTTCCAGGGATTTAGCAACCTCAGAGACACAAGGTGCATGTTGATGTTTGATACCCACATTCTATAAACTCTGCTTGCACAAGATGTGGGGAAAGACACATCTTTTTCCAAGGGCAGGATTTAGCCCCGATTGCAATATCTTCCCAGCCGTGATACAACAACAATACTTAGCAGGCATGTAGGTCTTAACATCATCAAAGTGACGTACAAGCAGCAACTAATTAATCCTCACAACACCCCTGTGAGGCAAGTATTGCCATCCCCATTTCCCAGATGGAGAAGATGTGACTTTGGAAGGTCAAGGAACTTGTCCAGAGCTAAGCAGTCTGCAGTGGAGCTCGTTAGTTCCTGGCTGACAGCCACTGCTCAGTGTACTCGCCCAGCCTATTATTGTATTTTATTATGCAAATCCCCATGGAAATTAGAAGCCCAAAGCAACCCACAGATCTAAACATGGTGCCTTAGATCTAAATGCTAGGTCCATTTTGTTTGGAATTGGTTCTGGAGACCTTACAGTAATTTCTCTGGATTTTGGATGGTAATGTCAAAAATCAGAAGAGTCTATCATACCTGGAATTCTCCAAGAAAACCAGAGGTTCTGAAGATGTGTGTTGGTGACTGTCCAGCTTTACCATTGTTTTCATAGACAAGGTGTTTGTTGGAGAGGGAAATGACAGAGAGCTGGGAAATGACAAAAGCTTGGTTCAGCCTCAGCTCCTGCAGGTGTACTGCAGGCAGTGAGTGGAGACTACTCTGCTGAGTCCCTGGAATGCTGGAAAAAAGAGGGACAGCCCAGGCAAGCTGCACTCGACGGGGGCCTAATTCAGGGTTTTTTCAGTATTGGCAAGCTTTGCTCAAATCTGATGTTGTCCATACAAACTGGCACTATTTTGATGATTCAGAAAGTAAGCCAAGCCCTGTTTGGCTTGCACAAGCACAGTTCTTCCGGAAATTGCCAGGGATTTTGCATGTGCAAGGAAAGGAAAAGACTTCATATGTAATGTTGGATCAGAACTGGTTCTTGGCTCCGTATTTCATGGACCGACCAGTGCACTGCTAGATTTCATGAGAGTGTCATCATGCCACTGAAAGTTATTTACACTAAGTCACCCTCCAGGAACTGGGTCACAACTTTTTCTTTCATGAATCTTGGCAGAGCTCTCAGGGTTTAGTAGGAGCTGAAGAGAGGATGTCTATGTGCAACGCCAAAACCAACTTAGGTGCAAAGGGAACCGGGCCCTGTGCCACTGATCCGTGCGTGGCATGTCGGGCTCTGAGGGCGATGGGATGGGACTTCATTGCTTTGCAGCTCCAGCGGTTGCTGCTGGTTGCCTTTTGCACTCTGAACAGGTGTAAATGACTACCCAGAGGCAAAGCACGGCAGAATCGGGGCCAGATCTTCAGCTGGTGTCAATCAGTGCCTCTGCTTCAATGGGGCTGCATCAATTTGCCTTAGGAAAGGGTGTAATGTGGGAAACAGAGATAAAGGAACTCATGTTCTAGCACCCTATATCCCATTTAATTGCTATGAAAGCACAGCCCAAAACGGGTTTGCCACATGCTGAGGTGGTGCAGAATCCAACCTGCATTTCACGGGCAGGTTTGTACACCCAGAGGGAGGTGGGCTGCGGCAGGAATGGGATCACTCCCGCTTGGCAGCCGAGCAGGATGTGGCTGCATGGACCTCAGCACAGCAACCCTCTGGCTGCTGGGCTTGCTCAGGCCATGCCTCCGTGTCTCCTCCGCTCCTCTGACCCACAGGAGCTGGAGTGAAGCCAGCACAGGTCTGTGAGCTGCAGCAACAATCACACCTTTGTTTTGTGGGCAGATGAATAGAGAGATAACAGCGGCTTAATGGATGATAGCCCCTTCCCCCCACCAATGTCAGTCCTATCACTCACCTCCTCCCCCAGCAAAACGAGGCCTCGGGGACAGAGAAAGAACACAAAGATTAAAACTACCCCCTTGCTTTGGAACTTCAGCGAAAGGGGCTGATAAGAGAGGGCTGAGATCAGGAATCAGATTTCAGGGTAACAAATGAATAACCAGAAAACGGAAGGATGCCGAAAGGGTTATCAGCCAGAGCGGGATGGCGAGCACGTCCCAACAGCGTCTCTTTTGGAAAAAAATAGAGGAAAGGTGTCTCTCTCGTAGCAGCTACGCACACAAAGAGCTGTTCAGACCACTCTGCACCCACCTAGACCCTGGAAAGACTAAAGACCATCCCAGAGCTCTGGTGGAGGTTTGCAAGCTGTTAGTCAAGTACAGTTTCCATGCTGGCAGATTCCTTTACAGGAGCTGTAAGGCCTCCTGTTTTGTGCTCTCGCTGGGAAGTGATCAGCACTGGAAAGACTTGGGCAGTAGACGGGGCTCATGCAGCAGCCTCTGGCTCAGGCTGGGCAATGTGGTTTCAATTTAGGAGCTCTCCTCTCAAAGCCTTCATAAAGGCAGTCTGAATAAAGAAGTCCATGTTCTTACAGCGCAAAAGTGTTGGGGAGACTGTCCCCACCTCTAGAGAGGAATATGATTCAGCAGTGGAGGCTTCACAAAAGCACTGCAAAGGTAAAATTCACACCTCTGCTGATCTCACAAGGAAGTTGTTGGAGTCACTGTGTGACCCAAGTCATGTATTTCCCATGCTGAGATATGGACTGTTCATATATTCAGAAATACAGTGAGAGAGAAGCATCAGGGAGTTTTTCCTCATTTGGGGATGGTGAGGAAGATGTCACTTGCTAGCTTTTACCCCAGCAGAGATTGTAGGGAGATGTTTAACTTGGAGCAGGAAGGCTGTGGTTATTTCAGCAAGTGCACAATTCTGTCTGTTAGCTAGGAGATCTGTGCAGAGCTTTGAAAGAGGCTAAAAACAGGCAAGGAGGATCCTGGTGCCCTGTCCCTCCTGCCTGGAGTGAGGTGACCTGGGCTGGTTTTGATTGTGTCTTTAAAAAGAAAGGTAAGCCTGAGGAAAGGGAGGAGGAGAAAGCTGCCTTTGAGAATTTGTTTTCCCATTCCCAGTGGGTGAGCCTGTCTACTCACTCACTTGGGCATGTAGTAGTTAATACAATTTTCTTGCTAATAATAGTTTGGGGGCTCTGAAAAGCCATCAGGTGGGAGCCAGATAAACCAGTTGTGAAGGTAAACATTGACAGCTCCTTGGATGGCTCCAGCCATCTCCAGCAGGGCTGTGGCAGCCCTGGCTGTGGAATTGGAGTCCATCTGTGGCTGCTCTCGGGGTCAGAGAGCTCCTTGGAGTTAACATCAGAACAACTGTTGGACACACCTCAACGGGTGTCCTTTAGCCACCCCCTGAGTGGTGAATAGGCTACAACTGTGGTATTTTCCACCTTTGAAATTCCTCGATTGGAAGCCCCCATCAGTGCCCTGGTTTTGCACCTTCAGCAACCCTGGGCAGAGCCCAAGGCTGGCTGGGGCCATCGCACTGCCAGGGGTTTGAAAAGTTATACTGGGCACTATGAGATTTGGGGAAGAGCTGGAATACTAGGCAATTTTCCTGGCACGTACTCTTAAGAACCATTTTTAGGCCTGGTTTACATGAAAAACAGCCTTGATACGACTTGTTTGTTAGGAAAGAATTCTGTTTGTTTTTTTTACCGCTCATTATAATGGGACAAGGTCTCGTGAATGCAGTTGTTTTGGTGTCAAAATTACTTCTACCACGCTCTTCTTTCCAAAAAAGAGAGCTGTAGTGCTTTCCCTGTTCTAATACACTCAGAGATGCTCTGCCTCATCTCGTGTAGATGAGATGTTAATGGCAGAGACTTTGTTGCAGCGTGGTGAAATGAACAGGAAGGTAATTATAGTCTTGCTTTTTATTGTCCTTATATAAAGCTGCTGTGGATATTTTCCACCCCAGCTGTGGCTCCCAGCCTGCCCAGTCTTACCTTCCATTGTGGTGGGGATTTTGGATCCCACAGATTCAGGGGTACATGACAAGATACCACAGAATGGCTCATTTGCCCCTGTGCCGTGACCACAGAGCTATGCCTGCATTTTGTCTAAGTGGGAAGTCAGGGATATTCTCCAGTTTTCATAATCACTTTTCTAGAGCCAAGACCCTGAAACTGGATTCCTTAAGTGTCAGATTTTTAAAGATTTTTGAAACTTAAACTTCCATTTAACCCTAAATTTTGTGAGCAGCGTTTGCAGTCGTGGTAAGTCCAATCTGTATTATACCATCAGAAATCACTCAATAGCTTCCATCTGTCCTGTGCAAGCATATTTCCCCTTCAGAACACATCCACCCTGAGTGTGACACCTCTCTGGAAGCCCTGGGCTGTAGGTCAGAGTGCTTTTGTCAAGCTCTGGGGCTGTGCTGGCTGAGCCTTCTGGGTGGGCTCAGCCATGTGGGGACTGGACCTCAGCATCAGGGGAACCGTGCTTCCGGAAATCCCGAACTAACAGAGTTATTCCTCGGGTCCTTTCAAATGACATTTCCAAGCAGGGAAATCAAGGGTAGAAAAAAGAACGTGCAGCAGCCTTTCTAAGGCTGTGTGCTTTTCCTCCCCAGCAGTTCTTGACAAGTTCTGCAAAATTACTTCATAAAACCTTTCCCTGAGGTGAGAGTGTTCTTGCACCCTGGAGAAGCAGAAATCTCTGCAAGAGCTCAGTAGGCATTTCATACCTGACTGGGGACTAACAGAAACATTTAAGGAATATGAAAAAAACCCCCCATTCTCTAGGGTTTCATCCCATGTCCAGCAAAGACACCATCGGGATCTTTACCATGAACAATCCTTAAGCGAAGGTCTTCCATGACTCCTCGGGGAGATAACAAGAGATAATAGCATACATCCCATGAAGTAGCTGGTGGTGTTATCGACCACCTTCCTGATGCTGGCTCACAAATCCTTTTGTTGAATGGCTGTAGAAGAACTGGCATGTTGGAACCTGTTGGCACTACAATGACAGTATTATGAGTATTCCTCCTATTAACACCACTACTGCTGCTAATATGTTAATGAGTCATATCATTAATAGATTAAGAATGAATTATGGACTGAGGTAATGTGTGTGAAGGTCATTTGCAAGTGTCACACATGCCTCACTATGGGGATGTATTTCCCTGCTTAGGAACTCTGGAGCTAGAGAAACATTTGGCATTGCTCCTGTTTTCCTAGAAGTTTTCCACAGAGTTGCTGTTTGCTAAATGGTGCTGCTCATTTTGCTCTTGTTTTTGTTAATGAAATAAGAAAGAACCCAATTCTCTATTTTTTGAGGCTAGGTTTCCCATTAGTTTTGAGAGAAACTAGGAAGAGACAAAAAAATAGAGGGCCAGTCCTCAAATGTGCTCTTTGAGGTAGTAGGTGAGGGACAGCAAAGCATTCCTCTTTCTGACTCCTGCAATTCCAGAGAAAATTCCCAGAGAAGCTCCTTTAGCACAATAATATCCATAGTCTTCCTACCATGGCCTGGACAATGCTTGTGCAGCACATGGACAGTGATATTCCATCAGAACCATATTTGATTTTTATCTGCAGGTTTGAAATTTGATGCTGTGGTTTAATTTTTGGAGGAACTGTGTTCCCTTCCAGGGGAAATTCTTGTTTAAGAAAGAAAGGAAGGGGGTGGGGGGTAGAAAAAAAGAAAAGAGCGAGAATGATAGAGAGGTTGTGATAGTATTACATTACCGATTGGATAAACTGACAAAACAGCCCACTGTGACTCGGGGAGTTTAATTTTGTACATTTTGGCAACTTCTTAAAGCAGAAAATGAGAGCAGTACTGTCAACAGGGCTTTTGATATTTCTGGGTGTTTATACTAGAGATGAAAGTGCATTCTGAATGAGGGGAGAAGGCAGCAGGCCAGATTCTGACTCTGGCGACAAGAGGTGATAAACTCTGTGGGTCTACCCCCTGTAACAGCGGGTAGGAAACGGTTCTCCTGTTGCACAAGATGGTGGGAGATTTCAAGTTTTTTCCATTCTGCCTGAAAGACAGAATTTCCCAGTCACTGCAGTAAAGCAGTGGGCGGCCAAGTCACTCGCTGGGCACAGCCATGTCCCTGCTCTTTCTGCTTCAGTGTTCTGCAGAACTGGTCTCACTGTTACCAGCAAATACTTTATGACTTAACATCCAGTAAGAAGTGACTCCTACAGGAAAGCAGCATCCAAGAATGGCCTCTTGCCTGGGGGTTAAGATATCCCTCTTGGATTTAGGAGATTCAAGTTCAACTCCCTGATTTTTATCAGGCCTTCAAAAGTGCGTCTTCTGACTGCTGGAGCTGTTGGCTGCTCTGGCCAGGTTTGTTCATGTGTGTTTTGACTAGAAGATTCCTCTTGGACCAGAGAAACCTTTTCCTAGTGGAAGTTTTGCTGAAGCTGATGTGTATAAATAATCAGAAAAACATGTTGGGTGACGACAAGAAACTGTCAGAACCAATTCTCTGGACAAATAAGGGTTCAGACATATGTTTGCCAGCGATTCAAATCAGTCTCTGTGTCATTGTGTGCCTTTGCTTAGATTTAATGGAAAGAGCTATAAACTGTGGTTCTGATTAGCCAGCAGGAAAAGTATCTGTCAGGCAAGTTCTGCCACCCTTACTCATGTGCAGTATTTCATTTCACAGGTTGTCCTGAGCCATTTTGCCTGACCATCCCTTCCAGGCTGCTCTGCCCTGCTCCTCTCCGCCTCCAGCTCTGCTATTAAGGGAAGGAGGGAGTTGTTAATTCCTGCAGTCTTTGGTAGGGTACAACTTCCTTCCTTGCACTCAGCTAATGAGAAAGGCTTCACCTCCCCTCCAAACCTTCTTGCTTGTTTATTTATAGAGGCCAGCATCCAGACAGGATGGGTAATGCTTCAAACCAGACTTGGACCTGGACTTTAGGCTGGTCCAGCTCAGCAGCACAGTAGAGTTTTTGTTGGGTGGAGGCATCTTAGTGTCCTGCTTGGGACATAATATTTCACCTCTAAATAAATGGCCTGCCCTGCAGGGTAAGGTAATTCTCAACAGGAGTGAGGCTGGTGGAACTGGGCTTATAAAAATATCTGAGCAGGGGAAGAAAATAACTGCTGTTTTCCAAGAAGATGCATTTTTCTATTTTAATTTTTTAAGGCTGTGATAAAATTAATGTTGTCTATGATGTAAAGCTGAAGGGTTGACCAGAACTTCCTTTGTGGTCAAGCTCTTTTTTTTAATTGATTGATTTTAAGTCCTCTAAATTTGTCAGGCTCACAAGTGCAGTGGTGACTTCAGTTATAAGAGAATATTTGTGTCTTTAAGGAAAAATACAGTGCCCCCTCCTCCCCATTGCCCTTCTCAACCTTGCAAGGAAACCAACACTTGGCCAGAATATTTTTTCTCCCTCAGTGGAAAATGTTGATTAAATATTCAGAAAAAAAATAGCAATTAAAATCACCGGACTCCTAAATCCAAGAATTTTTAATGGGAAACTGCTGAATATGGAATAGTTGCATAATTTTGGCTGAGAATGCACACTGGCATTTTTTTGGTAGAAGCTCAAAACTCTAAGAGAAATGTCTTGAAAAAAAATCCTTTTTCAGTTGATAAAAAGAGAACTTTTTTACAAGCATTTCTATGCAAGTTGTTCTGCTGTTGAGTTGGTTGAGCAAAGCCACAGTGACATGGCTGCGCTGCTGAAAGACACATGAAGGCCTTTCCATAGTCGTTTTTAATTCCTGAGCCAGAAATTATTTCAGTTCAGCTTTTTGGTCATCCTTCACACCAGATCAGACACTAGGGTTTGGGCTGGGATCATCTGAGTGGTCAAGTCCAGTCTTGTCACACTGTAGTGCTGCTGCTGTCAGCCCCTCAGGGTCTGGCACCGAGAGCTCTCTGCGTTTTTGGGGCACATCTTTGCTTAGCTGGTTTTACTGGGGTTAAAATTCCTGCTCTTATTAATCCCCACTGGCATACTCTGCTTTCCTGCTGACTCAGGTTTGTTCTACAGGCAATGTGCAAGTGCTGTGTGTGGAGGTACAAACCACGGAGTGACCAGGAGAGACAACTAGGTTATGGGAAGTTGGTGACAAGATCAGCAGAGCTCAGCTGAACTCTGTGTAGTGAGGCCACAAAGGACTCAGTCCTCCAATAACACAAAATTACTCATCTTCCTTCAAAATCCATGGTTGCTTGTGTAGCTGGCTTTTGAAAGTAGAATTGTATGGAATCTCCATACACAAAAGGAATTCAGGCAAGAGGAAAACAAGCAATCTGAACATGGAAGAGCTTTGCAAATTCACGTAAACCCTGCAGTGTTTCTCTTGTTCCTTGGCGTGCTGGCTGCTTCTCTAGTTCAGGGCTCCTCAGGTTCTGCTGTGCCAGGGCTCTGATCCCTCTCCCATCTGACTGGGTCTTGCTTCTGGCTGAGGATGAGAGAAGAGAGGGATATTGGCAATCTGCAAGCATAGAAAGAGAAAAAGTAGAGCCACTTTTGATATCAGTTGAAATTATGGACACCATTTAGGATGTGGCCTTCTCTGTTTTGTTTTCCCTGAAGGAAAAAAGATAGAGAGAAATTAAAGGAGCTCCTGTGTATGATTGCACTGTCAGTCAGCAGCAGAATCAGCCATGTAGTTGCCTGTGGGGGTATTTCTTCATGTTGGCGCAATTTGGCTGCTGTTGAAGTCCGTTTTTCTAGTGATCTCTGTTATGGGAGCTGAGGTTGGCCATTCCTCATCCACATCCCCCTTGGCAAGGGGCCCTTACGATGGCCAGGAGTTCAGCTCCAGAGTAAACTAGATGCTCCCAAGGTACACAAGGTAGTTTTCAGCAGCACTGTGGAAAACAGAAGGCAAAGAGGTTTCTTTCCACGGACCTTTGTTTTAAAGGGTGTTCTGGGGTGCAAGTTCACCTTTCCTTGGGTCTTTTGCCAGCAGGTGGGAACCTTTTCAAGTTGTCCTTTTTCTGAGAAGGCCTGAATGGTCCGCCCTAAAGCATCCCTTAATGCAATTAAAACCAGCAGTACTGCTTCTCCAACACTGGGGCCTCCGATACTGGGAGGGGAAGCGGTGGCTCTTCTTTGAAGTCCCACCTACGTGAACATCAGTGGCAGGACTTCAAAGGGAAGCTGCTATTTCCTGTTGGAGCTCAGCCCTGGTGCTCAGCACTGCTAACAAAGCAGTTGGACTGGTTGCAAAGGCACTGATCCAGCAGAGAACTTAAGCACATGCTTAAGTCCCTCGGGACTTAACCGCATGGTCTTCTGGGTTGGGACACAGCTCCACTGGAGACTGGGCTGATGGTCAGGGTTGTGTCTCCCAGGTCGGCTTTTCAAGGGGAAGAGCCAGGTTAAAAAGCCTTTCACAAATGGCTTGATGGGTCCTGCAAAGCTGGGCTCTCCATTCATAACCTTGGGGCACCTGTGCAGCAGCAGGGGGTGGAAATTCCACAGGCCATACTATGGAGCTTAGCAAACAACCTGGAAACAGATGACAGGCCACAGTAACTATCAGCAAATGCTTGTAAATCAGGGCTTTGGAGTAGCATTGTTGAGCTCTCCTCAGAGGAGCTGGGCAGGTGAGGATCTGGTCCAATAAATAGAGTTGTAGAGGTGGGAGTCTGTTTGCAAACAGGTGAGAAATGCTAGAGGCACAATCATTCAGCCCCACCTTTTGCTGATTAATGTTTTATTTCAGTGTCAGTTCCTCTGCTCTCTGCGGAGCTCTTTGCACACTAACGGATGGCACAATGGGGATGTAATTTTCTAACAAGCACTATTTAGTTAATTCATGTAATTTGCACCAACTTACTCTCTCAGACTTTGTCCTTAGGCTACAGACAGAGCTTGTGGTCGTGATCTGTAGCTGATGCACAGGTACCACACTGCTCTAGCCCTGTTGTCAGGCATCCTTTCCTCCTCCCTTCAGAAGCAGTGCTGCGTAAGAGCTTCTCCCTCATCACATCCTGCACAGAGCCTCATGGTTGTCTCATGTGTAGCGATTCAAAGATGTCTGTTCCATGATGGCAGTACGGATGGGTGCTTGTAATTGGAAAAGCTGGTCTTTGTGGAACAGATGTAGTGGGATGAACATAATAGCATGTGGGAATGAACAGGTCACAAAGCCTGAGAAACCCCAGTAGTTTCCAGGTCCTGCTCCCTGGGGTTCTCCTGTTCCTCAAGTGGAACAGCCTGCCAAACTTGATCATAGGCTGCAGTTTTCCTCCACCTTGCTCTTCTCCCTATAGGGGAACTCATCACCTAGTTGCTAATCCCCCATCCCAAGTGAGTGAATGAAGAATAGTGCATTTCCTGGAGATTATCATCCAAGACAAACTAGTGACATCATCATTTGGATTAGGAAAATACCTATGAAACTTTGAGGACACTGGTTTGGGATGTCACTTGATAAATCCTCCTGTTCCCTTTTTCCTTTAATCTCCCACCTGTACATTGGTGAGGATAACTCTTCACCCAGGTGGTGTTTGCCAGCAAGTTCTCCAGGGGAGGTACCAGGTACTAGGTTTGTTCTTGAAGGGGATTCACCTGGAAAATGAAGAAATACCATTCATAACCAATTGAGACAGGATGGATTTTTGGAAGGATTTCTTCCAAAGGCTCTTTGGTTTCAAAGAAAGTGCATTCTGTTAATCTTCTTCATTTGTGTGGTTTCTACCCATGGGTTGGTACTAAAAGGGTTTTATCTGATTCGGGGTGTACATGCAAATATTTCTATTTGAATAATACTGGAGAATAAATTTAGAAATGTTTGAAGAGGGTATGAATACCTCAATCTGCTAGGTGGAAAAATTACTACTTCTTGTGGGTAACCCAACCTGTTTAAGTTGCTAAAAACATACCTGACTTAAAAAAAAAATAAAAAGAGAGGAGAAGGAATAACTGAAAAGAGAGCTTTTTAGAAAAACAACTCTCTTCAGATTTTGAGTTTAATATTTCAGTATGCAACAGTATTTTCATAACTGCAGCTTTTTTGAGCAGAGGTGGGGGAAATTAGAATATATTAAAGAACTCTGGAAACCACTTTCTATTTGTAAAACATGTTGTGTGTGTATCATAACACCTACAGGACTTGTAGCTCTGCCAGACTGTGCATCAACTGCCAGAATTTTCCTCGCTAAATGACATTATACTACTTTGTGGGTATTGAAAACAAATATTTTGAGGGGAGGGACTATTCTCATCCATAAAACATTCGTAGTGCTTGCAGTATTCAGTCAGAGTGTTCTATTTGAAGGCTGCTGCATTTTTCAGCTGCTTGCCATAAGTCAAAGGCTAGTCTGAGGAATGTTTGTGGTGCTCTCCAGCTGTTCTTTGGTGTGTATTTTTTGCAATCTAGCAGCCCCTAGGGGCTCTGGAGGAGATGAGGGCCTTGGGATGCTGGGCACCGAGCAGGCATGTGGTAGAGGATGGTACTGGAAATTCAAAGTGTGGTGCTTATGCTCACAAGTGCAGCCCCAGAGTAGTGTTTTATCCTCAAGGTGTGTTGAGAGGGATGTGAGGCTGCCTGGCTGGGTGATGGAGCAAGGCAGACAGCACTGGCATGAGGTGTTGTCAGGGGAAGCCATGGGCACTGGCACTGCTGGCATAGTGTGGGCTGCTGAAAACAAGGAGATGGGAGAGCTGTAGTGCTGGCTGGCAGCTTCCACTGCCTCTGGAGAGATCATGGAAAGGCTGCAGATACACTGCAGTGATCTGTGACCAGCTGAGGTTCCCAGTTAACCCACATGCCTGTGGGCTTTGAGAGGGGCACAGAGACATTCCCTCACCAACACGAGATGAACCCTGACACGTCCCACTGTAGAAAAGGAGCGTGAAGTAGAGGATGGTGAGGTCTCCTTGGTGCAGCTGCTGGAACAGCCTCTGCTGGGCTTTTGCTTCTGCTGAAGGAGCAAAGCTGCCTAAAGCCTGCTCTGACTTCTCCCGGGGTTATGCCCCAGCCCAGCCCAAGAGGAGAACAGTGTTGCCCAATGCCCTTCCGTGCCCTGGTGTCATCAGCACATTGCAGGCTGCATTTGCCAAGCACAAAAGTGGAGACGTTTGCTGACATTTTATATTCTGTTTCAATGGCACTCCTGTTTTTGTTTGGCAGAAAAGCTGCGACTAAAATGCAAGCTAATTAGTAGCTAGTTATTAGTATCTCCTTGCTTTTTAATCATAATAGACAGCTGCGGTCAGTTTTCACAGGTATAAAGAACCAGTGTCCTGCTAAAAAGTGTAATGTGCTTTAATTCACAACTGAGCAGTTTTCTGGGACGGGATAGACTTGTTGGTTTTTTGAATTTGTTATTAGAGATGAATGGTTAAAATAGAAAGGAAATGGAAACATGTTCTGGAGCCAGTTAGGAAAAAATCTCCGGGAATGNTTTTTTTTTTTTTTTTCTTTCTCCTTCTAGAAATTATATTATCTGGGATGGATGGATTTGCTCCAGAGGCTTCAGGGCACATTAAAGGGTAATAAGAAGGGCATGGGGTGAGAAAAAGGTTCCTGCTGGGTTAAAGAGAGACACTTGATAGCTCATCTGGGAGCAGAGAGTCAGGTTTAATAATGTCCTTGCTAAACGCAGTTAATAATTGAGGTCAGGGCCCTGGATGAGGGCAATAAGGGGATAGTGTCCCATGTGTGGAGTGATGGGGTAAGGACACACTGCTCTGAGGAACAAACCATGCTGATGGCAGGCACACAGCAGAGCTGGGCTGGGCCACTTGGGGCCGTGAGGGCAGCAGGTAGTACACAAAGCACTGCTTTTTGTGTGTGCCTTTTTTTTTGCAAATGCCCGCTAATTGCATTGCTTGCAGAATAGGGGGGCAGTGCAGCAGCAGGTGTGGTGGCTTAGCACAGCCAAAATGCTCACTGATCAGCTGGTGGAGAGCTGGGTAGCACAACAGCCTTATCTTGCTCCATCTTGCTGCTGTGGTAATGTATAGCTGGAATTAGGAACCAAAGGGCTATAAATGTTTCCATCAGGAGGATCAGGTTTAGGTGTCTGGGGGTCATTATGCACGTTGTGCATCAGAGTCCCTTCCAAAGCCCAGTGCAGACACCCTCAGAGTGCCCTGCTGAAGGCAGGTTTATCTTTTCCTTGTAGAAAAATGAGAAATCACACTATCAAATACCCTGAGAGACTTGGCTGTGCTTGTACAGGGAGTCTGTGTCCACTGGTGCCGGACATTTCTCTTAGGCCAGTTATGCTCAGAAGGTCTATGTTGGTTCTGGCTCCAGCATATTCTCATAAAGTTGGGCTTTCCACAAGAGGTAAAGTATGTCATGATCACATTCAAGACACCATTTTTTTGACTACAATTAAAACTGTTAAGAGTAGAATAAATGTTAAGTTTCATTACATCTAGTTGTTATCAACGTAAGAATCCCAAACCACCTCTCCTCAAGGAAATGGTGAGGAATTTCCTTTATCTGAAAAACAACTTATTTAATGCTTTGTTTTCTTTTCATGGCCTGTACTTTGTGTCCTGGATCTTGCCATCAGGTGGGGGTTGAAAATGCCCACGGATTTTGGTGGGGCTGTGGGCTGTGTGCTGCAAACCTGGTGCCTTCTCTGTGACAGGATTGGAGCTGCAGCTTCCTGGGATGAGGCACGTGTCATTCCTGGCACAGCAGGGGAAAGCAAGAGCAACCCATCAGTTTCTTCCACCTCATGGCAAAGTTGGAGGGAGGATGGGAAAAAACCTGCTCTCTGATTACAGCTCATGTATGTGCTTTGGCAGAGAGAACATAGAGTAATTGTGGGCCAGGATTTTGCCATTAAGTGGTAAATCTTTGAAAACTAATTCTGCAGACTTTAGGCAAGGGAGAAGCATGTTTCCTAGGTTTGCTGTGGAGGGTTCAGCTCCAGACACTTGCTCAATTTCTGTTGCTGACCTGGCCCCCCCTTGATCAACCAGCATTTTATTGCCCTTCCCGTTACATAGGAGGGGGAAACTACCTCTGCCTACTTAAAAGGGCTGGGAAAAGCCCTCTTCCTTGCCAATGCCTTGCCCAGCACAGCATCCAGACGTTGTCTAGCACAGGCACAAGGTCCTGTGACCTACAGGGACTGCTGTGCCAGCAATTAATAATAAATCACAAATATCATACAAGTTCCCTGACAGACCCTTCCTTCCTTCCACAGGCTTGTACTCCAGGCATGGGGTAAGAAAAACAAAAAGGGAAAGGAACAGCTTAGTAAATGGCCAGATTGCATTAATTTGGCAGTCTTTGCTCAAAAAAGGCCTGGTAGCACATGAAAAATTAATCAGTATGTGAAGGACTGGAACATAAGCACAAGATCTAGTAGGGTGATGAAGGACTGAAAATACTGCATGAATAAGTCATTCATAGCTTATCATCCCAAGAATCATTTCCTCGGTGATAACAACTTTTTAGAAAGCATTAAACTGAACGTGGCATGGGCTTAAAATTTAAGATAAATCCGGGTGACATTTTGGCTGTATGTGAGGTTAAGTGGCACAGCGGGGACAGCAGGAAACCAGCCTTTTCTGTGAGCTCTTTGTGCAGGGACATGCACTGGACAAGTCCCCAGGGGCAGCAGCACCCAAAGGGGCATCTTTTAAGGGATGCAGCTTTTTACAGTTCCTCTCACATCTAAATTCTGCATTTGTCCTGTGTCAGTAAAATACTTGACATGTCTTGTAGCTGGCTGGACCTTCCATGTCCCCATTCCCGAGTGTGGATCCTATTCCAAAAAATAGTATGTGATCTGCAGAAAAATATACTATGAGGCATAAGTTAATTGCTGCATTTCCTCACTTTTTATGCTTGGCTTTGTTGCTGCCATAATGTTCTTTCAATGTTGTTATTGTTTCTTGCATATATTAAGTGTTTTCCAAATGATGGATGGTCAAGTCTCTCTGATGTTTGGTTGCAGGAGCTCAGTTACATGTGTGCTAAAATGTTGGCCAAAGGAGATGAGTAGGAGTCTGTGTGTGCAACTAAGATGGATTTGGGGCTTCTGATCCTCTGCCTGGGTGTTGTCTGTCCTCACAAATATTACTGGCCCACATTATGCTGCTGTACCCCTGCTAGGACTTGCTCTGCCTTACTCCACTGTTCCCAGGGGAGTATCCATCCCTGCTAGTGGTGGCGGGTGCTCCCAAAATCACAGAGTCCCAATTGTCCTCCCTGCACGATTCATTTGCCACATGTTTAAAAATGAATGTAGCTATGTGAATAAGAGGAAAAGTTCAGGCAGAGGAATAATTTATAATTCCCAATAATATTGCTTCTAGCTACTGCTCTATAGTGCCAGTTCCTGCCCAATGTGGTTTAAGCAGCTCACAGCTATAAAAGTTTGTTGACCTGAGAGGCTTAGTATCAACCATAGGTACAGTCAAAGTCAATATGGAGGCTGAAAATCCAGTGCTAATAGAAAAATAGAAGTCAATATTTAGGATGTGAGTCAGGAACTTAAAATAGGAAAGTGAAACAGATGAGGGCTGTAGCTGCAAGAGTGCTGGAGGTGAAATGTTTAGGTCCAAGGACCACTGCTGATTACTATCTTCCCCTCTAACAAGGTTGCTCATTTTGCTTCAGAAATTCATTTCCAGTGGCCAGGCCACCTCCCTGACCTATATTCCTCGGGCTGCCATTACGTCAGAGCCTGCCTATTTGGGGCTATAAGTAAAATCCTCTGTCTTCTAGGTGAAATCCACAGGTAATTATATGTGGGGCAGATATGGGCTGGGGCACGGAGAGGCCAGGAGAAGAGTTTGGCTTAGCTCTGTTTATACTGGAAAATCCCCTTTCTAAGGCTGTACTGTTAAGTCTTGCAGGGGAGGGGGCACAGGGGAACTCCCCCCTGCAAGGCGGGAGCTGCCGGGAACAGGGATTTCACAGTGTGGCTCTTCCAACTAAGATCAGCAGGAAAAGTGACCAGCCCTAAGTGGGGGTTTTCACACTGAAGAGGGGCACAAAGAACTGAGAGCTCTTACCCGCAAGTGAAATGCTGTGGCCTTATTTACACGGTGAGGGCCGGGGAGCAATGCCTAAGCAGCTGCTGATTAATTTACTAGCCCTTCAGTAAGGCAGCATTTTCATTTATACATCCTTTCCACAGTTCGGTTGCAGTGGACCAGATCTCCTACAGATGTGAATCTGTCCAGTCCCATTAAAGTCAGTAGAGCCTCTTTATTCCAGCATCCACCTCTCCTGGTCTTTAAAGAGATTACCACCTGCCAGTTTCTCCCATTGCACTTCCTTTCCATGGAGAGATTTGGTAGCTGAAAAGGTGTTTCAGGATTCACAGTGACATTATTTTGCTACTGTATGAGAACCCCATCACATCTTCCTCTGACACATGCAATGACATTCCTTTGTTTTGGCTTTGATGTCATAATAGTGTTTTCACAGACTTGCCCCGATCTTGTTATGACAAGGTCAAGTCCCATTCAATTCAAGAGGAAAGTATTAATACAAGAGTGAAAAACCTTGGTATTAATTAACCATTGAGCAGTAACTTCAGGCAGATGCTGCTGTCTTTATTTCTTGCGTGTAAAGTGCTTCAGCCAACACCCAGCTTTGGTTTAAGAAAAAGGATAAGTGCTCTACTGAATGATTGCTGGACAGCAAGGAACTAGATTCCAGCTCTGAACTGTGCTCCAAAGTAACACCAGGAGCAGCAGGGGATAAGCCTGACAAGCATGTCCCAGTACCACAGGACTGACTGGCAAAATCTGCTATTGCAACTATTTTTTGTGAAAGGAGTTTGATTGTAGTAGAGTTCCTGTTTCATGCTACCCCATTTGACTATTGTGAGCAGCACTAGGTTTTAATTTAATATAATTGCACATCTATAATTTCTGAGCATTATTGGAATATCAATAATGTTTGTTGTTTGTTCGGACCAAATTCTCAGGCAGTGTGGCATGTCAGCACACCCTAAAATACATACATTGGGTTATGCAGTTCCTCTGAGGGAAAAGTTAATTTACTCCTGCTGCCTCAATGGCCCTTTGGCTCCTTGCTCCATCCCTGCACAGCAATGGGACAGCCTTTCACTGCTGTTTTTGGGGCTGCACTATGGGCTGGAAGATGGGAATTCCCTGCTGATCCCAGTGCCCTGTGGAGCTGCAGGGAACTTCCACTCTTTCCCTGCTGGGATATCAGGCAGAGGATGCCTACTTGAGGGGCACACCAGGTATTCCAGCAATACAAGCAGGGCTCTTTCCAAATAGTTGCTTTGCCTTTGATGGGGCAAAAGTGAATCAGTTTCAAGTAAAACTTTTTTGAGGCTCCTTGAACCATTGCGTCTGATGGACCTTGGTTTCCACAGAGAGCCTTTCAATGGGGAGCAGTTTTCCTCGTCAAACCTCTGGGGTAGTCCCATGATTTCGGAACAGACAAGCCATGAACCAGTTCTAACCAAAACCACAAACAAGGTTTTGTTTGCAGACCATTGTATAAAAGACTGGGTATGTGTCAAAGGCTTCAAAGACTTTGTTTTAAATGTAGTTGGGTTTTGTAAAACATTCTTGTTACAACGTATAGATTTCCTATGATCTGGACACAAATTCAGCAGTACAGGTGTTAGAGGAATGGAATGTCCTAAATTGACCTAAAATTGTTTTACTCTGCATAAACATGTCCTGATTTTTAAAGAATCTTTCATGGACAGAAACTTGGAATGTCTCCCCTCAGACAGTACAAAGATTTCCATTGTGAGCTCTGATGAGTCAAGAAATATTGGATCTTAAACTTATCACTCTTGCAAGATTGAACGTTGTGTATTCTGTTGCTTAGAAAGTTGTAATTTTGCAGAGGTGTTACTCACTGAGGAACAAAATTTGAATCACTGTCATCTGGGCTTATGTCTAAAGAGATGTCTCCAAGCAGGAATACTGACATCTCTTTCCTCACTCTGTTTGCCAAAAAGAGGATGAAAAGTATCTGGACAAGTGACCATGAAACAACTTTGCAGAGCTGGTCTAAAACTGAGTTGCAAGACAAAACAACAACCCCTTTATTGAACCCACGACTGCTCAGAGTAGAAGAAACATTCTTCCCCATCATCTCAATAAAAAGAAAAATATGGACATGTTAAAACACCAGTTCTACTTCCCAGATCTTCCTACAAAACTAACCATGAATAAAGAGAAGAAGTTAGAAAGTAAATCCCTTCCTAAGAATCTGCTTGACACACAAAATAATAATAATATCACCAAGAAGACAAGAGCTTTCATACCCTTACATGTCCCCTGGGAAAAGCTGGAGCAAAGAAACCCCAGGCTCCTGGAATAACCTGCTGCAGGTACACTTGACCCCCTTGCCCCAAGCTGTGTTTCATTAATATACCTCAAGGAGGATGGACTGTTAAATGATTCAAGCTGGATAAGATTTGCTGCAATGGAAAACTTGTGTGCCACTGTGCCCGTCTAGTTGAAAACCCTTTTGCAAAAGTAGATTAGCAAATCATTGTTGCAAACTGGGCTGTTAACACAAGAGTAGAGAATGCAGGGGGATTTGAAACTGCATTTTAATTTGCCACACTTCTGAATAATTTATTGCACATCTCACCATATATTGAAATTAAAACCTGAAGTATGACATACAGTAAATAATTCAGACTGGCTCTTTCATCGAGTGTGAGCTGGGTTATTGATACTTCATTTTAGTTAGATAGACATCCATGGCAGCTCCTGCTGGGGATCTCTCCATGGGCTAATTTTGCTTGCCTTGGTACCAGTGAAAAATAGCAATGAGGGGGCTGGGGCACCTCTCTGGGCTGAGAGATTTGAGGTTGTTCAGCCTATTGCAGCCTTTCAATACTTAGAGGAGGCTTGTAAAAAAGATGAGAGCAGAGGTTTTAGTAGGGCCTGTTGTGATAAGGCAAGAGGTAGTGGTTTTATACTAAAGGAGGGTAGATTTAAACTAGATATAAGGAAAAAAATCTTCATGATGAGGTGTGAAATGCAGGCTGCCCAGAGAGCTGGTAGATGCTCCATACCTGCACACATTCAAGATCAGGTTGGATGGGCTCTGAGCAACTGATCCAGCTGAAGATGACCCTCATTGTGGGGGGATTGGTTGAGATTCAAAGGTGCCTTCCACCCAAATTATTCTGTGTTCCTTTGAAATGCTCCTTTAGGCAGCCCATGAACTCCCTGTGCTTTGCACTCCTTCAATCCTCCTGACAAAATTAGTGCAAGGAAGGCTTTCTGAAGGCTGAGAAGCAAGAGAAATTACTTTGTCTGAGGGTTTAGCCTCACAAATACTTCAGGAGCAGCCACAGGACGCTGAGGAGGCTTTGGGTATTGATCAAACCCTGCTCTCCTCCAGAAGATCCAAGGCCTGTGTGCACAAGGCAGAGCGGGGGCAGAAGGCAGGGCAGGAGTGATGTGTAGTTTGCAGGTCGATGGCACGAGCTCTTACCCTTACTCCGCAAACACAAATACACGTGTTACTGCAAAACTGCTTGTGCTATTTGAGATAGAAATCTTAACAGCCATTTAGTATCTTATTAGGGTTTTATTTACATAGCTAATGAAGATAATTTATGAGGAAAGAAAACATTTGAGACTCCTCAGCACAGTCAGTTGACTTTAACTTTGGAGAAGCAGACAGACAACTGCATTTCGAACTTCCTTTTTGCCTGGATAAAAGGAGCAACAAAAGGACATCAGTCCATGGGAAAGCCTGACTTAAACCTCCCTGTGCATCCCTTACCATTAACCAGGGGCAATGAGTTTTCCATTCTTCATATACTATTTAGGGTACTGACCTCTTTTGAGCAGAAAACATGTAATTTGCTTTTGTCTGTTTGAGTTTTAATCTTAAAAAAAGAAGAGAGGTCATCAGACGTGTTCGAAATCTGTGGACTGGTCCTGTTGAGCCCATCTCGGAGGAGGTCTGTATGTTATTGTAGGTAATTCAGAGTTTTTTGCAGAGCAGTGTGAATTTGTCATTCCTAAATTTGGGGGAATATTCACTGCATGAGTTTCTGTAGTGAAAGATGGTATTTAGAGAGTGGCCCTGTACAGCAGCCCCCTTGGTGATGCCCGTCACTTCAGAATTCTAGGGAATGCCTGGCAGGCACTAGCTCAGTCCTTGAGGGAAGGAAAGGAGTCAGTTATTTTTAATTTAGAGGGGTTTCAGCAGCTCTGCTCTTGTGGAACTGCAGCTTGTGTTTCTAAGTAACGGAACTGCGAGGAAATGGAGCCTCAGTCTCCCATGGGAGAAGGAAATCAAACAACAGGAGCTGTGACTGGAGGTTTTGGTCTCCAGTGCCAGGTCAGGAATTATCTGATCAGGGCCTGAGCCTTGCAGCCACTTTTGTGAGTGCTCCCTAGAAGGCTCTATGGACCAGACTGACATGTAGCACCCTATTTCTGGCACAGGAATGGAACTCGTGTGATGCCGCTCCCAAGTTCATTCCCACAGCCTCAGGAAGCAGCTGCCTGAGGAAGATGGGGCTCTGCTTGGAGGTTGTGCAGAGAAGTGCTTCGAGTGGCTGCACTTACCTGCCTTGGCACTCTGGTGCTCCTCTACTTCCTTGGAAGAACTACTTTAGGGAGACAGTATTTTAAAAGCAAGAGAAAGGAAAAGCTTGTTTCTCATCAAATCCAAATATTGACATTTCCTGTCTGTTAAAGCTTTTATTCCTGAACCATTGCTAAGGCAAAATATTTACAAGGTTAGAAGAAAATCTAAAGGTAGAGCCCACATGGGAATCATGAGAGACTGTTCTTCAGGAAAAGATATTGGTGTTTTGTCATGTTCAATCAGGGACCAGTCCCAGAAATGCCAAGATATTGTAACAACTGTTTTTAGGAGGGGCTTACTCTCCAACTGCACTGAGTGTGCACAGTTTCAGCTGAGCTTTACAAGTTCAGTGGATTTAGATTTCATATTCCTGTCCAGGACTTCAAACAGCAACACTAAAAAGTTGCAAGCCCAGGCTGAGCTAAAACCAAAACTGTCATGTATTACATTAGTACATATTCAGACCCAAACAAAGCTATAAAAAATGTGAATCTTTATGATCTGATTGTCATTATGAGCAAATTGCACTTAGGGATTAAACCCTTTGGAGAGGCAGTAGAGAACCTTCGTAGACCTTTGAGTGTGCACAGTAAATTAAATATCTAATGGTGACATCTGGGCCATCAGAAACAACTCATCTTCTTTCCTTCACTAGTAACTCCTTGATCACCCCTGGTCTTCCTGAGAATCTCTTCAATAAGATTCTGAAATTTGTGCTTTGCTGGCTTTCCCCCCCTTTGCCACTTACTTTAATGGTGCTGCAGAAGCTCTTTGTTCTTGTGCTGTTGCTGATCCAGTTGGTGCAGATCACATGGGCAGCATTCCCAAGGAGACTGGGTCACCTTGGAAGAGAAATCAGCTTGGGAAAATCACTCCTCTTTTTCATGCATCCTTGCTCCTCCTGTGTCTCTCTCACATTAAAAAAAAAAAAAAATAAAGAGGAGTTAAAAAAGGCAAAAAAGCTTTGAAGGCTTAAATCTCAGATGTGAGCTTACTTGAGCTTTTATTGCCCTTTTTTTTAATCCAGAAAAGCTTATGTTCACTCAAAATGGCAATTACTGAAATCTAATTGGAACCATTTTATGTAGCTCCAAACTCATTGCTTGATCTCAATAATAAATGAACTTACAAAATATTTTTGTTACTAAAATAATTGTAGTTGGGCAGGGCAGATCATCAATCACAATTTCCTTTTGTAGACTTAATGTGAACCTCATTTGATTTTGAACAAAACAACGTTACTGAAACAGTAGCTACTGTACTTCCAGCTATAGCAGGGAAAGGAACATGGCTCCTATTGATTTTTTAATCCTGGTTTACAAGTTAAAGATTTTAACTGGGGTTTATTTATTCAATGAATTTACATTTAATTCAAATATAAAGAGAACATAATGTAGAAGTTCCAACCAAGATCAGGACCCTGCTGAGCAAAGTGCTGTGCACGTGTTTGAAGAAGGGATTACTGCTCAGACAAACCAGCTCTTTGAACCTGTTTGTTGCACTCCTTTTGGCAGGAGAGATGGAGCAGGGCTGGGAAGGAGGTATCTGCTGGCAGGGATAGTGGCAGCCTGTGCTTTGATCAGCTGACTTGTTTGGGACTCTGTTCTTGGCAGCCAGGACTGCTTCAGAAAGTTCCTGTGCTCAATAGAGGGCAGGTGGGAGAGGAGGGAAGGGTCCTTCACCTCTGGGATGGATTGGCCATGAGAATTCTAAGCCTGAACTCAAAACAAGGGGAGAATGGGAGAAGTGGCTTCACCATGGTTGTACAGAAACCCTGGACACAGTTTAGTGAAGGTCACTGATACCTTCTGCCCAGTTCATGGCTTGGTAGTGAAGGAATAAAACTGGAATGAGGTTTGACTGAATAGTTGTCTCTGGGACAGATTGTTTTGAGGAGGAATGTGTTTGCCTGGTGAACTGGATAAAAACATCTTCATTCCCATGTTGCTGTTGTTTAAAAAAAAAAAAAAAGAGATAAAAACCTGCCCAAAGAGGAGTTGGTCACACATCCTCACATGGCAACAGCACTTTTTGTCAAGCCAGCTACTCATCCCTGTTCCTCTTCCTCTCCTTGGAGCTGCTTCTGCCCTTACACCTGCCAGCAGAAAGGCACATGCAATTGCTCCCTAATCTGGCCAAAGGAAATAGGCAGAGTTAGGTTAAGTGTTTGGAGAAGCTTAATCCTAACTTAGAGAGACCTGAGGTAGGGAATGGTTGTGTATGTAAAGTGGAGGAGGCACCAGCCTTCAGTGAGGATGTGGGAGGAAAATTTGATCCCTTTCCCTTCTCCCTGCAACCACAATGGGGTTTATGGCCATAGTGTGACACCCTCATAAAGAGGAGGCCAATCACAAGTTTGGTGCCAGTTTGGACCAGCCTGTGGATCAAACACAATGCCAAACTAGGTTGTGGTGTGCCATCAGTGTGCCAATGCAGAGCTCCACAGATCCTGGCAAACCCATGGATAGTTTGTGGGAAATTCCCTTCAGCCCCTCTTTGGGAATGTCTGAGCTCTGGCCACAGCCCTTCAGTTGTCCTCTCACCTCACCCCAGCTCTGGCTCCCCTGGCTCCCACCCTGTTTTGGTGCAGGCCTGCCCCAGGGCTGCTCCCTGGATCACTGCAGCTCTGCTTTCAAATGGTTTCCCCTCTGGGCACCTTTAAATGCTCCCTTATCAACAGCTCCTGCATAGGTTAAAGGTGCATCAGCAATGGATGAAATCCTCACCACCTGACTCAATTGGTGACAGTTGTAACCCAGGTCCCACATCCTCCCTGGGGTTCCAAGCAGGCAGAGGAGGGTATGGCCTTGGGCTGCCCCTGCCCTGATTCACAATCACTGGACTGGGAACACTTTGGTCCCAGTGACTTTGGATACTGCCAGGACACCTTCGATATGCTTTTGGACCAGGCCAGGGACCTCTCTCCCAAATGGTTTCATCCCATGCTTTGTTCTAACACTGCTGGGACCATCCCCAAGCAGCAGTTTGCATGCAGCCATCCCAGTGGAAGCTTGCAGTGAGGGAGGCTTTTCCATGCCAGCTGGCTTCTGTGCCCAGGAATGTTCCCAGGCTCACTTGATTTACTAGTAGAGATGTAGCCTCACAGGAGGAGATACAAACAGAGCTGTGGGTCTAGTTACTCCCATGGTATTTTGCCCTGGGCTTTGGAAGAAGAAGATTTTGCTTTTCAAAAAGTGCAGTGGGCTCAGGAGGAACATGGAGCTGTGGGAAGGGAAGGAAGTGGGGAATGAGATACTTTTTTTGTCAAGGCTTTGAGATTGGGCAGTGATATGACAGGTTGCTTTGGCATTGCTGCACCTGATTTCTTGTTCATGCCCTAAGGTGGGTGTAAATAGTGCCTTCCACACAAGTGAAGGAAAAGTTACAGTTTCCTTAAACTGGGAAGAAACCAGAGACGCTCTGTCCCCTGAACCCCCATTTCTGGACTGAAAGCCTTGCCTTGGCCTTGCAAGCCCAGTATGGTGACTGAAGCCTTTCAAGCTTCATGTGCCAATTTCCAGGTGGCACCACTGGCTTAGCAAGGGTGAGACAGATTCACTTCATGGCATTACAAACTGATTTGGCTTGGAAAAGACCTTAAAGGTCCTCTAGTTCCACCCCCTTGCCATGAATAGGGGCACATTCCACTACACCTGATTGCTCAGAGCCCCATCCAACCTGGCCTGGAAGGCTTCCCCACAGTTACCTTGGGCTTTCCTTTACCCTCTTAAGATGAGATTTGATGCTGAAGTTCTTCTGCTTTTAGGATGGGAAATACTGAAATAATAAAAAGCTCTAAAGCCTCCTCATTTGGGTGATTCCTTGTTTTATTTCATAGTTTATATCAAAGTAGGAGTGTTAGAAATGCTTTTATCAGCAGCAGGGCTAATGAAGGGATTGCCAGGGGCAGTTATTCTCCTCTGGAGGGACATTCTCTGAACATGATGGCGATAGTCCTTCTGCTCACCTGCTGCTCTGCTTAAAAATTTTGAAAGTTTAAAAGCTTAAAAATTTAAATGACCCCCATGTAGCAGCTTAAGAGCCTCCTTTCCACATAAGGTTTTGGGAAAGCCACAGAGCAAAAATGGCAGTCAGTCAGGAGTGCTGTGAAATCACTTCAGTTTAGGGGAAATAAACCTTTATTGTATCATACATGTAGATATTGCTTTGGAAGGTTTGTAGAAAAGTTTTTTCACAGTTTCAGCCCTGGCAAACTCAGATTGTTTTATCAGAACATGCCCAATATTGAAGTGGATGAAAGGAAGAAAGGAAATTTTTTTAATCTATCAAGGTTCCTTAAATTAATGTCTGGCATTTAAAAAATTGCTTAGGGAAAAAAAAAAGAAGAGATACAAAGCAGTCTACTTTTTATTAAATTTATTTTGTAAGGAAACTATTTTCCCACCAGCTCCAAAAATTAATGTCACATTTGATTGCACAACTTGGAATTTCAATTTTCCATTGGTATGGAGAGACTGGCCCTGGTTTTTCAAGGGTTTATTCCCAGACTTGATTTTTAGGTCCTCAGGGTTCATCCTAGGCTGTGTGAGCATCTGAAACAAGAGAGTCATGAGTACCAAAGAAATGAAGTTTATTGTATGGTTCCCCAGCTTCTTTGTCTGTTTGTTGTTTTGATTTATTTCAAAGGAGTTTATTCCATGGCTGACTAAAGGAGTATATGCAATGTTTAGTACACCCACCTTACGTGGATGGAAATATTCATGAGTTAATTAGTGCAGAGAAAACAGAAAATGTAAGGAAGGACAAATCTCCAACAGAAACACAACACCAAGGCTGTGTAAGTCCAGGTAGAGAATGCAGAATTGATGGAATAATGGAATTAGTAATTGGACAATGGTGTACATCATGAATGTTTTATGATACTGCCTTTCCAGACTAATCCTGAACAGCCTGATGGATGTGCTTCCTTTTACAAGCACATAAACTGAGAATAGATACTACACTGCAAATACCAGAAAAGAGCAGGAAGTTCAGGTGTGGTGAGGGAAGGTAGTTAAAGGTATTAAGGAGCGCAAAGATTGGCCCAGGCTTTCCCAAAGTGCCAAGCAGATTGGCTGTACGACACCCATCCTGCAGTGGGGCCTGGAGAAAAGCAAAGGGAGGAGGTGATGGCACAGCAAGTGAGGGAATTCCCCATGTATCAGTGACTGGTCTAGTTTGGGATCACAGCTGTCTGTTGACATTCCGACCAGAACCTTTATTGTCCTGCAAAACCCCCTCTCTCTTTAGTGGACGCAGACTCTTGTCATGGCAGAGCTTTCTCTGTTGTTGCATGAGATTATCATGTTCCTGAATGGATTTATGGGTTGCAGTAAGAACTGTGGACAAGGCACTGCAGGAATTTGTCAGGAAACTCTTGGGTACTAGACTTGATATGGGGCTTTTCAAGAACAACTCCATGGGCAGAGTGCTTGATGTCTCACTGAAGTTTTAGGATTTTAACCAAAGACTGTGTATAACCTTCTAATGAATCATCAAAAATCTGTGTGACCTCTATAGATCTTTGGGCTCCTGTGCATCTCTTTTTAAAAACAGCCTTTTCCTGCCCCTTTTCCCATCTGTAAAATGGAGATAGTGGTTCTTCCCCCCCTTGAAGAGGAGTGTGGAGGCCGAATGCAGGGAGATGGCTTTGACTATGACACTGTCTCTTTGAGACTGCAGATGTTCTAAAGATAAACAGTACCTTGAAGCAGTTCAGTGTGTGCCTCTAATAATTAGTTCCTGCAATTTGGAACGTGCCTCCTGGAATGCTGCAGAGGCAGCGCTGGAGCAGACAAGAGCCTGGGAACAGTCAGAGGATGCTGCTCTCCCAAGACCCCTCTCAGTCAGTCAACTTTGTAGCACAGAAGCAAATCAAATAAGAGCTACTTGGTGGTGTTTGAATGGAGACCTGTGCCCATTGAAACTTGTCTGGAAACTGGGAACAAGGGATGTGATTGAAAGCAAGTTGCGCATGGCTTTACTCCCAGAGCGAGGCAGGTGCAGCACATGCCACGGAGCAGGAACAGAGCTCCACTATTGCTTTCTGTAGGCCTGTCTAGTCTTAAGAGGATATTTAAAAATTGGAATGATAATGGCCTGAGAAAACATGACTTTACATCAGAAAATAAAACTGCAAGCATTCATTATCAAAGGCAAAGAAGTGTTAGAGAACAAGAATGCCTGATGATGCAATGTTTTTCATCCTGCAACTGAGCACAGAAAACCTTTTCATATGCCCTAAATCTGCAGCTACAATAAAGCCTTCATACAGACAATCTGCTTAAAGAGAACGTCACGCTTGCTTTTATTTTATTTTAATTGCAAAACATTATCCAGCAGTTTCACTGCTAAAATATGCACTTCTTAAGACAATATGCGTAACTTCATTTTATCCTCCATTTTGCTTGACGTCATCTCTGCAGTGATGAAATGATAAGCTTCTGAAGTGGACCATCTATGACGCAGCCATTTCCCTTTTTTTGTGGAGCAACATCCTCACCTCATTGTCTTCATAACAAGACTTATATAATTAAAAAATCCTGCTTTGCTCTGGATCTTCTCATCAGAATAGTTGGCATCCCTGTCTCTTCATTGCTTAAGACATGTGAGCCTGTACCACCAAAACAAGCAGGAGTTTTGTCACTGTCTTTAAAGCCAGATTGAGCCCTGGGATTCCAGGTACTTGAGATTATTATTGGCATTAACCTAGTATTTAGCCCCAAAAATAGCAGTGCCTAACTCTGAGTGCTTTTACTTCAAGGTCTTGCAGGGACTTACATGTCGGGGTCAGCATGATCATCCCCATTTCCAAAGTAGGAAAACTTGGGGAAGCAAAAGACATTTCTATTGCTAGGGAGAGAACTGAGGTCTTCTGAATCTCAGTCAGTTTACTGCCTACTGAGTCTCCCCAGCCTGACAGTCTGTGACTATTCCCACTGCATGGAATTACATGTGCATCAGTGGTGGTGGTGTCTTGGAATCTGCCCAGTGATCACTTGGTCGTTCTTCAGGTTGTACTGAGGTGGTGTTATGGCATTTTTTACCTCTCAGTGATAAAAGCCACAGGTCAAATATTGGATTTTGAAATTTGAAACAGTTAAAAATAAAAGGTTATTGTATCAGCCTCTCTGTGTTCCTCTTTCCCAGTAATTTTATTACAAATTGTAGGAATCTGTCTTACAATTTCAAAACTGTACAGCCACGTGAAGTGGTTGCTGCAGCCTGTATTTGCAGATGTAACAAATTGGGAGTAATACAGTTGGGAGCAACCAAGTTGGGAGCAACTGTTACCATTCACTAGCAATAGAGACATACTGGAAATGTAGAAAATCCTGGGTCTGCATTGTATTTCCTGATAAATTCCAATTTTCCTGCTGCTATGATGGAATGAGAGCTGAGATTTGATGAATGAAATTGAGACTCACCGTGAAAAAGAGCAACAGCTTTGAAGAGCTGCCAGATTTCAGCAAAGGTGAATAAGAAAGAAACAGACATTTCTGAACAATCTGCCTTTCCCCTCTTCAAAAACAAGTCACGATTTTGTAAATTGTCCTCTCAGGTGAGAATCCATCCTTCACGGGGCAGGAGACAGGCTGTGCAGCAGAGCCAGTTGAGAGATGTTAAAAGACAAACCACCAGAAGACAAATATGTCTTCAGAAAAAAGTATTAAGTAATATTTTAAAGAATAGCCACACATCATATTCACACAGATGCCAACAGGAAGCACTGCTCAGGAACAGAAAAGCTTTCAGATAATCTCGAGCAGTTATGAAGGCAAAACCTCAACATCACTAGCACATTTTAACTCATTCTCAGCAGTTGCCTCTGATGCTGTACCATGGATATGTTTCGTATTTTAACACAGAGTTTAATCAAGAGGTTTATTCACTAAATGTGCAAAATCTATAAAAATCTCACTAATATTAATATTTCACATCTCACATACTTATATGCAGGGGACAGTGGTCTAAAGTGGGAATTTTCAAAAATGCTTAGCGTTGGTCTAATGGGGCTGTAGAAGTGAGGAGTAAAACTGTGGGGTGTCAATGTGCAGAGTGATGCGAGTGTTTCTGCAGACCCGTGTCTCTGACTAGATGAGAAATTGGGTTGTTTTGTTAAGGATTACAGGTTGTTGGTCACCAACCTGGTGAGCCTTTCTCATTTAGGTCTTGCAGCTTAAGTCTTCTGCCCATCAGCAATGCTACAATTTCACCAGGTTGGAAAAAAACCCCACTACGTGGTGGGAGCATATAAATGTGATTTGGTATGGGATTTGTAAGGAAAAATGCTGAGGGGGGAAAAAAAGATTTTCTCCTTTCCCTCTCTACCCTTGAAAAACGACTCTCACCATGTTGTAAAACCTGTCCTTATTTGGATACTTTTCTATAATTCTAGTAAGAAAACCCTGCAACACCTGAAGTTGATACCTATCAGCTGTGTTTGGGCTCTGGAAAGGAACACCTGGATCTGCAACCTTAGCAGCAGGTGCTGCTAATTCAGTATTTACTGGCTAAACACCTCTCCAAAAAAACACTAATCAGTGCAGTCAACTGTACAAAGGTCAGGAGCAGGGAAATGAAGTTTCACAAAGGAAGTTAACAAATATGCAAGTTTCTTAAAATGAGATCTTTTCAGCATAAACGGTGGTTTCTCTCTCTAGCAAGAGTTTAGCTGAAGAGCAGGACTGATCCGAAACTCTAAAATGAAATGACTTTGTGTGAGCCCACTGTGATGGGGCTGGATCTTTAGCTAATGTAGCACTCAACTCCTTGTTTTGACAGAGCTCATGAGGAATTACAGGACAAGGGAATGAGGTTGAATGAGGTTTCTTTATTTCAGGAGTGGCGCTGCACAGCCTTAGGAATGAGAAGGGGGCATTCTAGCTCATTTGGGGAGCTGGAGGTCTGAGTGGGCACATCCAGACATGTTTAATCCGCCAGACCAAGTGCTTGCATTCACTATATCTAAATACACCTGTTTCTGATTCTCTCTGTCATGACTGAGATGCTTCTCAGCTGGTGGCCTCAGGTGTGCTGGTGCTGGAGCCTCAAAGGCAGTATTTAGTCATTGATGGGGCACAAACTGTAAGCAAACTTTCATGGATGATATTTTGAGGGCTTTATTCTTGGTGTTCACCAGGGGACTAGCTGGAAGGGAGCCAGATCTGTCTTGGTGAGAAATCCTTGCATGGGGAAGGTGCTGGGGCATGGCTGAGGTTCTGGGGTGGGTGCCAGTGTGTTCAGGGAATGTGTTTTATGTGCTTCAGTGTTGCCTTTTGGGACCTCAAGGAAAGAGATGGGAAAGCAGAGCTGCTGTCCCAGGAGCTCCTGGTCTAGTTAGACTGAGAAATGACAAAGTAGAAGGGAAATATGTTTTATGGCCAAGAGAAGACTGTCAGAGGCTATTTATATTTAAGATCAGAAAGGGGCAAACCTACAAGACCCTGCTGATATCAGACTAGACCACGTGCAGGTTCTCCTTTCTAGGGCTCATCATCCTGATATAGAAAGCTCTTGGAGGTAACACAGAGCTGGGCATACCGTACAACCTATGCTCCAGGCACAGGGAGTAAGTGTTGAGGCAAGAAATGACTTTTTCCTGGCATGACCCACTAAGATTGAACTAGAATGCCAATTAAAAGTTGAAGCGCTCATTTAATGTCAGTGATGTGTAAACTACGTTTCCATTGTTATTTTAGTGCTGATTTACATAATTGGCATACCCTGAAGTCACACTGCACGAACTTTCAGTTCATGCTAAAGACTTGCAGGAAGTCATAAAATTAAACATTATCTCCACTGGAATGCAACGGAAAAATAGCTAAACTTTTGAAAGCTTTCACCTCGTTCTGTGCCTCCTCTCCCACTATATGCACGTTGATGAATGAAATTCAGGTTAGCAAGTGTTGGGAGCTGATGGTGTGAAGGAGCTTTACCAGCTCTTTCATTACGCTGGTGTAGCTCTGTGAGCTCCTCATCCTACAGTGGTGTTTCACCGGAATAGCTAAAATAATTCTAACACGATAGGAAAGCTAATGGAAAGTGTACGGGAGGAATTATTCCAGTCCAAATGTGCTGAATTTCTGCCTCAGATCAGTGGTTTTCCTACGGTGAAAATGGAGGGAAAAGGCCGCTCCCAAAGGAGCAGCTGGTAATGGAGCTCTTAGGGCAATAACAACTCCCTAAGTCCTCCTCCGCAGTAATTCAAGGTGGCGCGGGTTGTGTCTTTTGCACATGAAGCCCCTGAGAGGTATTGGGAAGAGGAGGCGCAGCACAACATTTGCCTTGCCGGGAAGGCAGCAGGACCCCGGCTAATGACGGTGTGCCGATGGCATGGGCTTTGATGAGGACCTGAAATTGCTGGGTATCGCATACCTATATAAGGGCCAGGCCCTCCCGCAGAGCCCCAGCTGACAAACGAGGGACGGGGCAAACGACGCATCCCTATTGAGCTACTTATTGTATCGGGGTATTTGCCGATATCAGGAAAGGGAGCGAGGGATGGAGCTTGTGTTTGAAGCCCAGTCCCACCCTTGCCACCGCTGCTCTCCTGCCCGTGGGACACTCCGAGTAACTCCGGCGTGGGCTCGGCCCCGGGCAGGTGCGGGGCGGCGGCGGGTGGTTTGTGCCGGGGTTGCCGTTGTAGGGCCGGCGAGAGGCCGCCGTTCCGCCACTGGCAGGCAGCCACATCTTAAAAAAAAAAAAAAAAACAAAAAAAAAAAAAAACCAACCCGACCCAAACCATCCGCCGCCCGCACGGGACTGAGCCCGCATCGGATGCGCCGCAGTGCCGCGGGAGGAGCAGCGCTTCTCCCGAGCCCGGACACTTCTCTTGCGGGGAAGAGAACGAGGAAACTCTCGAGTTTCCAGCCCTCGGCCCCGGCTCAGGCAGCGGGATTTCGCGCGCTGGCAGAGAAAAATAAATAAGGAGATTATATATATGTATTTAAGTGGTTTTAAAGTACCGGGATTCTCCCGGTACCTTACGTGACCTTCACACCTTACCACCCCGGCAGTCCGGGGCACGGCGCTAATCCGATTTGCGGCGGCGGAGCGCTCGGGGCTCTACAATGGGTCATTGTTCGACCCGGCCCGGTCCCGCGTCTCGCTTCGACAGAGCCGCCGAGAGCAGGACGCGACACCGGGCCGGCCGGAACGGGGGTCTCTCCGCACCGCATCGGCCGCCAGTACCGCCGTTTAACGGGACGGCCGCCCGCCCCATCC
>VXBA01001023.1:1037515-1144861 GCA_013399895.1 Serilophus lunatus | reverse complement strand
CTCTGGCAGCCATCTTCATTTTCCTCCCCCCTTTTTTTTTTTTTTTTTTTCCTCCCCTTTTATTTACCCTCCTCCCTCCTTTTTTTGCTTTCTTTTTTAAGGGAGCGGAGACAAGTCAAGCTTCATCTTGATGTTACTGCGGGAGTCTCGGTAAATGTTCATCTGTCTGATGAGCGTGATGCAAAGGACATTTTTGAAAAGGAGCCTTTTAACTCCGTAGACACGTAGGGACCCATTCACGGGCAGGCACACGCACACACGCGCGAGGAGAAAGAAAAAGAAGAAGAAGCACCAACTTTTCTATCGCTGCTTTTAAAAGGGAGAAGCCTTTTCCCGGGCCAGGACTTGCCTTCTGTCTCCTCAACCAGCTGCTAAAAGTATGTTTCCGAGGCGGACTGCACTTCAGGGAACTTCTATTTTCTGCTCGGCAGCTGTAGAGGAGCAGCAGCGAAGTTCGGAGTAACACCAAGTGATGCGGGAAAAACACCCCGAGAGCAGAACACCTTCCTGCAGACACAACCCCTGCTGCTGCACACAGGTATAGCTCCGGCGGTCGCAGATCCGCTGAAAGCCTTCTCCGCAGGATGACTCCATGGGCCACGGCGGAGGTGCCTGCGCTCTGGAAGAGAGAGGGGGGACGGGACACTAATCATAACTATTATTATTGTTATTATAATAACCCAGCCCAGAGTTTCTCGGGGGAGAATGTCATCCAGTGGGTTTGGCTAAGGACGTAGCAGGATTTTTTATTTTCCTCCTTTCCCTTTTTTTCACTCCACCGAGGGAAAATAACTTTTTTTCCCTCCGTTGTGGGAAGCCGCTGCCCTTCCGCGGGAGAAGCGGAGCCGGCCCCGAGCTCCTCGGCTCGGGGGAGTGTCGGGGGGAAGCCCAGGGGTCGGGACGGGAGGTAGCTTTGCTGGGCAGCCGCCCCTTCCCTGTCCCGGTGCCCGGCCCGGGCACACCTGCGCCCCCTCCTCCCCTTCATCTCGGCGCTCCTTTGTTGGGAGCGCCCCGCTCCGCTCCCCCGGCCCGCCTCGCTCCCTTTGATCTCCTGCCACGGGGATTTCGGTGCCGCCACCGCCGCGCACCTGAAGCGGCCCCTCGGGGGGCTCCGCCGGCCGGTCCGCGGCGGGGGCTCCACCGGCCATGGCCCGGCGTCGGGGTGGGTCCCACCTGCGGACCGTCCCCGCCCGTTCTCCCCCTCCCCCGGCGCGGTGTCCGCGCTGACTGGCTCCCATCGCCTCCTCCTCCTCCTCCGCGCAGGTTGATCATGGTTGCCGTGACCCGCTCCCTCCTGGCGCTGCTGCTGTGCCAGGCGCTGCTGGGCGGCGCGGCCGGGCTCATGCCGGAGGTGGGTCGGCGGCGCTTCATCGAGCCGGGCCGCGCCGCCTCGGCCGCGCAGCGCCCCGAGGACCTGCTCGGCGAGTTCGAGCTGCGCCTGCTCCACATGTTCGGGCTGAAGCGGCGGCCCAGCCCCGGCAAGGACGTCGTCATCCCGCCCTACATGCTGGACCTCTACCGCCTGCACGCGGGGCAGCAGCTGGGGCAGCCGCCGGCGCTGGGCTTCCCGCTGGAGCGGGCGGCGAGCCGCGCCAACACCGTCCGCAGCTTCCACCACGAAGGTACGGCCNACCGCCTAGGTGCACTGCCTGGGTCTGCTCCCCACCATCCGTCCGACGGGGCGCTCCCCGTTTACTGGCTTTTCCCGCTAAACAAGCGCGGCTCCGCTCTAAGCGTTCCCACAGACCGCGGCTCTCCTGCACGGCTAGAAGGCAGGGAAGGCTCCCTAAAGCGTGGCTGAGCCGGGCCACTGCCGAGGTTTCTAATCCTTATCTAATCCCCGTGAGAGATCGATGGGACAATCAATCGCGACCTCCTCGGGCGCTGCCGTCCGGGAGCGACCGAGCCGGACCGTCCCTCGTGGCCGGGTCTTGGCTCTCGCCTACGGTGCCTCGAGCAGCACCTCTGCAGCCCTCCGAGGCAGCCGAAACTCTGGGACAGGCCCTCACTCCAAACCTAGGCGCGTTTCCTGGCTCTCGTAGCCAAAGCAGTGTCTGCAGCGGGAGCCGTGGCACTGGGAGGCCCGTGGGGCTAGTGGGGCACGTGTCGTTCGCGTGGTTTTTCTGGGAAACGTTTCCCCAGGTTGTAATTGCTCCTGGCTGCTGGTCTCTAGTTGTTGGCATGCAGTGGCCCCGCTGCCAGAGTAATGCAAAAGCAATTTCCCTGTGCTTTTAGCATGAAACTGGGTCAGGAAAAGAAAATTACTAGCGTTAAGTTTCTGATGGATGAAGGAGGTGGCCTCGGAGAAGTGGATGTGCTGTTTAATGGAAAGCCTTGCTGTGAGAAAGGAGAGGTGAATGATGAAATCTCACCTCTCCTCTTCCACGTTTCCCTGCATGGGTAGTAAACACCTGGCAGTAAATGGGGAAAAGCCAGCACATGGGTCATTCCCACTAAACACAAGTGTGGTAGGCAAGGGGCTGAGGGAGAGAAGAGCTCTAAGGGCAAAGTTGGTATGTTTAGGCAAGTGTAAAAATCTGACGTTTGAACTAGTCACACCGTTACAGCAAGGGCTGGTTTTGTTAGAAAAGCGATTTTGCAATTTTCACAAAGTTTAGAACAAAATCGGTTTTGCGCTGAGCTCTCACTCTGCATTAGTGGCTTCTTGAAAGCAGAAGTTTGTCTTGTGACCAGTTGAAACATCTGCATATTTACAAATACTGGTCTGGTCCTGAAGTACCATAAGTCTGAGCCTCACCTTGTGCAAAAAGTCATACTGGATCCCCTGGGGAATGGTTACGTGACCAACAGCTGCTGACAGCACTTATGTCTTTCCCTTAGAAAGTGGTTTTTTGTTTGAGTTTTTCTTTTTTTTTTTCTCTTCAGGATGCTTAGCACAAAAATGAAAAACTATGACGTGAGAGGGATTTGTTTTGGCAAATACTTTAAATTTCTTAAGTATCTGTAGCCACAATGTATTTCTTAGCAGCCCTAGGTATGTTTTACTGCCTCTGAATCTCTATTTGTCTGTTTCTTTACTCAAAGGTGAGAATGGCCTGGGGTTTAGTTACTTCTTGAATTTTTGGTTTTGGTGGTTTTGAAAACTTGCTGTTTGGAGGTGATTTTTACCATCCACCCCGTTTTTAGCAGTTGAACCTTCCTGCTATTCTTTATGGCCCTTTTGGGTAAATACCAGGGCAGGCTTTGTGAAGCACAGCTACAGATACTGAGTTCACTATCTCTAATTAAAGATATAAAAATCCATATGTTAAGGTGTGCAAGTCACCTAAATTGCAAAGTAATGTTTTTCAGAGTGAAGTCTAAGATATTGATGTTAGAGCCATATTTTGGAGAAAAGCAGAAATGCAATAGTTGCTTAAAGTCCTCAACTGTTTTAATGATTCCCCACTAACTACGGTGCTTGAACTCTAAATTAAGGCTGTATATTTCTTGCCACTTGGACAATCAGCTGGAATGCAAAGGGCACCAGCATTTGATCCAAACACATAACAATGAATGAAGCATTTTTAACTTGATGCTGTATGTGCTTGCATGAACAGAAAGACAAGGGAGAAGGTATATTCTGCCTCAAAGTCTTTTAGATCTTATGTGTCATGTATTAGCTGTCATTTGCAAGTTGCCAACAGCAGACTATCTTGAGGGATTTGGTTGTTTGTCTCAGTTCCTGATATTTTTTTTCTCTTATTTTCTTTTCCCTGTTTAATCAAATTAGAAGTTTTGGAAGAACTGCCAGAAACGAGTGGGAAAACAGCACGGCGTTTCTTCTTTAATTTAACTTCCATCCCTAATGAGGAGTCTATCACCTCAGCTGAACTCCAGATTTTTCGGAAACAGGTGCACGGAGCCCTCGAGAACAACAGCAGCTACCATCACCGTATTAATATTTATGAAATTATAAAGCCAGCCACAGCCACCTCTAAGGACCCTGTCACAAGACTTTTGGACACCAGGTTGGTGCATCATAATGCAAGTAAATGGGAAAGTTTTGATGTAACGCCAGCTGTTTTGAGGTGGATTGCACATGGACAACCTAATCATGGGTTTGTGGTAGAGGTGGTTCACTTGGACAAAGAGAACAGTGCCTCCAAGAGGCACGTTAGGATTAGCAGGTCTTTACATCAGGATGAAGATAGCTGGTCTCAGCTGAGGCCATTGTTAGTGACATTTGGGCATGATGGCAAGGGACACCCGCTCCATAAAAGAGAAAAGCGTCAAGCGAAACACAAACAGCGTAAACGCCACAAATACAGTTGCAAAAGGCATCCGTTGTATGTGGACTTCAATGATGTGGGGTGGAATGACTGGATTGTTGCCCCACCGGGGTATAGTGCCTTTTACTGCCATGGGGAATGTCCTTTTCCACTGGCAGATCACCTAAACTCCACAAACCATGCCATTGTTCAGACTTTGGTCAATTCAGTGAATTCCAAAATCCCCAAGGCTTGCTGTGTACCGACAGAACTGAGTGCTATTTCCATGCTCTACCTTGATGAAAATGAAAAAGTTGTATTAAAGAACTATCAAGATATGGTTGTGGAGGGTTGTGGGTGCCGCTGACACAGCAAATATATCAGACAAATGCAAAAAAAAAAAAAAAAAAAAAAAGCTGACACTTTAATATTTCCCAATGAAGACTTTATTTATGTAATGAAATGGAAAGAAAAAAACACAACTATTTTCAAAAATATATTTATGTCTACAAAAAGTTGGGAAAACAAATATTTTAATCAGAGAATTATTCCTTTAAAGATTTTAAATGTATTTTAGTTGTACATTTTATATGGGTTTAACCCCAGCACATGAAGTATAATGGTCAGATTCTTATTTTGTATTTATTTACTATTATAACCACTTTTTAGAAGAATAGCTAATTTGTATTTATATGTAATCAAAAAAGAAAAAAATATAGGGTTTGTACATAATTTTGCAAAATTGTAGCTGTTTCAATTGTGTGTATTTAAGTTGAAAAGAATACGTGGAAGGTTACTATGGCAAAGTGCATAGCACATTTGCTTTCTGCTGTGCTACTGTTAAGGTCACAAGTTCAAGTCCAGAAAAAAGTGGATAATCCACTCTGCTGACTTTCAAGATTATATTGTACAATTCTCAGGAATGCTGCAGGGTGGGCTGTCCAATCCATGAGAAACTGGCATCCTCTTTAGGTGGAACATTTGGATAAGAACCAGACGTTGCTGATCTAGTATAAATACTGCTATTCCCAACTAATTTGCAGTGTGAATATAAGAAGGGCCAATAGAAATCCTATGGGAGGTGGGGGTGGGGGAAGACTAAATCCTTTCTAGACCTACAGAAAAGTGAATGTTTGTTTCCTTTAAAAGTCCTTCCTTTAAAAATCCTGGCCAAATATAAAATAATAAAAACTAAAATGTCATCCTTTTTTTTGTGATTATCTATGCTAAAGAGGAATACTTACCCTGTTTGTACCAGCCTTTCTCAGTTGGAAAAGCATTGCATACTTCCTCACCTCAGAGGAGAGCTCACTTCTGTGGAGTGTTATAGTGGAATTAATCTGCAATTTTTGCCCTGCATTCAGCAAGCAGCGTCTTCTCTAACTCAGCTGATGGTTTTGCTGTTTGGCAGATTAGCATCTCTTCATTTCCAGGGTTTTGTGTTTGAAACCTTTTCCCCCCCCCCCCTTCCCAAATGTTTAAATCTATTACAGATAATAAATCATAGCACTCTGATATTTCTTTCTGAAAAGTCCAGTCTGTAACAAAAACCCGTTCACTTGTGCAGCCATCACAAGAACAACTTGTGCTTGCATCTTCTTGCTTTTTAAGTCCTTGATGTGAGGGGCAAATGCAGCATTAAAGCTGATACTGGTGGTTCCTGTTGTGTGTTACAAGCCTGGTCTGGCAGTCAAGTGACTGGACAGCAGGTGTGTGAAAGTTTTGTTGAAATAGTAGAGTGGGAAAGGAGCTTAAATGGGCTTCTTGGTCATCCCTTAAGCTCTGTTGTGGGTCCACTTCAGGATTTGATGAACTGAGGCAGCACTTAAACCATCTGCACTGTGGGCACTCTCTAAGTCAGCTCTGGGAATCTCTGATCCTACTAACCCAACTTTTTATTAACAAAAACCTCTTCTTTCTCATGGCCCTCCCCAAACTCTTCTTTCTTTTTCTTTTTCTTTTTTTTTCTTTTCCAGAACCATCTGGGTTGCACAGAAGGTACTAAATAGATGAGTTGATCAGAAAGCTTATCTTGATCAACAGGTCTTGTCAAACTGTTCTCTGTTACTAATCATCACAAAAAGCAGTGGGTACAGAGATCAGGAGGAGAAAACTAGTTTCCTATTGGCTGCCTTCATTTTTTTCTTGTGAGCTTAAAAATCTCTGGGGCTGTAAGGTTTTGTGGTGAGATATAAGAACTTAGGTATTTCTTTGTACCAGCAGTATTTTTAATATCAGAGAATAGTCCACCACTCTGCAGTTTGGCTCTGTAGCTGATGTTGGACATGCTGTGACACTAAATGAGTTGACTGAATGGACAGTCTCTGGGTGCTTTTTCTGGTGCTGTTTTGGTAGTTAGTGTTTTAGGGGTGAAGCATCATTTATGGAGAGGTTGAGTTTGCCTTTTTGCTTGTTGTCAGCTTTCCTGGTGATGAATGAGTTTATGGCTGTTGCTTTGGTAAAGGTGTCAGTCCCAGGATGAGCTGCAGCGGAGGGTCAGCAAGAATTTGTTCATTGTAGTGTGTGGTTGTGCCAGTCAAGTCACAGCCGTGTCAGTGCACTGTAAAACATGAGCCTGCAAAAGCTGGATGTGAAGTGCTGAAAATGTGATGATGAACAGGAAAGGTGTGATCCTAAACCTTCTGAAATCAATAAAGAACCCGCAGCGCTTCCAACCAGATCCTCAGCTCTGGTGTTGCAAGGCTTAAGTTTCACAGCTCCCTCATGTGTAACAAGGCTGAGGGAGGCTTTTGACAGAGTGGTGACTGCTTGAGTTCGCCTATAAGGCATGAGAACACGTTGGTGCTAATCTTGTTTCCAAAATGTTGGCTGCAGCACTTGTCTCTGCATGAGCAGTAGCTGGCCGTGGCATGATGCCGCGTTCCTCGCAAAGGCAAAACTCCTCTTGCTTGACAAAGAATCACTCCCTTGGTCAAATACGCCGTGAGGCCACTATATGATTGTAAACCTGTTAAGACCCACTCTCATAAGCGTTTCTGTAACTGCTTAGTGTTAGTCACAGGATCATCGGTTCCACACTGATTTGGAGGAAAGCATTTGCATGTGTCAGGCAACAAATCAATAAATTTCTGCAGAATTGGTTTCGTAATAGATCTTTAAATCCTTGAGCCTTGCTCTCTAGAGTGCAGATGTGAGTGCTGCACTAAAGACTTTGATTAGGACTTAAAGTAAAAGAAACAAAGCAAACTTTCCTGAATCCTTTTAGATAGGGTTGACGATCAGACAGCCCTTCCCAAAGGTTTGGGCTTTCTGGCATCTTTTAAAAGTCTATTTTACAAAAAAAAAAAAAAAAAAAAAAAATAAGGTTATGCTAAATACCACAGCACTCCAGTATTTACTTTAGTTATTTAGTACTTTATTAGTGTTACAGTACTCTAAAAGGAGAAACAAGCTTTTTTTTTTTTTCTTCTTAAGAGGAGAAAAAGCAAAATATTTAGAAGGCAAAACTGCCTTTGTTACTTTATAGACCCTAAATATTTTGCTTCTACGCACTTTATATAATCTATATAGGCAGAGATTGTGATAGATAATGTCACCCTTTGTGCATTTCAGATAAGCATCTCTCTAAACACAAATGTGATCAGCATCTCTCCTTGTCCTTTTGAGACTCAGTAGCACCTTTGTCAAGTGGCTTGATAATTTTTGCGCAAAATTCAGTTGGACTTCTGTGGTCAGCACCACGTAGGAATGACGCGGGAGGATCTTCGGTCGAGGTAAGCTCTCCTGAGAGCGTTGGTCAGGGGCTCCTCTGCTGCTCCCCTGGGCTCACCACCATCAGGCACTGAGGCCTTTCCTGCTCCTGTGGGGTTTGGGTGGCCACAGACAATCACCTGCTTCCCCCTGCCAGGCAGTTGAGGTCTCACATCCATACCGGTGAGGCTTGGAGAGGAATGTGGTTTGTTGTACTCTCAGCTTTGGAGAAGGAGCTCATCTGGACTGCATTTATTAGACCTACTTTGCTATACTGTTAGAAGAGGGTAATTATTGAGCTATTTTATCATACAGCTATTCCTAAATTGTTGATTTTGGGGTTTTTTTAATTGATTTCAGGAGGCAGCTAATTGCCATATGGCAGCTTGATGTTAATGTTTTATGAAGATCAGGAAACAAAAGTTTATGAAAAGCTTTTGTATAGTAACTGTAGAGTTTCAAGAACTGTTTTATACTTCCTGACAGTGCAGGTCTGGCTTAATGGTTTGTTTTTATTGCTTAAGAGTGTAAACCTTTCTTTAGCCGATGTGTGGAAATTATATCCTCATCCCGCATTACGCATTTCTCATTGCTCATTACTCATTCCTGCTTTCATTGCTGCCATCTGTAATCAGAGCTTTACTGTTTCAACTGCATGCAAAATACTCCTCTCCTTTGCACAGTGAGATACTTTTCCTCAGCACTCACCCACCCTTTCAAAGAAAAAAAGAGGGGGAGGTGGGGGGAAGAGGGAGGAAAAGCCTACTCTGTCTATATTGTTTTTGTCTGTTTTGGGTGGAGTCTGTGTTAGATTTTGGTTGCTAGATGGTTTCTGTAGTAACAAGCAGAGAAAAATCCAAGACTGAAAAGGCACTTTTAAAGGTGCCATATCTTGCCTCAAGTATTATTTATTTTGTTATGGATATGGAATGTTTAGCTTCTCCTTTATATTAAAGCAATCCCCTTTGATAGAGCAGACTGCTGCTTTGATATGTTGTGGTCTTACAACAGGAGAATCAGAAATCTTGTTACCAGTTGACTTAAGCTGCCCAAAATAATGATGAAAAGCCAAAGACATTAAAATGTATTTTTAAAGGTTGTTACAGGCACAAACCACTCTGGTTTTTAGTTACATAGGAAAGAAACAAAAAGCCAGGTTTCGAAGGACACTTGGATTGCACTTGTTGCCGCTGTAAGGAGGGTGCTGGATACAAACAACAGTGTTTTGTTTTGTTAGATTACTGTGTACAAGGAAAAAGTCTCAGCTTCTTCAGAATATAACCTTACTCTGTTTTACTCCAATTTTTTTTGTTTATTTCTGCTGAGAGATTTTGCAAGAGTGTGAGAAAGTAACTGTATCTACTCCTTATGTGCCTTACTTGGACACAGAAAGAATTCAGAGAGTGTTATAAGATTATTTCTTTCCTGTCTTTCCAGTACTAATCCTTCTTTACCTGTATTCCTGACAGCCTTGCCTGCAACAAGCAGTAATGGTTTCCTAAGGTGGAGTTTCCTCTCTTTTTGGAATATAGCTACCTGTCAGTGCCCTCTAGGATTTAGCAGCATTCCATCCCCAAGCCTTGTGCAGTGGTCACTTAGAAAAGCAGGTACACCGGTTTTGTCCTGGTTCCGTGTAATTTAGAGACAAGTTTGTCCAATCAGGAATCTTAATTTGGGAAGGGTCTGAAGGTTTGTACCCACTGGGTGCAGCAGGAGACACCCTGTAACACCAGGAACTGTGTTTGCAACTTGCCAGAAGTCTGAGGGCCAAAGCTCATTTGCATCTGTATTTCCATAGTGCTGGGAAGGCACTCGGCTGCAATTCCTGCCTGGGCTTGTGTTGCCCTCGATAGAGGAGCAGAGGCTGAGAGCCTGGACTTCTGCAGGGGTAAGGAATTTGCAGTGGGGCAGCCTGGCTCTCATCTCATGAGATGTGGGTTTGCTTTTCACAGTTCATTCTTGTAGAGGCTTCTGCAAAATGTGCTTGGCTGCCCCTGCAGAAACGAGACCAGAGCACTGGATGAGGTCTGTGGTGGGAAGCAGCAGATCAGTATGGCTTTAGTTTGAAAAAAGGCAGAGATTGTCATGGGAAGAAGTTGTAGGGGAGGGAAGTGAGGAAGGAACCCTGCAGGCTTTTGAAGCTGAAAGTGTAAAAAGTTTCTAAGGGGACTTCAGGTAGAGCGAGCAGAGCAGTGAATTGATAACATTATGAAAGTTCAGGTTCCCACAACAGCTGAACTGTGGAAGATTTACAGTTTAATGAGGCTGATAATCCTATGAAGGATTAAATTAAGAGGGTTTTTCTGGGAGATCACCAAGAAAATTTTGAATATTGTACTGTAGCTTGGCTCATAATGCCAGGGCACTGGAGAGCTGACAGGTACTTCTTGCACTGCAGGACACTATTTCATTCAGTGTGTCTCATTAAAACAGAGCCTTCAACTCCAGCAGTGTTTCACTACAAACAGAAGCAAATTATTATTATTATTTTTTATTACTACTACTATTATTACTGTCATCATCATCATCCTGGAAACAATATGCAGATTAAAAGATGGAAATATCAACCAGATCTGAAAATCAGCACTGCTCTGCTGGGTTTGTTCTCATACAATCCAGTCCTTTTTATTAAAGCAAATCCTCAGAAGGCAAAGTGACCACAGATAGAAAATAATGTATTTAAGGTAACAATTGACAGAACTCCACTAGCTTGGAACTTGCACAAACCACTTTTTATGGCATCCTGCACACCCTAGTGATGGGAAAGTGTTGTATGGAATAATGACTCTGTAACCACAGACTTCAAAAGTGTAGAATGTCTGCGGTGTGATGGAAATAGCTGTTTCCACATCAATAATATCCACACAGGCATATTGAGGCTTAATTGCAAGGCCAGTGGTGCTGGGAGGAGGAAGGGGAAGGGCTATCTGACTACAACTACACCAAAAGCCTCTGCTTTGCAGCCAGAAACAATGATTCATTTCATGGTAAACTTGACTTTTACATGACTTGTCAATAACTTCATATGGAACTTCACAGACCAAAGCAGTTATTGACTCCTTAGGAATTAGGAAGAGGGGGACAGGGTTTGTATTATTTCTTATAAACATCAGTCTGGATGTTGTGTTAAATTATTCTACTTTAAAGACAATTCTAACACAATCTTTTTCTGCTTGGTTTTTCTCTCTTCTGTAAAGTGGAAAAACCTTTTACTTAAAAGCAGTCTCTCACTTTAAGAGCTTTTTTTTTGTCCATTTTTGCAAATAGTCTTGAATTTCTAGTTGACATTATAATGTTAAACATGAAAGCAGTTTTTATGTCACCATGTGTCACCAGACCAAGTCCTAATGCACGTGGAAGATGTTTTCCCAGCCCTGGCACAGTAAATAAAAAGTGGGCTCAAATAGCTGTAAGTGCAAAGTAAGTGGTTTTGCTCTGCAGAACACTGGCATTATTGTTACTCTTTTATTCCTGTTGTACAAATGACACCTATATTGTCATTTTACTGCTTTAGTGTACAGACTTACAGCAGGATTACTTTGAAGCTTCCCTTACTAGAATCTTGTGAGGACACGTTGGAGCCCGAGCTTCTTAAAAAGAGAATTTACTCACATTCTCTGGGAAGAGGCCTCAGAATGCCACCTTGAGACTCAAAGATCAGAAGGAAGTGGAATTGAAATTCTCCTTTGCTTAACCACTGGTATTTTTAAAGTCCATCAACATTTTTGGTTGCTTAGGATTAGCAGTAACCCATGCTCTGTATATTATTACTGAGGGGAGGATCAAAGACTAATTGATTCACATTTCCTAGTCTGATGATTATTTTTTCTTTTGTTTTTCTGTGTTTCTTTTTTTTGTTGTTGTCTTTAGAAATAGTTAATTGTGAGCTACTTCTTGACATGTTGGGCAAAGAAGTCTCCCAGGTTTGCAGATGAAAAGATTTTCATCTTTGAAAACATAACCCAAATGTACCCTAGAGGGCAGAGTCATTTAGAGAGAGCTCCTGCACACCTGCTGGGTTACTGGAGCGTGCCCACTGCCAGGGCCTTGGAGAGAGGGACCTAGCCCTGGGAAAATGGGCTTGGGAACCCTGGGCGGAGCTTTTGTCAGCAGCAAAAGTTGAGAGAGTGTCTGACTTTCCTGTATGCAGGTTCTGAGGAAAAAAACAAACCCAACCAACCAAAATCCATTAAAAAAAAGAGTATTTTGCAGACAGCTCCCTATAACCCAGCAGGCCACGCTGCTGGCAGGGGAGCTATTGCTGCTCTCATCTGCTGGAAGGTCTTAGTCTTTTTTTTAATCTTTATCTTTAATTTTCAAATAGAAGCAGCTTAACTTCTGTTTTATAGCAAAGAAAATAAACCGGGTGTTTCCTCTTGCAAGAAGCTTCTCCTCTTGAGGCCTGAGCCACTCAGTGGGTTACTGCCTGCTTTTCCATGTAAGTGATGAGAAAAGTTTGTTGTCAGGCCTTTCTCTGTGAGCTTAAGAAGAATCTAGGAAGGTCTTCCCAGCTCCTCTTGTGTGTGAGTACTTTCTTCAGGGTGTCAGGCCCCATTCCTCCTGTCTTCACCTCGTTCATCTCTTCTGGAGTGGGGGAAAGAAGGTCAAGTACTGGGACACTTTGAAGAGTTTGCTTTTACCACCAAGCTTTGGTTTTTCTGTCTTCCTCGAACTCTCATTACAACATGATCCTGGTTTTCTGAGCCAATTGCTAGCCCAAGGCCAAATCCTTAACCTTGGGCTAGATAACAAAAGCACAGCTGAAGTGATCTTGACTCCTTTAAAAAGGCCGTCTACTCTTTGATGCACTCAGGATGAGACACATAATTCATTTTATTTCCAAAGGTTGTTCTTAGCATGGGAAATTAGCAAGCTCCATGATAAAAAGTCAGCATGTTAGGTGTGCGTGTTTTATGTTGATCTTTGTCTTCCACTGCATTCCACATCCTGGAGGGTGTTGGTGTGTCTGGGGAGAACCTGAGACCGAATCCTCTCTGGGAAGTTTTGCTTCATGTGACTGCATCTGTTCATACCAAGGCCTGAAGACTGTGCCTGTGATAGGAATCAGCATTTGGAAAACGTAGCTTTTCTGACTTGCAGCTCTAATGAGAGGAGTGTGTAATTGGAGTGTAAGCTCAGGAGAAATTGGGATCAGGTTTGTTCACGGATATCAAAACTGGCTGGTGAGGTACAATCCTCTTCTATTCAAGGACCATAGAGGCATGAAAGGGGCACTCAGTGCTGTGTGCAGAAACTGTCTGTGATGTGGGGGCCTCTCCAACAGATCCTTTCTGAGGTTTTAATTTGGGAGAGGACTTCTCCACCATATGCTGTATTGCTGAAGTCTCCGTGCTGCTCTGAATAACTTTGAGGCTTGTTTTGTGGTGTAGATTAGCAAGGCTGATGGCAAGGACCAGCATCCCTGGTGCTGTAGTGTCACAAAAAGTAGTGGAATTCAGAGCCAGGCTGAGAGCGGTGAGATGGGCTTGGGTGGGTAGAACTGTTAACAGGAAAAGGAGAAGTGTAGGAACAGGGCCACCAGACTAAGAACAGCAGGGACAGCAAACTGCTCAGCCTTGGAACTAGAGTGTGCCTTTAGAAAAATCCCTTGCTGTCCTTGTGTGCTAATTCTCAAATAGCTTTTCCTGCCTCCTAAGTGTTTTGTAATGATATGTACCTTAACGAATTTGGAAGTGCTTAAATGCACTGCTGTTTATCCTGTAGGGTAGAGGTAGATGGCTACATTATATGGCATAATGACAGGTTTCATCCATTGGGAACCACTTTGCATGTGGACCAGGTCTGGCCAGTATTAAATTGGAAAGCAAAGATGGCTTTGTGATTAAGGTGCTGGAGTGGGACGCTGGAAATCTGGGTTCAAGTTGTGGGTCAGCCATAAACTCCCTGTGTGACCTTGAGCAATATAATTATTCTGAGACTTCAAAGGTATCTACACAATTTGGACACCCATTTTCCAGTCGTTTTAATTAACTGGAATGCTTTGAAATGCTCAGCTTTAATCTCTCTGTGCCCAGGATTCTCATTTGTAAAACCGGGATAATATTTCCTTGTGAATGAAGAGGATGTGTGCAGTAAGGATTGGGAAGTGTGCAGCTACTCAGAATGCAGCAGATATGGGACTTCCAAGCTTAGTGAGGGGCAGCATGTGGAGCTTTGCAGGTGTGGGGTTTAAATTCAGATTTGGGTGCTCTGTGCAGGACAAAGAGCCTGTTAAATGTGGGCAGAAACTGGGGGATAGTTACTTACCCTGATATGTTACCTGGAGTTTAGTTCCTGGGAGATAAATACCACTGCAAGAAAACTGCAACCAAAATATTTACTAGAGGAACAGCTCATTTCTTCAATATTTCATTTAGCTCCAAAGCAGCATCTCGCTATTTCTTTAGTGTCTTGCCATTCTTTAATACTAAACTTTTACAAGGTAAAGTGAGTAGTTATTAACCTTCCCATTTCTGTACTTCATAACAAGCTGTGCTCCCACTTTAACATCACCTATGGTTGTGTCCCTTTGCCTGGTGTTATGTGACTGTAATGAAAAGCCTGTAATGCACAGGCAGAGGGAAGGGTTAAAAGAGCCAAGGGAGTCTTTAATTCCTTCATTTTCTGACTTTTGTGGGTTTAATACACAATCTTAACATTCCTTTAGTAAGTGGTTGCGTTTTTTTCTTTCTAACTGGAGAGATTAAAGGTTCCTCCAGATTTTACATTTTTTCCCTACTCTTGAGTCGTGTCAGTTGTGTGTGTGCTGGGCAGGCAGGGGGTGCAAATCTGTCCTCAGTGACCAGTGGTGCTGCTCCGTGGGCCCAGTGATGGATGTCTGGGAGATGCCTGTCCACAGGGAACTGTTCTTCCCAAGAGAATGTCTGTCAGGGAAGAGAAATGTTTCCCAGGCTCTGGAACTTGGCTTCCTCACTGGCATGAGGTGACCATCACCCAGTGAGTAGAGGGCTCTGCAAACACTGGAGTGTCAGGACATCTGATGGTGCGTCCTTGGTGATATGTCAGTGGCAAATGCATGTTGAGATGAGGTTTCCTATATAAGTATGAAGAAAAGACATGGCTGCTACTCCAAACAACTGCCACTGAATCAGTTGCATCCCTGATTATGGTGTGAATCAAGCCAGAGTCTTTTTCATTCCTCTGTTCGTTGGCTCCTTAAAATGTTCTGTAAAACGTCCCTGCTCTAAACAGGAAAATCGGACTTTCCCACTGGAGTAACTTGTTATCTATTGTAACTAAATCTCAAATTTGTCTATCAAGATATGCTTTTCTCTTGAAATTTCAAAGCAACCTTGAACCAAGGGCTTCTGTAATGTGCTGTTTGTATGCTTGCAGGATCAGTGACCCACTATTTCTCAGTTTTATTCTAAATTCTGTGTTCTGAGCATCCTGAACATTGAATGGCGAATTTTGCTCTAAATCGTCAGTGCAATAAGATAGTGAAAACTCTGGTTGTAGTTTCACTGAAAACCAATAATTAAGAGTTGTAAAGGATTTGGGCTGGTAGCTGTTGTTTCCAAAGATGTTCCTGTTACTTGGATTTACTTTTTTACTGAAAGTGTGAGCAGGTAAGAAATACTGTCAAATTATTACTTTGTATTATGTACAAGCACATATCATCTCTAAAGGTTTTGCAGAGTAGTTTTCTGATCAGTCAGCTAAACATTTTCAGGTTAGTCTCACCTGGTAGAATGTGGTTTGGTAGGTGCACAGTTTAGGAACAAAAGCAGAAAAATCTGTAAAAGATCATGTCTAGATAACCTACCAAAACTTAAAATTACCTTGGATAAAGAAAACTGCCTCTGGGTTTTCCAGGGGAAAATACTGGATTGAGTTAACTGAAAGAAGATAAAGAACAAAATATGATAATACTGCCTTTTTTTTTAAGAATGGCCTGATTCAGCAAAACCTTCATGTTCTTATTAGCTATTTTGTATTCTTGGCCCATGAAAATACTTTTGGAGGGAACTTAATTTAGTACATTGTTACAAACTCTGATATCTGCCCGACTTTATCCAAGTTCATGAACCTTTTGAGCAGCGACCCCCTCCTCATGCCCCTGGGGTTCTGGAGAGGGATTTATGGTTTCATGTGCAAAACAGTGTGAAACTTGGCACTTTTGCATGGCCTGAACTCTGGCAGCTCCAGGAGCACTGAGTAAAATCAAGGCTTGTGAGCTCAACCAGCTCAGAGGCAAAGCAAAGCTTTATTGAAACTTGCACAAACTTGTATGAAATTCCACATTAAAAAATCTGGCCTTTACTGTCCCATCATTGCCTTATCATTAACATGGAGGAATTCCATCCTGCATGGCTGCTGTGAAGATAAATTCGGGAACATTTATCAGATGCTCAAGTAAAGGCTGGTGGCCATGTTGGTGTTGGAGAGGGAGTTCAGAACTTCTGATGTGCAGAAAGGAGATTGATGACCCAGAGATATGAATGTCTAAGTGGTTGGTGTATGGGTAGGAGAAGTTCTGAGTTCCTTGTTGTTGAAGAGCCAGGGCAGGCCAGTCATTAGGGCTGTCTGACAGGGTAAATGAGTCACAATCAAAGCAGGCACTCATTTACATCACCAGGCTTTTTCAGAGCCTGTGCAGACTGTGAGCTCCAGTTCATGCTGAAGGCTGGATTTGCCTTTCACTTGCTGTGCTTCCAGTGAGGTCAGAAGATTGGCTGGGAATTTATCTAAAGGTCAAAAAGCTACTTGCCTCCCATGTAAACCAGAAAAGGTGCAGCCAGTATTCAGATTCATTAGAAAGACAGTGTCAGGTTCCTAATGTTATTCATCCGCAGTTCTGCGGATCTTGATTCCTTTTTTATAAGAATTGAAGTCCCTGGCAGTCCCTGGAATTGACTGATGCTGGGGATTGGGCCCACAAGGTACCGAAATATTTCTTCCTTTACTCATTTCCTGGCCTTGCCCTCTGGACTGTCTGGCTCTGGAGCTTTCATCATTCAGGTAGGTCATGTTGTGCCTCTTTGTACCAGGTCCTGAAATGAGCCAGAGTTGCTCACCCACAGGCCCCCAGCTGGCTGTCAGTGAACAGTATTGCAGTGCCTGTGTTTCTACACTGTATAAAGTATTCCAGGGATCCTTCACGAGTGACACCATGGGATATGTCAAAATGGACCTCTTTCAAAAGTGCTTGTGATTGTTGTATTTTCATGGTATGGATTCCAGCTGTGATCCTACAGTATGCTTCCAATGGAGGTACCTTGGCTTATAAAGTCACAATAGGATTATTCTGCTGTTAACTCACTCAAAAGGCTGGTTATCAAGAAGTGGGTTCATTTCTCTGACACAAGAGAACCATAACCCTCCCCACATCTGCTGGAAGGGCAGTGTGCTGGGGCAGGAGCCATTCAGGAGACATATGGAATACATGAGGGACAACAATTTGGTGCTGGATGAGCTGACTGATGGAAGGACTGTCCTGGACCTGCTGCTCCTGAATAAGGAAGAACTTGATTTCGGGTGATTTGGCTGTAGTGTCATGAGATGGTTGTTTAAGAACCTGAGGGAAGTGGAAAAGGCAAGCAATGCAATAAATCCCTCAGAACTCAAAGCGTGTGGACGTTGGCTTGTTCAAGGGACTGGTAAGCAGAGTCCCCTGAGAGTCTGCCCTGGAGGGCAGAGAGACCCATGGAAGTTGCTTGATCTTCAAGGACAACCTCCTCAAAGCACAGGAACAGCCCATCCTGATGTGCAGGATGCTGAGCAGGTATAGCAGGAGGCCAACTTGGCTGAACGGGGAACTCCTGACTGATTTCAAATGCAGAAGAGACGAGTATGGAGGTGGAAGCAGGGACAAGCAACCAAAGAGGAATACAGAAATGCTGCCAGGGCATGTAGGAACAGAATTAGGGAAGTTGAAGCTTGGCTGGGGTTGGAACTGATGAAGCTTTTGGAGCATAAACAGGTTATTTCTACGTGCAATGCAAGGGAGACCAAGGAAGATGTGGGCCTTCTGCTGGCTGTGGCAGGTGATGAAAAGCATGGGAAAGGCTCAGGTGTTCCATTCCTTGCTTTTCGTAGGCAAGATCTGCTGTCAGCTCTCTGTGCATAGTGGTGGAGGTTGAGGGAAGAGGTGGTATGTGCACTAAAGAATTAAAGATTCTATAGGCAAACAGGGTACCTACAAATCCCTGAGACTGGTCAGGATGCTGACCCTCTGGGTGCTGAGGGGCTGGTACTGTTTAACATCTTCAGTCATTTTTTCTCGTAAATATCAATTTTGAATGAATCCTAACAATGGGTTAAAAAGTGTGTGCAAGAGAGACATTTAACCTGGCTTCGACCTGAACTTTTACAACAAAAATGTTTCAGTACAGGATAGGAAATTATTTCAGTAGAAAAACAGTATTTTGTGTTTTTTCTCACCAAGTCTTTGCAGCATGGACAAGAAGAGGATACAAGGACATCTTTGACTGATTAAAGAAATTTAAAAAGGCAGCAAAGTATTTGGCAGCCACTGGCACCTGTTATATTCCAGCGTGGGCTTGTATTTTCAGGCTTCTGCTGAAATATGTACTGAGTGTATTTTTGTGTTTTAAATATGACTTCCCATCCTGGTATTTGCAGGTGCATTGTACTAAAGTGAACACAATCATTTTGTTAATTGCAGTTCAAGCTCATTAGGGAACTATAAAGGCAGAAGAATGAATGTAACCGTGCATTAAATGGTAAATGATTTTGGGGTGGGAAGCAGTCAGGTGTGTTGCCCTAGGCTATGATTTTCCCCAAATTAACATACATAGCAAAGAAAGAAAGAATGAGGCGGGTGGGAAGAAAGAAAGGCCACAGGTCACCAAAGAAAACTCGCAAACTTGAGTGATGCTGAAGGGGAACTGGGCTGTACAAGGGCTCAATCCAGCTGCTGCTGGCTCACACTGGGACAGGCTTTGTGGTGCTTTCGGTTCATTCCCACCAAATATGGTGAAATCCAAACCGCCTCAGCATTGTTCCTGTGGTTAACGTGTAACTGAGCAGAGCTCCGGGAGGTCACACTCCAGCCTGAGAGACCTCTTGGATGTGCAACATTAATGGCTTTTGTTACAACCCCATCCTGAAGCAGCGTGTGCTTCAGCAACATTTCCCCTCAGAGTTCTGGTGGAAGATTTGTTGACTCCAGATCCTGGTTGCTTCCATCTCCCTGCTGGACTCTGCAGCCATTCCAGATAGTGGTACAAACTTGTTTGGATGCCTTGGAATGGCAGTCACTGAGTGGAATGAAAACCTTGGCCAGCACTTCAGATCTGGATAGCAATACTGAGTGCTTCAGGGTTTGGTTTTCTAGATGGACATGGCTCCAGGAGTAGTTTCTTCAGCTGGCCATTATTTGGATCTTCTGGAAAATCGTCTATGTTCCCTCCTGTTTTCTGTTTTTCCTTTACTAGAAGTGGAGATACCTGTTTTCAAAGAGAAGGAAGGTGCTGGGAGAACTGAATGCAGAACTGAATGCGACATTTTCAACTGATGCTTTATTTCATGTAGAACCTCCTAATGTTTTCTTTGCTGTTTGTTAGTCTCTTGTCCATTTTCTGGGACCGTTTCTATTTTATGCTGCTCTAGTGATCTGTTAAACAGTCGCCAAAGGTCAAAGTTTCGTGACTTTCAGGATATATCTGTAATATTCAGTTGAGGTTCAAATGTCCTGAGGTTTCACAAAAAGAGCTGCTTTCTGTCTGGTACTAAAACATTCTTCTGATAGAAAAGAGAGAGAAATACCACTATTTATTAATATTTCTCTTGCAAAACTATACACTCTTTAGCCATTGTTTAATCATATTTAGTTCAATTTCTTTGTTCTTTAGTCGTATCCCAAAGAGAAAAGAGACATCTATGGACAGTCTTTGTTCAGAGTTTAAACATAACTATGAAAAGCAATTAATCCAAATTAATAAAAGTCTATATGTTAGTCACTAATTTTATAATTATTCAGGAAAATAATTGTACTCTCAAGCAATTGGGTGCTCAAGCTCAAAAAGTGTACGTAATAGACAGGAAGATTAATATTTTTTTTTCTCCTCCCTCTTGTGTAACTGGTGCTGTGTAGGGTCAAGGAAGAGTTTCTGGAAGGGACTTGGTTTAAAGACTTTCCAGCAAATCTTCTGTTGTTTGAAGTCCCAGCTTTGGTAGCTGCTGCCAACTTTACTGTCCAACATGAGACCAGTAAAACCAGATTTTGCTGGTAGACCCAGTCTCTGAGATGGCTTCCTTTTGAAGATCCAGATATGGGCAGTGAATTTGCTTTTGGATGTACATCGTATTTAACAAGATGGATATTTGTTCCTAATAGCTTAAAGGGTGTGTACCCTAATCTACTGTGTCTATTCCAAATTAATCCACTTGCTGCTTTTTTTAGCACATTTATTATTTGCCTATTATTTCTGGTAGGTCTCAAAGAAACTGTAGGCAACTTTGTGAGTCTAAAATGTAAGTTTTCAGCCTGAGGTGGGCAGGTGATGAGCTGTTCATTCCAGGCAGGGAATAGTAAGAAAAAAAGTCTCTTGCCAGACAGCTGATCAAAAATAATAATACTAATAAAACAAGCACCCACCCACAGCTAGACTGATGCAAAAGTGATCTTTTTTGAGATGTACAGAAAAGCATAGTGGAAATATTTTTTAAAAACATTACAGAAGGAATTTCAACCATTGTGGGATTTTCTGATATTATGATGGGTGGATCTAAAATGTAAAACTTTGCAGATATTTGCTGTAAATCGGGGCAAACTCGTCTCTTCCCAACGTGGAAGTTTCAGTGGCAGTGCTGCTGTGTGTTTATACACGTGTGTGTGGTATGTGACTGGTGTGGGACTGGCACCACCAGCTTTTTGGGAAGAGGAAAAAAGCCTTTTTCCTTGCCTTGAAACAGTGAGCAACCCACCAATTTGAGCAGCTCTAGCACTGCCGTGCTGCTGAGATTTGGCATGAGAGTGACTTTCCTTTTGTTTTCCTGCCAAACTCGGCCACTTAATGAACATTTCAAACCTCTCCACTTGCACGTGCTCGGCTGACGTTTGAGGGAAAAATCTGGTCCATGCAGAGCCGGCTGGGCCTTCTCCTGCTGCTCTCCCACAGCCCCCACCCAGGATGGGTCTGTTCCCCTGGGAGATGGAGTGGGCTGTTGCTCTGTAATTGCAGCTGTATTTCCAGGGTGGGAGAAACCTCAGGAACTCCTGGAGAAATCTCTCTGTGTGCTTGCAGGAGGGGATAGATGTTTGGTAAAAGCTCCTCGATGGATAGATACATATGGAAAAGAGTAGAAAAGAGCAAGAGACTTAAGTATTTTGGGGAGGTGGTATAAAATTTTGTATTCAGCATGGTTCCTTCCAGAATCCTGATGTGGAGCTGGTGATTCCTGCATTTTGCCCTTCTGCCCTGGGCAAAGAGTGTGCTCATCTCCTTGTCTGCATGGCAAAGGCCACGTGCTCTCTCCTTCACACAGGTACTTTGTTGGCTTTAACTACTGGGATTCCCTTCAGCAACACCAAGGGTTCCAGCCCGGCTGGAATTTGCTTCCATCTGTGCAGTGGGTTTTTGTAGCTTCATTTTTATTTTTTTATTTTTTTTTAAGTCAAGGACATCACACACGTGTGTGTATAAACTGTATTTAAAAACATTTAGGATATACCAAAATTATCTTGCGACTTTAATTCTCTTCCCAGCCCTGCTCCCATCTTGTGTGTTACGATACAGTCTTTAATTAGACCAATACAATTACAGACCTGCTTGGGGAATGAATCAGAGTTGTGTGGTGAAAGACACCATTGTCCAGGGATCTCTACCCGGTTTCTGGCAGGATTGGAAAGATGAATGGGGAGTGAGGTGGGGGTTTGTGGAAAGAGGAAAAAGTATTAAAGGCTGTTCAGATGTTCACCAGGGAATTGGCACTTTCAGTGCTTCTGCCCAGAGTGATCCCAGGCAAGTTACTTCAACCAAACTCTTCATGGGTGGTCACGAATTTAAGTGTTCCTCATATTCGGGGTGCCGGACTCGAGACCTGAAAAGCTGAGCAGTCCCAGCTGCAATAGAAGACCAGGAAAAGAAAATCCCCTCGTAGTGATCTGGAAAATGAGAAGTTTGTCTGCCTGGTTGCACTGTCCCCACAGCCCAGGCCAGGGCAAGCACCCTGCCGGGAAAATAGGCGTGTGGTCATATTGCTGCAGGCTCTGCTATCATACACATGCATGAGGGGAGGGTAAATTGCCCCATTTACTGTAATTCTGCCTTTTTCTCTCTTTCGAGTGCTTGGCTTTGCAAGAACATCAAGTTGTCTTTATCTGTCTTGTGAGCAGCAAACATCCCTATCTACCCTCCAGCAAAAAAATACTTCTCTAATGGGCCTTCGAGGTAGAATTCCCTGCATTAATGGCTTGTTATTAGGAGGGAAACTTGGAGACACAAATGTTGATCTTTTGCTGCACAGCAATTTATGGCTGGATAAAAGGTTTCTGAAAATAGGTTTGATTTAAATAAAACAACTCTCTCCACTTTAATTTTCCATGTGTGAACACTTCAGAAAACGCTTCTGTGGACGTCATTCCAATGCATGCCATTCCGTGCCAAATTATGAGTTTCAGGATCTTTGAAATTAGGCATCTGTTATCTCTTGCCTGGGGTTTACTTAAGGAAAACAAGAATTCAAAACATGAATGCATGCAATCTTTACAAAAATACTGATGTTTACAGTTTGACCTTTACTTTCTAGTGTTTAACCAACGGCTAAGTATTTGGAATTATGCTTTAGCTTATAAATGTTTATCATCTAATAGGAATGATATCAGAGTTCTTGCAAAAATAAGAGTTCCTTGGAACAATTTGACTGAAAAAAGATCCACAGTAAGGGAAAGGGAGGAAAAATAAAAGCTGAAAGGAATGATTGGGGTTTTCTGTCATTGCTGTAGTTCTAACTGAGAACTGCATTCCTGGGGAAGGTGTCCCTGCTGTGCCAGCAGCCCTCTCCCTCCAGGGATGGAAACATTCTCTTCCTGTCTCCAGGTAAAACCCAGGGCCCTCTGGAGGTGCTGAAGGCTAGCCCTCAAAGCTGGTGGCAGTGCTGGGCAGGATTTGAGCTGCAGTGGAGTGAGCAAAGGGACAAGTTCTCCCACATTTTGAGCCTTGTGAAAACTGATTTGCAATAGTAGAGTTGTCTGGTGTGGCACAGAAAAACCTGCTGGGTTTTGTCCTTCTGTTTTTCTACTGAAGTATGTAGAGGTCTGTAACAGGTGGAATTTCTGATCAACGTTTTTGAGAAGCTGAAAGGAGGACAAGATGATGGTGCAGAAAGGGCCACAGGCAGCTGTTGTGTAGCTCTAAGCCTACAGTTTGTCTCCCTGACCATACAGTATACTACTTTTCCAGTTTCCTGAGCACCTCAAGTTGCTGTCATTCTCTGTAGCAGATGCTGGGGTCTTCCCTTAGTAAAAGAGTGGTGCTTTTCACCATATCTTTTCCACACAGGCGCAGGTAGTCAGTAGGAATTCTGTTCCAAAAAGGTAGCTCAAAGAGCCGTTGCTGAGTTCCTTTTTCTCTGCTGTTATAAATGTGCTGAGGTGGTTCCTCTGCTTCAGTGAGGACAACTCTAGGTCAGTGGATGGATTTCTTTTATCAGTTCTGTTTATTGATGAGCCTATTGCTTTTCTGCCTGCTTTATTTCTTTCTCTTCTTGTACCTTTTTTCACTTAGCTTAAGAACAAGCTCTCCTTCCCTCTCTCTCCCTGTGAGCAGCACCCAGGGATTCCCAAACAGGATACAGCTACAAAGCTCCACACGGTTGTTGACTGTTGATATCCTGGCGAACATGGGATTGTTTCAAACCACAAACTCTGTGGGGCTTGATTTGCACAGCTGGAACAAACAAAGGAGGTGGCAGACTCCTAATTCCTAGAGAATCCCAGCCCTTGCCACTGCCCAGAGGAGCAGCATTGGCCATGGCAGTGCTGCTCCTACTCACTTTAGAGTCTCTGTGGTGCCAGGATAGCTCCCAGTCACAGTCCAGGGGTGAGCTTGGCTAAGTGAACTTTGCTGCTGCTGGATTTGTTTAATGTAATTACTGTAACTGGGTGAGGAGTGTGTATGAGTTTCCAAAACCTCTGAGAGACCTTTGCATGCACTATTCCAATTTTTTTCCCAAAAATTTATGGCAAGAGAACAAAATGTGAAGCAGGTTGACAGGTTTCTGCCAATGCCTCCAGCATTAAATATGATTCATTAGCCCAACCTTAAAGAGATGTTCAGGGGTCCAATAAAATCTATTAAAGACCTTGTTTTGAAAGGCGTGCAGGAATAGGGAGCAAGAGGTTCTCCACAATGTCATGCCTTCCCTTCCTCTTCAGGAACAGGGTTGTTAAGTTCTCTTCCTGCCTGCCTGCCTCTGAAGAGAGTTTAATGTGTATTAAACAGTGCTCAGACACACAATCTGACATGGATGGGTTTGCAGGACTGGTGGTGAGGAAGATGGTCCCACCTTTGTCCTGCCCTGCTCCCTGGGTAACCTTACACTGCAGAAGAAGAGCAATGTGTGTGTAAAACACAACCTTTGGAATCCACATGGCACTTATTACCCTTGTTCCCACAGCACTTGAGGCTGATAAACTGCCACTGTAATTCAGAGGGAAAAAAATCCTCTAAATTAGAAAAAAGCAGTTTGAAGCAAGTTTTAGTGTAATTCTTTCACTCTCTTCTGGGTGAATGTATAGTCATGAAGTCCAACTTGCCATTTTTGACCCTAGAGATATAGAATAAGTAGAGATGCAAACACAACTTGTTAGTTTCACGTTTGTGATAGAGGCAAAGTTGCTCTTTAGCTCAGAAGGTGGAGATCAACAAAAATTCTTTAGCTGTATTACATTAGATTCTAATCTCCGTTACAGAAGATATGACTCCAGTGGTTTTGGGAAAACTACTCGTAGTGGCTACGAGTCACTTAGGGCAGGATGAAACCCATCCTGTTTTATAACTATTTAATCCTGGTTCATGTATTAATAGATAATGGCAATGCTCGTTTGGTCTGAGTGCTAGAGGTGGCCTATGGATGTGCCAGCTGGAATCATCTGGCCACAGGAAAAGGAGATTCTCAGATTTAGGACAGGCTTGCAGATCATTAGACTGGACTTGGGGTGTTTATTCTAGAAATTATTTTCTCTAAGTTACCAGAGAGAACTTTTTTTTCCCCTTCTTTGATTTGGAACAATTCTCCCAGACTGGTGACCAGAATTTGGATTCAGGTTTTGCTAAGGGAAATGGGATTCAGAGTTTAAGAGAAATGCTTGACACGATCCACCTTGCTCTGTCTCTGGTCTTCTGGGGTACTTCAGCTATTTTTCCTCTGCTTTCAACATTGTGGTTTCCAAATGCTTCTTCCTTTCAATGGCCAGTGGCAGATGAATTCCTTTTTCTCCCTTTTGAATTAATAGATGGAGTAAGGGGAAAGTGAAGCCACTGCTGGAACACCAGTCTTTCCATCAAACTTACGTATTCTCTGTAAGGAAAACTTTCCAACTCAAACGAGTATTTATGTGGAGCAGTTGAATTTAGTAGCTTAGCATCTGAATAGTGCCATTATATTTTTCATGCAAACTTTCCAGTACTTCTTTCCACTTCACCCACCTTTCTGAACAGCCTATTGTCCAGTGTTATCTCTGAAACCACTGTCAGATAACACTGGACAATGTGCTAGTACAGTACAGGCATGGGTTGGTTAATTATCCACTCTTTTATCAATATAGCTTTCACAAGGGAACTGGTCTTAATGAGATGACTGGATGCAAGTTGTCTGGTTTCCTCATTCTGCAAATGCTGTTGGTGGTTTTAGGTTGATGACTGCATGTTTTGGTTTGGATTTGGAGCTTATTGTACATCCACGCTCATTTCATTGCAGTTCTCATGTGTCTCATGTGTATCTCTTGGGTTTATAGGAGTTCCTTGATGACCTGGATAGCAGCCTTTCACCATGAAGTAGTGAGGAAAAAGAAATAAAGGCAAAAAATACCTCAACCTGCCAAAACACGCACACACAGAAACTCTATTCCATTAAAACATTTTGTTTAAATGCTGTTAGAGGATCCAATGCAGAGCAAATACTTCTTTCAAGTGTGTAAGCTGTGTGCTGGGCAGAGCAAACAGCTCAAGGGCAGAGAGGTCAAACCCTGCCCTCCAAGGTCAAGGCTGTGTGGCTGGTGCTGAGCTGTGTGATGAGGATGGCAAGGGCCAAACCACCAGTGACAGTAACACACACACTTTTACCGAAACATTCTTTTTCTGTGCTTTTGTCATACCTGTGTTGTATTGGTATCTCTGTGCTGAAAAATGATGAGGTCTCTTAAAAGAGGGACCTGCTCTCTAAGATTGTTCCTTGCGTCCTTCTGTGAGCTTTCCTCAGGTTTTGGGTGAAAGATGCGTGGCGCTTACTTCCCTTTACTGGCGGGAAGAAGCTCCACCAAACACACTTTTATCCCAAACTTTTCAGTTCTCAACCTGAGCTCTATTCCACCGAAGCATAAGCAATTTTAGTTGTCATGGCTTACACAGACAAAATCACACTTAAACCTGAGGGTCTGCTGTTGAGAGTCTTTTTTTTTTTTTTTTTCCTAAGTTGATGACAAATTCCAAGCGGAAATTACATCCCTTCAGTCATATGGCTCCTACACCCCCCACCTTTCAAATTTCTAGTTTGCTGTTGAACTCCCTACTTTTGTAATAATGCTGTGAGAGCTGTAGCTCCATTAGCAGGTGAATGCTGGTGTCTCTCTGTGCTGATCTGGGCACTGCTGTGGTGCCACACCATTGCTGTGAGCAGAGGGATGCTGTTTTACCCGGTGAAGAGGCTGCACTGTCTATCAGCACGTTTCCTGTTGCTGAGGATTAAAAAGGCTGCTTACTGTGGGAGCAGATGGCCACCTCTCCACCCATCCTCTCAGGTATGGGGAGGCAGCCAAAAACCAGCTTAAAAGAGCAAAGCATAACCTGTTCAAAGGAGAACAGAAAGGAACATTTTTTCAAACAGCTAAATGAAGCACTTGTTAAGGACTGCCAGGGACAGATTTCCATTCTACACGGGATATTCATTAGAAAAGCAAACACCCTCCAGCACCATTTGTAGGAACAAAGCAGCTTGCATTTTCTAACGAGGCGTTAATTTAATGAAGGAGGGGACTGGCAGAGGAGCAGAAGACAGCAAACCAAAGGACAGCCACCTTTTCCTGGGAGGACGGGACAGCTGTGCTGTCCTGCTTTGCTGTGCGGAGGGAGATGGGTGCTGTGAAGCCAGGAACAGTGAGGAGCTGGGGGGTGTGGGGCTTGTTGGCCAATATCTGATGCTCGGATCGAGAGCCAAGTGCCTCGGCTGAAGAACCAGGTTCCCCACAAGGTGATGGTTTTAGGGTAACCTTTTGGGCACTTTTTTCCCAGGCACATAGATGGGATGTAGCTGCAGAGGCAGCTTCCAATAATGCTGCCCTTGCGCAGGAACCCAGAAACCCGTTGGAGTGGGGGCCTCCCATGCTCCTGCTCTGTGCCCTGCTCCGGGCCTTGATGTCCTGGGATTTCCCAGGTCTGCTCTCAGGGTCTGTGATGCTTTTTGTGACCCCAGGGCCGGGTAAAGTAGCAGGTACTCAGGTGTCAAAAGAGCCAGATATTTATTTGTTTCACAAAGAAACAAACCCTGTGGAAGAGTTTCACATTTTTTACTCTTAAAATGAATCAAAACATTCTGAGGAATTTCTTTTCTGTGGGAAATCGTCTTTCTTAAGCTGATTCCACACACAGACACCCACAAAATGTCACAGCTTCTTGCAAAATAAAGTGTGGCAGTTCAGCCACCTCCACTCTGGTTGGGATGTCCATGGATTGGTGACTCACTGGCCAGGAAGAGCTGGTGTAGGGCTGAGGCGTGTTCATCCCAAGTGATGCACAGCTCTGGGGTCACTCACAGGAAAGGGGAATGGAGTGTCCCAGCCTGCTTTTCTGGAGGGGTGAGAAACACCAGGAACATTTTGTGCTGCTGCAGCTGGGGATGGAGATAATCTGTGTGCTCCCAGGATTAGCCAGGTGCCACTAAGGGAGAACTGGGAGGTGAGGGCGAGTTTTTCTGCATCTCATGCCAGGACTTTAGCCTTAAGCTTATCCCTTATTTTCATACATGTGTGTATAATTCCACCAGGGAATTTCTAACAGAGCATTCAGCCAGCACAGTTGTTCCCCATGGGGACAGGGCCAAAGTTAACCTGCCCTCCCAGCTCTGGGAGAACAGGAGCGACTGTGGTGCTTGGCCAAGGAGGAGGTTCAGGAGTCAGAGGGAAAGCACATGACACAAGTCTTATTTAATGACACTATCCTGTTTTTTGATCGGAGCATACAGCACAGTGAGGGGAGAGCAAAAATAAGGCCATAGGAGAAATTCTGGCCATGAACCTACACAGTCACTTGGAACATTGGCACAAATGAGGTCATTTCTTGTGTTTATATTTTGACATGCATTGTATGCTCCCTGCTCCTCCTCCATGTGTCACTGGGATGTGAAGGGAATTTCCTGCGCACGCATAGTATTGTTGTGGCAGGGCTCGCGTGAACATAAACCACTTCAAGAAGCAAGGAGGAATAATACTCTGTTCTGGCAGTAAAAATAGAAAGTTAGGAAAACTCCCACTCCCTAAAATCATTTTCCTTCTGGTTGCTTGCTGAATATTTTATTAGAAGATTAGAAGTGGCTGCATTTAGCAGCTGCTGACACGTTCCAGCACTCAGAGTATGCCGAGGTCAGCTCTGAAGTGCAGTAAATCAGGATAACTCTGCTGCAGCTTGGCCCTGCTTTGGCAGCTGAGGAGGGGGCTTGTGGAGAAGAGCACATGGAGCCCTCCTCTCCTGGTGTGTTGGAGGTTATCTCTCAGATCTACAGGCAAAGAGACTGCTGGGACAGTGAATTTCTACCTTTAGGTGTGTGTCACTTGTAATGGTGGGACAAGTTGGAAATGTGTGTCCTCTTTGGCTTCTGGATCCTGTAAACAGAAATNTTTTTTTTTTTTGGCTAGGGAATAAAAAATGCTGGTTTGCACTGGGAGTGAAATGTGGTGGGACATGGGATCCTTATCAGTTGGCCAGATGTGAGGTGATGTAAAATGGCTGCAATATTCCAGCAGAGTCCAATTAAAAGCAAATGGACAAGTGAAAATCCCCTCCTGCCAACCCCTTTGCTCCTTCCCCCAGCATCTGCCTTGGCTGCGAGGCAGAGCTTTCCTGCTGAGGCTGGGCAGTAAAGCCATTGCAGAGCTATGTGTCCCCAGCCCCAGGCCAGAGCCATGGCACGCTGTTAACACACCTGAGCTGTGGAAGTGCAGGGGTGAGGCTTGGGCAGAGAGAGCCATCCCTGAGAGCGGCCCAAAGGCTCCCCTCACCCTCCACTCCTTGGCATCACATCCCCTGCCCCAGATGGCATCACTTTGGGAACATGGAGACAGTCCAGAGTTCCGGCCAGAATACAGATTTGCTGGTGTCCCACCAGGGAAAGGGTAGGTGTCACCGGTGACGGGACTGGCATGGTCCAGCAGAGACCTGAGAGAAAATGCTGGTGCCCCAGACACTGCAATAACACACCTCTTCTAAAATTACACTTGGAAGAGGCTTCAGAGTGCAAAAAAACAACAACAGAGAAAGAAAAAAAACCTGAACAAAAAGCCAACCCTCACGTAAACCCCAGGGCTGGAGGAATAGAAGCGCCAGAAAACATTTATATTGGGCTCCCTTGATATCAACAGAGATGAAATGGATCCCCATGCTTCCCTCCAAACCACAAGCTCTAAAGCGGATTCCAAATCCCATCCCCACTTTAATTTAAGGGCCTCCCAATTAGATCGTTGGATGCCTTTCAAAGCTTTGTATAAATTGGAGATTAGGCATCCAGCAGCAGAGTCTTGTCTCCTCTGGATCAGCCACGGGCTGGAGCTCACTGCCCAAGCTGTCCAGGTCCAGCAGGGAATTCAGGGGCCAAACATGGTGTCCAGGTGGCCCACAGAGGGCAGTTCCAGCCCTGCTGCCCCAGGGCTGGTATCTGCTCCAGCCATTCCTTGTTGGAAAACCCTCAGTGCTGCTGCTGGGAGCTGGAAGAGGCAGGGCTGTGGGGGTGAGCAGTTTCTCTGGTGTGCACTGACTGAAGTGGAAAGCTCTCAAGAGAAGAAAGAAAAAAAATCCTTTCACGTTGATTTTAAATGTTTTTGCTGTTCTTCCTCTTCCCTCCTCCTCCCTCAAAACAGCAATCAAAAAAAACTCATCACAGAACATGGCACAAATTCACATACTTTTGGTCATGCTGAATTTTTCACAGTTGATTTTCAAGATTGTTGTTGTTGATATTGCCCAGAACAAGGATTCTCCTGTATTTTCCTAAGAAATAATAGAGTCCTAGGTGCTGGAATCTTTTAGTGGGAGAAAGAAGAGCCAGAGATTTTTCATTCCTATCCAAACCTCAAATGTTTCTTCCCATCCCATTTGCACCCCCTCCCCTATCCCTGGAAACTCTGCTGCAGGGGCTACTCCCACCCCTCAGCGGCTCACGAGTGATTAGTGTTGTCTCCAAGACTGAGGTGTCCCTTGTGTAAAAGGGAACACAGGGACATGTCCTTGTGGGATGCAGTGGGTCTCACATGGCGGCTGGAAAAGCCCTCCTTAGAGTGGCAGGCAATGTTGGGTGGCTGCTGTTGTCCTGTGTTTCTCCTGTTGCTCACCAGCTCCATCGTTTCCTGTCTGCCTTCCCCATCCTTTGCAGCTGCTGGACTGTCAGATCCTGAGCAGAGTCTGGGTCCTGTCCCAATCTGCTTGGAAACAAGGAGCTACCACTCATACTTTGGCTTTCCAAAGAAATGAACCAGATCAGCTGGAGACAGATAATTTGAATAAACTTCATGTTGATGGAAATGTGATTGTTCTCCTAATTTTAAATATTTTCCATCAGGCTTCTGAGCCCAGATTCAGTCAGAGTGGACCAGCTCACTGCTCTGGCATTAACTGGCTTCACTGAGTGGATTAATTTAATAATTAATGATTAAGTGACCAAAGGGTTGGGAAGTCGCTTACTCAGGCTTTTCCACATGAGTTTGAGTCTGGACTTCCTGTGGATCTGGAGCTGCAGGGAGTTCTGAGCCTATTTCTCTCACCTAGGGCAGTTTCCTCACTTTTTGGACCAGCTAATGGGTGCCAAATACAAGATTTGATTACAACATTTTAAATTTTTTCTTCAGCCCTTTAAAGCCATTTTTCATGGTCAAATGCCCTATTTGGCATGGTTCACATTAGGACATCTTTTCTGTTTTTGGCAGAGGAGTGGAGCACTTACAGGATGGCTAATTTGCTGCTACCACTGATGCCAACTGCTTCAAACTACTGAGCCTCGAGTGAGGCATGTAGGACTGGCTTGAGCTGTAACTTCTTTTTTTCTCATGCACAGGAATGTCCCAGTTGTATCAGTCTTCCCTTGAAACATGAGAATTCTTCTTTAAAAGAAAAAAATACAGGCAGGAAAAAATAATCATAGCGCCCAAAGGATGAATTTGTGTCTCTTTTAATGTAAAAACCACGACGTCACCATTAAACTGTCAAATTATCCTCTGTTTAATTTCTATATAAAATTTAAAACTTTCTGCAGACAGCCAATAAACCTCAAGGTGATAGGACTTGTTTCTGCTTCCATTGAAGTTGGTGGCAAACTTCCCATTTATTTTGGTGTGTAGGATCAACCCCCCAGCACATAAATAATCAGGCACTGAAGGTGCTCTGTGATTCTTCTGTCCATATCTCTCTCTTCCTCTCTGAAAACTTCTGAGGTTGGGCCCAACATTGATCTCATGCACACGCTGGGAGCATCTTTATTTCTTTCTTTCCCTTTTTCCCCCCCCTCCTCTTCTTTGTGGGTTTTGATCTTTCCCTTTGAAATGGAAGCAGATTCCCTGCAGGGTGCTCTGTGATCATTTGCTGGGTGTAGTCGCATGCTTTCACTTCTTGCTGTAGGTGAAATGGCTCATGTGCGAGGATATTAACTCTCTGCTGGGCAGGAGCAGCACGCCGCATTCCTTCTGTTTTCCTGGATTCTTAGAGTAGGCAGCTTCCCCCCAACCGTGCCATAAAACCTCGGGGTGTGCAGTGGAGTCCTGCAGGGCAATGAGAATACAAGAAGTATGAGAGGCAATGTTTTAGGGAGAGCCCTAGTTGATCTAAATGAAAGGTATTACCTCTTCCTGCAAATCCATGCACAATCTAACGGTTCTTGTCAATTATGATTTACTTGCTGCAGAAGAAAATGTCATTTCCCCTTGGTTTCACTGGAATGAAGCAGTTGGAGAGGGTAGCTGAAGAGAGAAATTACAGTGATGGGAGAAAAAAAACAGGACTGTTATAACAGGAGAACTCTGGTTAGGCCCAGCCCAGAGAAGTATGTAAGTAAGAATGTGCTTGTGATTTGCTTCCAACAAAATTTTTAAGCCTATACTTAAGTATAAGCATAAGTATCTCATTGCTTAAGGTTAAGCACGTGCTGAAATACTCATCTGGAGGTAAGCCCTGACTGGCAAGGCTGGAAGAAACAGAGATCACATAATCGACTTCCAAAGCAAGAGCTTAATCCTACCCAGTCAGCTATTCTGGGGGAGTTTCCAGGAAGGCAAAGAGGTTGCAGGAGGTGGATCTGTGTCTCTGATCTTACAAATTTCCTGGCAGGTGCAAAAGTGACTGCTCTGAACAATACCAGAGGTGTTTGCAGGATTGGCCTAAGGCTTTGTCTGCAGCAGAAGATGAGGTTAACAGGCTACTTAAAACAAACAAACAGTTCCACCTCCCTGCAAAAATTTCATGAAGATGGCCCCTGTGGTTGGGGTGTGATTTTTAAGAAGCTTTAAGTTGTCTTGCTCTGAAACCATTTCTGTAGCTCTAGAAAAAAATCAGTCGTTGCTCCTTTGTCTCAATCGGTTTTGCAAATTCATATCCCAAAGTCACATCTGTCCTAGGGAGTCAGACTGGGCATCTCTTCTTACACCCCCGCATCTTGGGTTTACAGATTATTTAAAACAAAAAACACTAAGTGACCCTAAGCAGTTCCTCTTTAAATATTTACTTACTTAGTAGGAATTTTAACTGGCAATTTTCCAAATAATTGCGCTTAAACAAAGTGTGTGTGTGTGTAATGGGGTAGACCATGCTCTTTACTCCTGAAAAAATACATGTGCACACACATGCACAAAGGAACAAGGAAGAAAGAGAATGGAAAAGCACTTGCTTAGGGATATGAAATGCAACTCTGAAAATTAGTTTTATTTTACGCCCTTGGAGAATGTTACAGCATCAATGAATGTGGTGCCATCTCTTACCATCTGTGAAATACAGGACCATGTTTGTAGCAAGCAGAGAGAGAAGCAAACACAAAAGGAGGGAAAACAAGTCCAGGATGGGTTTGCTGCTGCTGTGGCCAAGGTGTGCTTGGGGCATAGAGGGATTTGAGGCAGCTGGAGAAGGAGGCTTTGGGCACTCCACACTTCGGCCAAACTAGGCTTAAGGTCCTGTTTTCATTGCAAAGGCTTTTGGCAAAGGCACTGTTGATGGAGCCACTGGATTTCTTCTATCGAGTGGAGATGTGAGGGAGGTGATTGAAGTGTTTCCAGGTGTTTCTGGCTTCAGAGAAACTCAGGAGAGTTTCTGGCTTGCCGGTGGTTTGTGTGCTACGCTCAGGGTGCGTCAGCACTTGCTGCCCTCCCAGGAGACCTGGGCAGCTCATGGTTTGTCCTGCAGCACACACAGCCCTGTGGGAGCTGGGACAGCCTGGGCACCCCACAGGGACAGCTGGATCATTCCAACCGCTCAAGGGTTTGGCAGCACTGGGAATGCCCTCTGAAGACACTGCTTCAACCCCTGGTTTAGCTGTAAGTGGACTGGAGAACAGGGCTCTTGTTTCCAAATCCCAGCAGTGTGTTTGTGAGCCAGCACTGTGTATGCCTTGATGGAAATAAGGAGGTGGAATGACATGGATGATCTTCATGTGGCATGAATACATTTGTAAGGCACTGGGTGGTAACTGGGTCCTGTGTGATATTTCAGCAAAGACCTCACCCTTGGATTTCCATGGAGCTGATGATCTACAGAAAAGGTAACGTGCTGGAAACAATGGAAGTTATCTGCAAGTATGTTCAGGAAGGCCTGGGGCTTTCAGATGCAAATACAGAAATATATTTAACATCTTGCCTTCTATTCTTTTGTCATAATACAAAGTGGAAAGACAATGTTTAGTAAATGTTTACATCTTACAAAGGGGAGTTTTGCAAATTGCATTGTAGCTCTTTGGGAGGAACCAGGAAAGAGGGCAGGATGTTAACAACATAAAAAAGAATAGCAATAAAACCCACCCCTAATATTAATTGTCTAAGAGGAAATGCATCTATCTCTCATCAGGACATTTGAGAGTCTGCTTTGCATTGCTGGAAGCCTGAGAACACTAATCGTTTTTTGGCATGAAGAAGCCAGTTCTTTCATACTTGAAACATAACTCATTTACAGTTGTTTTGGTGCATGCTTAAAAGCCACATGGAGAACCTCCCAAGTCCCTTCAGCTCTCTGAGCATCAGAGCTGAGAGCCATAGAGTTCAAATGGAGATCTGGCTCAGCTCCTTGATCGTGGGAACAGGAGGGAACTGCTTTGGTTAAACACCTCTGTTCTGGTTTGGTCCTAAGCTTGGTTGTGTTATGCAATGAAAAATCTAACAACAGGTTTCCTTGTGAATTAGTAACACCCCTGAAAGGATTCTAGAAGCATCGTTTGCGCCATCAGAGTGGCCCAAGGCCATCACAGTAGTTCTTCAGTGAGGTGTCAACAGCTCCCATTCCTTGAGGATCTGAGCCCTGGACGGAGCGAAGTGAAAGGAAGAGGAGGGATAAGCTCTTCAAGCACTAGGGTCAGGTGCAGCAGCCGTGGGACACAGGTGATGGGGAAAGAAAGCATGGGCTGACTTGTAAGGGTTGACCCCAAACTCTGTGTGCACATTTGTGCACATGTGTATATGGAAGGAGGTGGAACAACAGGTTTGTGGCAGCAGTGAAATCCTTCATCACTGGCCAATGCCAGCCGTGGTGCAACAGCCTCAGCTGTTGGTGTTGTTTACTCAGACCTGAGCCTTTGCTCCACGTTTCAGTTTCTCCCACACTGCTACTCAAAGGTGAGTTGATGTAGATTAGCACCATGACAGTAACTCTTGCAGAGAGTGATTTCTTCTCCCCAGATCCCAGCCCATTCCTCCTGGTGCCCAGAAAGCAAAACGGGCAGTTTCTCTGAGCAATGAAAACTGTTACATTTCTGTGGAATGATGTTTGTTCCATGCCGAGTCAAATCCCATTAAGCAGCAATGAATAACATTTTATTTACATGCTGTTGTTGGGAGGAAAAGGAATGGGATGATAAATGTGACTGTCAAAGGGTCCTGCATGTAACTCAAGATGTGGCTTTGTATATGGAGAACACAAAGATTTCTGTAGGAACACTGGAAATTTGTGGAGATATAGAGGTGTTAATGTCAAGTGCTTCAGAGCCAAACTTTTCTTTCATACAGGCTATGCCTATGTGCCTCCCTCCTTCCAGGTGAACCAGAGACCTGCTCTTTATTTCCTTGTGTTATTTTCACAGCATATTCCTTCCTGTTCTGCAAGTACCATCCCTATGGAACCTGGCAGAAACACAACCCAGTAGTTAAAAAGCTAATCTAATATTTCTTAGCCCAGTTTTCCTCTGTCTCTTTCTATTCCTTCCTCTCCCTTCCCTTTCTTCTGTCTTCCTCCAAGCATCCATTATCCATCTCCATGCATGGCTGCCTGACTCTGTCATTCCTTGTGCTGCACAGCTCTCCTGGAAGCTGGCAGGGGAACTGCAGGAGCAGCAGGTTTTGGAGCCCTGCAGAGAGCTGCAGACTTTACTGCTGGCTGGCTTGTGAGGGCAGCTGAAGTACTCCAAGCTCCACCTAGGATGAGGAAGGTGGAGGATCTGCTTGGCCAAGAGGCTCTGCAGAAGACATTTCTGGAGGGAAGAAAACCTTGAGGCAGTCAGGGCTGTGCAGGAGGCTCAGGATGGAAGCCCTGGATAATGCCAGTAATGAATGTAATCAATAGAATAAAGAGAATAAAAGTCTAATAGTCCAGGGAGACTATTGGCTAAGATTCTCATGATCATATGAAACCTTTTCTGCGATCCTTTGAGAACACAGAGAGAGCCTTTTACAGCACAGCCAGAGCCTCTCTTAGCAATGCTATGTCCTAACAAAACCAGCAATTATCTACAGCATCTTTATCAAATCACCAAAAATATTTTCTAACTTTTTCAGTCCAGATGTTATTCCTTAAGGATCATTCTCATATGTACTGACCATAATTGGTCTTAGAGAGACCTACTCTCATTGATCTCTGATAATGTGGCAGCTGAGATAAATATGGGAAAGAGGACATGGAGGATATCTGACTTCCAACATGGTTGGAACTGGGAATAATTTTTTTTTATTGCATGAAGACAAAATTTGCAAAATCTCCTAACTGGCCTAAAGGCTTAAAGTTGCATCTTTAAAAGCAATTGAATGTTTAGACTTTGGCTCCCTCTGATTTTCTGTGGGAGAATTTCAAGTCAAATGTTCAGAAGCATCACAGTTCTTTAGCCAAACTCCTTGTGGGTAGATAGTAGGTTTCCCCCCTTCCCTGTTTCTAGTTTTGTTTATACCCCAAAGCCAACTGGTTTTTGCTTTTCATTCTGTGGGTGGGAAAGCTTGTGAGAAGGTATTAACAGCTATGCATCCCAGTCGAGCAATTCCTCCTCTGAACTTTCCTGGTTATGAGGAGGAAATTCTTTTCCAAATCAACGGCACTGTTTTCAGGCCTTTGTTGATGTTGTTGTTATTTTTTTGTCAGGCAGATCTACTTCAGGAAATCTGAGCACCTGGAGAAGGTTCAAGTGCAGACTGAGCTTCAGGACTCAGCTTGGACTCAACAGATATTAATAACAACTACAAATCTTTCATCAGCACAGCTCTCCTATGTGTTAGTAATACCTGAAATACTGTTTATTACTCAGGGACTGGTGTTCTGGTTTTTCTGCTCTGTGGCACACATATAGGATAAGTGATTCCTGCCACTTCCAGCAGCTTTCCCCTCTGGTTTGTGCTCTGGTTCCCAGCTGGGGTTGCTGCCCTAGATGCTGGAGCCACCAGCCCGGATTTTTGGGCGTGGGGGGGGGGATGTGTTTTTTGAGCACCAGCTGAGAGCTGCAGTTATCAGCCACCAAATGAGATGGGTGCCTAGGTCCCTGAGGAAAAGCCTGTGGACCACACGCTGCTGAGGGAGCCTGAGCTCCTCCAAGTCATCCCTCTTTCATGTTTGTAATTACTGGCTGCTCACAGACACTCGCTGTGATCCCACCACTTCCCACTTTATCCAAGAGGAAGAGCTACACTTCAAAGCCCTTCTCTTGCATCCTTTTGCCGTTGAGTGTGTTTTGAGAAAGGTTTGTGTTTCACCAGCTCACAGGAGTGACCTCCTAAGAAATAAGCAACTCCTTTCCAGAGACAGAGACAGCTGTGTCTCCATCTGACCCTGGAGGGAAAACTGACTGTCAAAAATGACGATAAGGCTAAATAACCCTTTGGGATAGAGGGGCACCGAGGAATCTTGTGTCAAGGTTTACCCAAGCTTCCTTTCCCTAAACCAGGTTGTTTGCTGTCCCCCTCAGAAGCCCCCAGAGATTACCACCACAAGCTTAATGGGCCTCATTGGCCATGGATTTGGGTCACTGTAGTAATTCCCGCAGCAATTCCACAGTGTGGGGGACACATGTGCTCCAAACACAACAGAGTGTGGATTTTAACCCAATTTTATATTTTGTGCTAATACCTTAGTTTCTTCTGTTGTGAAAAAAATTGGTGATCAAAATTTTAACTACATTTCTAAACTAAATTAGTTAAAATGGAGTGAGGGGGAGCCCTCGCCAACTTTCAATTTAAAGTTCAATTCAGCACTGGTGGTTTATGGCTGAAAATGAATTTAGCAAGCTACCAGTTAGGCTTTGATGCTAATTATTTTTAAGTATCATAGGTTCTGATTCACAAGGCAGTAATCACACATCATTATTACTGACATTATTAGGTTAAGTTAAAAATTAACTTTTAAGCTTAGAGCACCATGTCCTAATGGCTCTGAAATGGAACACCTGTGTGGTGCCTTAGCAGACAATTGAGGGAAATTAGGCTCCTTAATTAAATGAGCTACAGCCATGCATTATTTGTTGTCACACTGATGGAAAGTGGTATTTGCACCTTCAGACAGCAATTTTCCATAGCTGAAATGGGACACTGGTTGGAAAAAAAGATTCCAGGTTTTGCAAGACAGTGGTGACTTTGCTTGGAGATATTTGGGTCAGTGCCCCACATGTTTCCACAGGGATTATTCCACTTCCTTTAACTCAATTTATCTGACCTATAGAAATCAGGAAGGACCCAATACTTGCGTTTCAATGGGAATCCTCTAAGTATAAAATCCATTGGAAAGGACCTGCTGTCCTGTTTGTGTGGGATTTCAATCCCTTTGTGCCTTCCAAAGAACTGACAGATATTTAATTCAAAGAGAGAAGGAAGTAGGATAATGTCCCCATCTCCACATGTAACATTTCTTTACAAAGAAGTATGGAGAGCTCATATAATTCACCCAACAGCATAGTCCAAAATAGGGCACAGATTCCAACCTCTAGTCCTCACCTGTGGCCATAGGATCATCCTCCTCTTGATCACAATGGAAACACAGAAGTTCTTTGTGCTGTTGTGCAGGAAGGCAGGACAGGGCACTGCACCACGGGGATGGATTAGGATTGTGAGGGGTAGCACTTGCCACGTGGGGCTTAGAGAAAAGCAAATGCAACCGTCACCAAACCAGCTGGGCTGCACATCCTGGACGGAACACATTGCTCCCCTCTGATGCCTGAACGTGGGGTGTTCCACACAGACAGTGGGCTCTGATGGTGACAAAGGCAGCAAAGCTTCTAATTCACCTCCTGCCTTTCATTTTGGGGGCTCGGGGGTTTCCTGGGTTTGTCATTGGTTGGTTTGGGGTCTTTCCTTCCCTTTTTGCTAACCACTCCAGAGCCTTCTGCCAGACGAAATGAGCCTGGTTCTGCAGCACACGTTTTGGTACATGTCCATTGCATGTCTTCCACCTGCCTAAAGCAGGCCAAGAGTTGGCTTCTTTTTTTGGAATGAGCCTAAAAAAGAAATAAAATAGAATCTTCCCCTTATAAAAATTATTTCCAGCTGAAAAGTTATTTTGCATCACCATTATGCTCTTAAATTTACAAAACCTATCTGGATTGTTCTGACAAATCCCTTTAAGATAACCAGGTCAAAAAAAGGGGGCTATTCAGCTGAAATTGTATCAGGGAAATACACAAGAACACCTAGAATACAAAACACCAGGACTGCAAAACTGAGCTAAAGATTTACTGTTTGCATTTGGTGTTTGGAAATACTGGCAGATCCCAGTTTATTAAGTTCTGAAAAGAGAAATAATGAGTGGATCCAGGCTTTCAGTTGAGTCCCAGAGCACTTCAATGTGCTAAGTGTGCAATCTCTTCTTCGTTTCCTTAGCTTTTTATTTTTCTCTTTCCTCTTTTAATTTATGTTTTATTTTTTCTTTTGAGAGAGAGAGAGATGGAGAGCTCAGCACTGAGAAGTAGCTCTTTGACTCTCCGTTGCTTTTGCTGCTGGGCTACACTGAGTAATTAGTTGGTTGCCAGTGGTGTATCGGGGTATAAAAAGACTTCACTCCATCAGCCGGGAATTGTGGGTGGTGGGAAGTTCTGCCTGGTGGGGCTGTGGATTAAGTGTGTTGGTGCTGGAGGATAGGGTGTTCCTGAGAAGAGAGAGCCCTTGACTCAGGAATTTGCTCCTCACAAAGGGATGCCAAAGCCCTGAGGCCTCCTGCATCTGGGGTGTGATGTAAGACACAGCTCTTTGTTGAGAGCTTTTCTCCTGACATCCTTGCAAGCCAGGCAGATGTGTGGATATCTCCTAGTAGTTACTCCTGGAAGGAAACATTGCTGGATATCCTAAGGGGTAAACAGAGCTCAGAGCTGAATTCAGAAGTGTTGTCTCTGTTTACTCCAGTTATTTATGCACCCCTAACTATTTTTAGGGCAAAGCACTCATGTCTTAATAGAGTGGCCAGTTTTCAGTATGGACTCCCAGACCTCCTCTGGGTTTCACTCCAGGCTCAAAGCTCAGATCACGTCCAATGAAGGAACAGCCACAGGGAATGGATGGCTTGGAAGAGCACACGACAAGCAATGTCTGTCTCTGGGCTCCCTTCTCAACCCTGCTCAAAGGCCACCCCCTGGCCAGGAGGCATTGCCCCATCAGCTCCTTGCAGCCAGAAGAGATGGAAGAAGACCCAGGTGGTGGCCTTTCCTGAGGATGGCAAGATCTGTGACCTGCCAGGACAAGGTGAGCACCCCCTGCACATCCTGTGCCTTTGTGGGTGTCCCTCATCCTCACTCTCCTCTAATGCACAGACATCTCCTGGTATTTGTTAATCAGGATTGGAGATGGCTCTTTTTTCCGTAGCTTCTTCAGTGAGGGACAGAGCTCCTTGTCCATGATGGGGGAGATACCAAATTCACTGGCTAATGTTGTGCACAACTTTGTGTCTCCCTGTATTCTCTCCCTTGGCTCGTTTGCAGCACAGGACAATTGCTGCTCATTCATCTGTGCATTACATTTTCCATCCTGCAGTTTTCATCCAATCTTAGGAGCTCTGGTAGCTGCTGTTGTGTACATAATATGAAGGGCCTTCAACTGTTTATTCTCAGACTGTTTAAGAATCTTTCTTTCTCCTGAAATTTCCATGATTTTACCTAGGAGTAGTTTGGTTTCTGACAGGTTTTTGGAGGGATAAGGTCTTTAGTCCAAGATGGAATTGAGAGAGGATAGGAAAAGAAGGGATAGACAAACAGCAGATGGATTCCCCCTTTCTTATCCCTATCTTAACCCATTCCTGGTTATATGGAAATTCAGTATCCAAGCAATGACCCTGCTTGGCTGAGATCAGTGACTTGGCCTTGGGTTTCCACCTCTGCAAGGCAAATGCCCCGTTTTGAGGGAAAAGGAGGTCCTTGTTCTCTCGCAGATTCACAGCACAATTAATGCTGCATGCTCAGAAAGGCTTCCAGCTGGAGTTCTGCTTTTCTATCTAGTGCTATTTATATCACCCTTTCCCTTACACTTTAACTGGAGAAGGACCAAAGTACTGGGAGCAAAGATCTGTCATTTCATAGACTAGGAATTCTGTATTCCTACCTCAGATTTTGATTCAGTTTGGGGATTGTGTGGAATTCATCTGACGCCAAGTGACTTTGGATGTCAAACCCAGAAAACAATTCTCCTGTTTCATGGTACGTGAGTGTGTAACAGTCCCTTTGGCCTTTCCCTGGGGATACCTGACCATGGCTGAGCTGCACCTTGGAGGTTCAGCTGCCCTTTCACTGTACTTGAGCTCAGCTTCAATCTTTGCAACAAATACAAAAATTCCAGCCAATGCTTCTGCCTTTCAGGTACCACCAAGAGCATTTCCAGTAGCTCTGCTAGTTAATATTAAAATCTACTTACAGCCAATAAAACACTAATGATCTGTACTTCAAGGGCATCTTTGATGTGAAAAGCAAATCAATTAATGGTTACTCCACACCCATGCTGTAGATAGAAACATCAAATGCATGGAGAAATGAATCCTAAAATCACTGGCAAACCATTCCTCAGTGGATGGTGCCAGTTTCTGAGATCCCAAAGCCTGGGTGTACTCAGGGGTGATGATGTGTAGGATTCAAACTACTATTGATGTTATGGCATCTTTAGCAAATGGTCTTAATTGCTCTAGTGAGTTCAAGCCAAATACTTCTTTTTAAATTTCCCATATGGGAAAGAGACCCCAAGCAAACCTTTCCTGACATTTGTCCCTGAACAAAGTCAACTCCACTTGCAGATTGTAAGCAGGAGTCTCCATGTGCAGTTACAAATCTGACATAAATCAGGAGGTGTTTGCAGCACTCAGCTGGAATCAGGTTAAGGAAAGGGCTATGCATTACTCACTTTATTTTGGCAGGGTCTCATGGTTTGTTAGGCCATGTACACTGCACACAGGTCCCTCTCTGGGAGGCTGTGACTGCTCCCACCAGCAGGGAGAGGTGGAAATCCAGCCCGGAGGCACTACCCTGCCCCAGCCCAGTGCTGGTGGGACCTGGCCCGGAGCTCGTTAAGAGAAGACAGGTTACACTCAGCTTTGGCTCTGGGCTCCCCGCATTTCAGTCATTTTTTGGCTGAAGAGGCACATCAACCCTGTCTAATTAGATCGAGTGCTCTTGTCCTCTTTCTGCATCCCTGAGTGCTTCCATGCCCAGGGATAGCATAGGTGGCCAAAGGAGGGGAAGAGCCAGGGCGCCAAGTATGTAAGGTCAGCACCCGATTTTTGGTGCTGTACGTGCATCCTCTGGAGGATGAAGCAAGGAACCCTTTCTTTCCTGTGTCATGCTTTGCCCTGAGCACTGGTGGAAGTGGGACTTACACCCCGGAGCATATTTGGAAGCGTTTAAATGCACAGCTATGACAGAGGAGGGGGAAACGGCTTCTCTTGAACAGCCTGAGGTGAGGATTACTTTCTGCAAATTACCATAGGATGTGATGCTTCTTTAAAGCTCACACCTCCTTAAACACATGTGTCTTTTTCTATGGGATGGATTTCCCTCCACGTTGACGCTTAGCCTTTCTTGCAGTGCAAGTCATGGACTGGAAAATAAGGGCAGCTTAATGGAAATAGTCTCTAAAGCTGAAGAGATTCTCCAATTTGTCCAGTTGGGCAAACATCTGCATGTGACCAGAGGCTTCTGTGTTAATCTCACCCTCTTGCAGTTCTGGGTTATCCTTTTATGTGAGTCATAGTTTGTATCTATACAAAGAGAAGCTTTAAACTGCCTCAAGTGAGGTATTTTTCCAGTCCTTTAGCTCTAATTAATCATTAAAGTGCCAAGATCAAAGGGTGGGGAGCTACAATGTTGGTATGTTCTTATGATCACATTGTGGCCAGTTCCTCTCATAAATCCTGGTATTTTGTGAATTTCAAATCAAATCTCCCATGGAGAACGATTTGGCAACAAGATGGTAGGCTGCTTTTCTTTGCACCTTCCCAAAGTAAAGGGAGCTTTGACTCCACTAGGAATGCAGGGTCAGCCCCACAACAAAAAGGCCAGCTGTTATTTTGAACACATCGGCGCCCAAAGAACTCAGTGATTTGGGCATGGCTTTATAAACCCAACCTTATGGAGTCCCTGTCATGGAGATCTGGTAGCTCAGCCAGACAAGCAGTGAAATGGATGGAGCCTGGAGCCTGTTTCAAGGGTAACTCACGGCAGTTAAGGGTGTAAACCTTACTTTGAGCCAGTAAGACTTACAATTGAAGTGCTTAAGTTACTTCTGAAAGTGAAGCTTTTAAAATAATGTTGCCGCTTTTGAAAAACTGTAGCCTCGGGCCATGACTTCAGTGAAGCATTAACCTCAGTCTTAAATGGCTGTGGCTGTTGTCTTCTCACCTGAGAGGCCAGCGCTGGCATTTGATGATGCTTCCAAGTGCAGGCAGAGAGCTGGGCATGGCAGAGGCGTGGGCTGGTGCTGGGCTGTGCCTCTGCTTGCTCTGCCACCCGGGGTCCTGCCAGCCTGCCTGGCTCACTTTCCCGTGTTGGTGGGATAACTGGTGTAAAATCTGCAGCGCCCAAATGCTTGGGATGTGAAAAAGGAGCCACCGTGCCCACGGAGTATTCACACTGGGAGAGGGGAGCACATGGAGTGCAAACAGGTCCTGCTGTGGTGACCACACGTGGGTGGGAACACGGGGGTCTGGCTGCTCTCGGGGGCTGTTTTGGGGTTTTGGGAATAAGCAGAATGTAGGGCATTGTCTGTCGTGTTCAGAGCAGGTCAGATGTGCACTGGGGAGCAGAAAGGTGGAGGTGAGGCTGGGATTGAAGGAGAGGAGCAGGGAAAGGCAAGCACAGGCCAGGACAAAAGTAATGAAGCATCTGTAAAATTAGTGGCTAATAATGGTTGTTCTAGAAACAGATGAATGGAGCAACAGTATCTCCAAAATGTGTTTATTTGTTTTTACATCATATGGCATGTTTGAAAACACCATTCTTCCACCTTTTAAAAAATATTTTTTCCTTTTTGTGCTCCCCTTCATTCTTTCTCTTGTGGGACACCTGGGACTTTACAGCATAGGCTCTTGTCCAGCATTTGTCCTGACCTACATTTTGATCTCTGCTTTTTTCCCCTTGCCTTCTTCTTAGTTGGCTCCTACCTCTAAAAGAGATGCATATAATCTGTAAAACATTTGTGTTCCCCACTGCTAGTTTTAATTTCTATTTTCAGGAGATTCTGAAGACTACAAGAAAGAAATCTGAATTGCTGTGACCATAAATGCTTTGGGTTTCCAGGGCCACCTAAATAATTGTAATCAGGAAGGGACGTGCAGAGCTTTATTTTTGTAGCCCACTGGTGGCAACAGATCAAAAATAAAGACAAAAAGAGGGAACAAACACCCTGGTACCAGTAAGCGATACAGCCCAGGTTGCTGGAGAAGTAAAGCTGCTGTGCCAAGTAAAATGTGGAGGGTCTTAATAACCTGTGCAGTTTATTGATAGGCTAAAAAAAAAAAATTGAAAAGGAAGAACGTTTGTATGGTGTGGAGCTGGAAACACCACTTTCCATAGGGGAAGGCAGATCAAGCCATTCCCTGCTGGGGGTTGTAACCACTTGGTTGTCATGTCTGTGTGTTGCAAAGGACTCCTTTCCCAGCAAGGAGATAAAGGCTCAGGGACAGCTGAGTTTTCCCACAGGGTGTAGCTCTGTCCTGCTGGCTTACCTGGCCCTTCTGCAGCTGAAGAAAACTCACTGGGACATGCGTTGAGAAAGGTTTCTAACTGTGCGTGCCACACTTGTGGCGTGACTGGAGCAGCACTGGTGCCAAAACTGAGGCTCAGTGTATGTGCTGAAGCACAGCAAAGAGCACCAGCAGCATTCAGGGTCATCCCTCTCCCTCCCCTCCAAAGCCTCCAAGCCACGTGTGTGCTGTGTGTGCACACCCCACGTCCTGCAGTGAAGGACAAGGTGACTGTGCAGCCCCACCGCCCCCTCCCCAGGGTGCTGCACCACCCAGAGTCATTCATACGCTAATCCCGGTTGATGATCCAGAAAGAATGTTTCAAGAATGTTTCATCCCTCGGTAATTTTGTTAACCTCTCCCGACAACAAAGAAAAAAAAAAAAAAAGGCAGGTAATGAAGTGCTGGTTTCAAAGGGCATAAAACCTCGAGAGAGTTTCTTTCCTTTGGGAAGGGATTGCAGGCTCCGCACTTCATCTGGGACTTGAAAAACAAACCAACCTCGTGGGGTACTAATTCAGTCCTTGGTTTCTTTCTTGTATCAGATGCTGCCAACTGTGCCTTAAATTTGGGCCAGCTGCAGGAGTTTTATGATGTGACGCTGTGAGGAAGTGTGGGTTCACTGGAACGGAGGCTCTGCTAATGGGGCTGCTCCTTCAGGGCAGCGGTGCAGTGCTGGCACGGGATGCTCCGTCTCTTCGATGTCTCTATGGGAATGTGTCCTCAGCAGGAGCTGATGGTTGAGTGTACTGGGGTGGATGAGGTTGCTGGGGCTGACTGGGGCTGTAGGTGTAGTGAGAGGAGCAGGATGTTTGAGAAGAGCCGCCCGTGTCACCCTTATAGGAGCAGAGAACATCGGGGTCTGTTCAGATTCATTCCCGAACTAGTTGTGTGCCGCGGGAGCTACGTTCACACATTGCCAGGGCATATCCTTGCTCGTTGGCCAAATGGACAAAGCAGGCAAAGATGGATCGTGCCCATCCCGGGGTGTCCCTGCCCAGCACAGCTCACAAACCCAGCGCAGTGCACGGCACGACTTTGCAACTGAAACCTAATGCCAAGGCTGTCCCGTTCCTTTCTGATCTCATCACATCCCGAAAGCTTTGTGGAGGATCAACCAAATCTCCGGTGTTTTCATTTGCTAAGCTCAGTCAAGTGATACAAAAGCCAGAGAGCTTTTTCTGCCAATCTGAATTTGCAGAGATTACCTTGTGCTGTTGTAGGGGGTTAATTTCCACGGGCAGATACGAATAATCATCAGTTAATATGCTTAGGAATCATAAGGAATATTTGGTAGTCTTTACAGCTACTTAGCTAACAGAAATTGGCGTAATTCCTTTGAATCTCTCACTCGGTGTTGTCTCTTTTTTTGTTCTTTCCTAATAATCCGATCACTCTCTTCACATTGTGGTGAAACCTTCTCCTCTTTACCCGGCATTTATTTCCCACTGACAGCCCAAGCGTTGTTGTCACCTGTTCTTAAACCTGGCTGCTGACGGAGAATCACTGAGGGAACCAAACACACAGACCAGGCATGACCACTGGACCCTTGTGCATGTATTTTTATATACAATTTTAAAAAATAATAATTTAAAAATTTTCTAATGCAGTGAGTTCCTGACACTCTAAAACTTCCTGTGGCAATGGGACACTCCTTGTCACTGAGCAGGAGTTGGGGCTGTGAGCGAGTGAAGCCAACTCAACACCAGCCTGTTGAACTATGTGCGCTTTATTTATTATATATTTAAAATGCAAAAGGTTTGGTTTTGTACAGGACTAAGTGACTGCATTCTATGGCCAGTGTGATGCAGGGTGGCACATTATGATGCCCACAGTTTGATGTATTGAGAACAAATCATCCCAGTGGAACACAGAGCTTGCCCATTTTTTTTTGCCTGTAATTGATAAATATAAGTAACTGGAGAAGTTTTCTATACAAAAAAGCAGCACAGCAGTGTCAGTAAATTTACTAAAAATTAAGGGAAATACAGTCAGATATCTTCAAATAGTGTGATTCAGGACAGAATTAAATTCCAAGTGTGATGCAACAACTCTTCATAAGGCAATTACATTTCTGCCTAAGATACCTCCAGGGAAAAAATACTTTTACAGCAGAAACACTTCAAAATAATACAAATACTACAATTTATGCCGTATTTTTTATTAGTCTTGAGGCTTTGTTAGCTGAGCAGCCATGGTGCAGATAAACACATATATCACCCCAAACCCACAACCAGTGATGTAACTGGTCTGACCCTCTATGCAGTGGATAACCCAGTGTTTTTTGGTAAAGTTTATCCCATTTATACCATGTCATAATTTAAAAAAAATATTTTGGATGTGAGTTTTACTTTAGGAAGTCACCTTAGAAACACACTCCTCCTTAGCTGGTGCACTTCCCTCAGGTTTTGTTCCAGCGTGGAAGTAGGAAGGGGGTTCAAAATGCAGAGTTTTGGTGTGGTTCTGGTTTTTCCAGCACCCTACTGGCTCTGTGCTGACACACAGTAAATACCTGAGCTGAGCCAAAGTGCCTTAGTGTGGGAGCAGAGGTTCAGAGCAATAAATTAGGTAGGAATAGGGAAAACCACTGGTTACTGCTATCCGGCAGCTCATTTTTGTTCTTATTCTTCAGTTAGCAATCTATAAAAAAAATTATTGCAAAACTTGACTCTTCTCTCCAGAGTCAATAACATCCCCTGTGCCAGGTGGTGCAATAATTCAAAATAGGGCAGACCTAGGAGAGAATTAGATGGGGTTAGGAAGCAAATTCCAAAACTCCAGTTCCTCTGCAGCTGGTACTGCTAAGGGCTGAGTAAGGAGAAACCCAATATCACAGCTCTGCAGCAACACTGGAAGACTGTAATTTCCATTCCATTCAAATTTTAACATGAAAAAACGTATTTCTTTGGCTTGATAAATTCCACGCGTCCTTCCCACCTGTTTCCATTTTAATGCAAAAATAGAAACACTCCAGTTCATATCTCATTTCCAAGTTGGCAGAAGTCCCTGGGTTGGTCAGTAGTGCTATAGCTTAGAGTGTGATGTAGCTCTTTACTTTCTCTTTGTTTTGCTACTTTTTTCTTTCCCCTCTAATATATTGAACACTGAGAGCTGGTTCTTCAGTTCAGTCCCCTGGTAAAGTCCTGGCTTTTCTGGAGAAGAGACCCCATGACTCATGCAAATTACTGCATTTAAGAATGATGTTTCTGCCTAAGAAGTGAGTGCTTAGACCAAGATAATGCAGGTAACCACAAGGAACCTCACAAAAATCTGTCCTTAGTTCAGTGGTACAGATCCAAGGGGAGCCACTGTGCTGCCCTGGCCTGAGGAGCTGCTTCACAAACAGCTTCTCAACATGGAGAAAGGGATTTTTTTCTTTAAACTGTGGGAGATGGCAAGAATAAAAGAATTTAGTGAATAATCCTAAATAAGGAGCAAGCATTTAAACAAAGAGCCACTGTGGAATTTACAGACAAATGCATGAATTGTCCCATTGTAAAATGGACAACATTTCACTCAAGGGTTCAGTGGCCACTTCTAGCCTCTAGAATTTCCACCCAGTTTTACAGGTTGCTAAAGAAAATAAGAAAGAAAGGTGCTAATCAGTGATGAGAACTGCATCTGCCCTGAGAGTTTTGATGGTTCAGGCTGTACATCAGGAGGAATTTCTTCATGGAAAGGGCTGCTAAACATCAGAGTGGGCTGCCCAGGGAGGTCACTGTCCCTGGAGGTGTTCAGGAACTTACGCCATGGCACTCAGTGCTCTGGTCTTGGTCTGGTTGACAAGGTGGTGACCAGTCAAAGGTTGGACTTAATAATCCCAGAGGTCTTTTCTGACCTAAATGGTTCTGTGACTCTGTGGTAGGATGGAAGCACTAGCCCATCTTCAGTACACCTGGATTAGCTTCAATCCTCAGATCACTGTCCAGCTCATGAAAGACAGGCACTGCAGCAGAATGGATCTGCTGGGAAAATCCAGCCGGCCATTCTAAAATTCCTTTGCACGTCCATCACTTCCCATCCCGACACATTAGACCTCCCTTTCTTATGCTCAAATATAACAGCTCCAAGCATGGCAGGGTATTGGTGCAGTTTCTATTGCAGTACAGGAACACTGCTTGCTTTTATGCTTCAGAGTCAATGATAAAAAAAAAGTAAAAAAGAACAAGTCCTGCCATAGCTGTTTGGCAGAAGAGCAATAATTTCAATGCACAATCCCCCCCTACATGCTGGGTTACAGGCAATGATGTTGCTTGCAATGAAACACCACAGCTGTGCACTCCACTCTGTGGGACAGGAATGAAATGTTCTCTCCTTCACTTCTGTTTGCAACAGTGATTTCAGATTACACTACCTGAGTGATCAACATCCAAATTATTTGTCCACCCATAGCACAGCAAAGCAAAAAAAAAAACCCACCCAAGAAACCTGTGGTCTAGCTTCAAACATGTATCTGAGTATTTCCATGCTTGCAGCTCTCCTGTGTAGGTGTCTAGTGATTCCCACTGATTATCTCACCATATGTTTTATTTTTCTCTTTGGAAAAGAAAAATTCAACATGTTTTTGTGACACATTATACTGACTAAAATAACACATATAATCCTGGTCTGATTGAATTTAATGCCACCATTCCCACTGACTGAGCTGATTTAGGATTAGGCCCCCAGTGAGGAAAATCCCAGGCTATGTGTACAACTATAGGACTGTGAATGCCCTCCCTCTGCACTGGGGACACACTGATCTCATTTGGTATAGAAATAATATTATTCCATGGCCTGGACATACACAGATGGGCCAGTCCTGCACAGGTAACACTCCTGCTGAATTAAGAAGAGAAAAAAACAAGTGGAAAATCTGTGATTGCAAATGAGGTCAGTACAGCAGGATCAGTGAGGCTGGGAAATCTGGAGATGTTGGAGTTTTTCCTTGGAAAAGGTTGTGGTCCAAACATGCTGCTTCACTCTGGAGAGTCACAGGAGGGACTGTACAATTCCTGCAGTAAAGCCTGGCTCCTCTCTTCCAGTTAAGGTCTCTGCAAGCAGCAGGCTCTCCTGTTTGTGGTACAGTTTTCTGCAGTGAATTACCTGCATGCCCAGCAAACAGGTTTTCCAGGTGCCAAGTGGCGCATGGAACAACACCCAGAGCAGTAATGCTCCGAAACTCATAACTCCGTGTGGCAGAGCCAGGGGAGACCTGAGTCACAGTCCTCAGGGATGCTTCCCAAACACACAGCATTCTAGGACGAGGCAAAGTTGGGTCTCAGGTGAAGTTATCACAAGTTTGGCCCTTCCTGCTGTTCCACTGGGACAGCTGACTGACAGCGGAGTGAGAATGACGCGGGACAACAGGGATGTGGTGACGTGTTGTGAAACAAGGAAATGGCTTCCCAATGCTAACGGCCCCATGGGATTTCACACTGCCATGAGGGCTAATCCTCCAGGAGAGCTGGATCTGTACCACGGCAGGGCAAAAAGGACAATCCCTCCAGCTGGAGTGTGCAAGCGAGGTGGTTTCAGGTGAGCTTAAGTCTTGGTGTAGCTGAGAGTTACCCAAAAGAAGGGCAGCTGAGAGCAGCTCTAGGTACTGTCCAGGCACATCAAGCCAAGCCCACCATCCAGGGTACTCTTGCAATAGGGCATTAAGGACAGATTCTGTGTTTTTTTTCTGATGAACTACAGGAATTCAGTACAAAAGATGTGCAGTTCACCTGCAAACAGAAGTGATTCTGAATCTGGCAACAAAAGGCACCATTGTGGCTGATTGTTTCTCTGTGTTTCATGGCCTGCCTGCTTTACAGAGAAACCACGACCAACAGGGACAGACCGAGAGTCATTAAAAATAATAAGCCGACAAATGACATATCCCTGGCTGTGGAATGAAATCCTTGACACACCAGATGGGCTCTCTTATCACTGATTTCTCCAGCTTACCCACTCAATATTGATAAGGTGCTCAGAGGAGTTTGCGGAGTTGTGCCAATAAACACAAATGCCTAAAAACTGTCTGCAACAAGGCTTCGTGATGAGAGATGAGAGAAGAAAGTCCTTTTCTGAAGTTATAGGGAGGTAAAAGCTGTCCTTCTAGAAAGTGAGTATAAAGCTCTGAGAGTTCACTGTTGGGGGATTTTACTGGTGCGTCCCCTCAAGGCCTTGGCTTGGGGTCTGGCTCACACATCTTTGTGTGTGAGAGAGGGGTTTGTGCATTACTTAGAAATGAGTTGTTGAAATACTAATTTGATAGTGCCCATACTAATAAATAATCTAATCTCACAAAAAAGATGGATAGTGAGATGAGAAATTTTGCAGATGATGCAAATCTAGCCACAAAGCACTGCTGGAAGACCCTGTGAGTGGCTGGGCCATAAAATGGCTCATGCAGCACAGAGTCAACAAAGGCAGAGCACGTGCAGAAAACTCACCCTCCCTGTACCTCCACATAGATGAGCCCTAAAAATAACATTTAGCAAAGAGAGCTGGGAGGCCTCTGCAAAAATCATTTAAAATCCATCAGAAGAGGCAACTATCATGTTAGGAATGAGCTGGCCAAGAGGCAGGAACAAATTAGAAAACATCATTACAGTACTGCTCAGTGAAACTGCAGCTCCATAGTGTGTTTTCTGGCCATGGAATTCCAGAAGAGCTGAGCTGAACTGGAAAGCACAGGAAGGAAAGCATTCAGGATGAGGAGAGATGGACAACAGCTTCCATGAAGATGGAAAAATAAGCAGATGGGGAGCCTTCAGGGTGGAAAGGGGTGACAAAAGCGGGAGGTTCTGTAAAGGTCTGTCAGATCATGATGGATATAGAACAAATCAAATAGGAACTGGCTGCTCATTGCTTCTCCTAAGAATTAGAGGGGACCTGGTGGTGCTGTCACACAAGAAGGTTTAAACCAACAGAAGGAAGTACTTTTTCATACAAAGCATAATTAAATTGTGGAACTCGTTGCCACAGGATGTTGCGGAGGCCAAAAGTTATAAATGGCTTGAGAAAGGGATCAAAAACATTTGAGGAGGATAGATCCATGGGTGGCTGTTAAAACACTGGTCTGGAGGCAGCCTCAGCTTTGGGAAGTCCATAAACCACGGATTGCCTGAAGCAAGGAGGGTACAGCAGGGGAGGGATTGCTGAGCCTCCTCCAGCAGTTTCCTCCTCCTGCATCTCCTCCTGGCTATGCTGGGAGACTGTGATACTGGGAGTTGGGATACTGGCCCACGTGGCCTTTTGCTGGGACATTGGTCAGCTCCCACCTCTGCTGTCTCTTCTTACCTTAATTAAAAAAAAAAAAAAAACACCCAACAAAATCACAACCTAAAAGAGGAGAGGGGGAAGAAAGCAGCCCAACCCTCCACACACTGTTAGTAGGCAGCCTGGTAGTTGTTTTATTTTCTTTAGAGTGGACTTTGTGTTGCAAGTGGCAGGAAGCCATGAACCACAAAAATAAAATAATTCTAACCCTAGTGCTAAGTAAGGAAAACAAAGATGGCTCAGCAATTAGCAGCATTATATATGTTAGTACTAAGTAACAACAGATGTCAGGACTTGAGCCCTTCGCATTCCTCGCAATCCTTCGGAAACCAAAGCCTTTTGACGTCGCTGTATATTATTGCAGATATTCTGGGTCTGAGAGAGCAGCACAGGCTCTTTGCATGTTGAAATATGTGGGTTGCTGGGACTGGCTGGGTCTTACCTGTGTCTCCCTCCCCATCCTGGGTACTTGTGCTGACTGAACAGGCTGGTGTGTGCTGTAAAACCCTGCTCTGCAAAGACATGCGCTGGCCATGAGTCATTAGCAAGCATGCGAAGCTAATTGGCAAAATACTCATAAAAGATTTTGAAGGTGGGTTAATTACAATTCATTACACTGTAAACTGTCCCCAGGCTATTGTTAAAAAATGCAGGAGTTTCAAGGGCCAGTATTTTATGATTCATTTTGCCATGCAGTGAAAAACAGACTCTATATCAAACTACATTCATTATAGTTAAGACCACAAAATCTTTATTGGTTTTCCCAACATTCCCTCCTTGTTATATGAATTCATATGGACTGCACATTTCTAACAATTGGCAAGAAGGCATGAAATAAAATTTGTTATGTTTTCTTACCTTCCTCTCAGTGCAGCCTTAAAAACTCTGCTTTCTAGTTGCTTTACCTCCACCCACCTTAATTTTGAGCTGATAGGATGGGAAATTGAAAATAAACAGAGAAATGACTGGAAATAACTTTGCCACACTGAAGATCTGCTTGTCTGATGAACCTGGATGATTTGGATGTCTGATGAACACAGGTACAGAAACAAAGAGTTTTTCCTTTTAGTAGAATAGACAATTTTTAAAAAATTCAGAATAGACACATTTTTACCCATCACTGGTATTTCCAGAAGGAGGCTTTTGTATCTAAGCCCAGGCTGAACCTCCAGAGAGCTGCTTAGACAAATGTAGTGGGCTCAGGCACCACTTTAGTCACATGGGGGATACTCCTCACATGCTTTGCTGGACAGGGACCTTTGTCTCCTTAGAGCCAAATTCTCCAGCTTAGAAGAGAAGACAACAGAGCCTTTGACTGTCTTTGCTTATGCCAGGACTGTCAAACACTTCTATTTTCTTGTGAAAGGTCTGTGGGAGGGAGGCATCACTAGTGAGTAGCTCGGTATAATTCTCAATACTGCTGTGTTGAGAAAAATTTAATAGAGGACCCAGCTGTGACCTCTGTGGGAGCAAAGCCAAACCCTGCTCATCAGTGCTACCTTTGTGCCCTTCTCCGGGGGTGCTCCTTATCTCCTTGTGCTAGCTGGCACTTGGGCTCTCCTTTGAGGCTTAAATGGAGCCATTCAGCCAGGCCGTTCCTCCACCCCAAAATGCTGATCTCTGTTTGCCCCTGCAAATCCAGGGGACCTGCTCCTGAGTTGGCCCAGCTGTGTCTGACTGCACCCGGTCCTGCTCTGCAGGTACATATAAATGTCTCTGAGACAACTGGGGCTGGCATTCCCAGCTTGGGATTAAACATACCATTATTGCAAAGTGAATGGTGGAAGTAACCAGGGATTACAGTTCTCCCCCATGAAAAACGTTGGTGACGTGGATGGATTTTTTCAGTTGGTATTTTACATTTTTATTTTTTTTAAGGCGATGGAGAGAAGAAATCTCTCACTCAGGCAATCACTGAATTGCTGGTCTTACTTTTTCCTTCTTGAAACCTCTACATTTTTCAATGAAATTGGATATTTTTGGAGGCAAAATTTTTCATACAATTGAAAAATGCCTTCTCCATTATAAGAGAATATTAATGACAAAACCCAATGCAAACCCTTCCACCCTGAAATTGGTCACGTGGGAATATCGGTTTGTTCTGGTAAAACTCAGTAATGGATTTACTGTAGTGTGCAATGTTTTTGTTTGGATTAACATAGTGTGAAATGATAAATATCTTGGGTTGGTTCTTCTGTCTGACAAACTGCATTTTCTTAAATGAGTGTCAGAACTGCCACATTTATTGGGACCAAGACTAACTTGGTTCCCAACAGAGAGAAGAGTAAGAACTTACCTGGGCATTTCTGACACTTGCACTGGGTATCTGCCAGTCTCCACATCTGCTCTGTCACACAGGGGCTGATCCCTTCCCAGGGATCTGCCTGGAAGCTGCAGCATCAGGACTGAAGCTTAAGGGGTCATGATTGGCAGTGGGAGCATTTACTGTAGGAGAGGTGCCTCCTGCTGTCCCTCCTTACTCTCCCAGTTGCACAGGTGGAGACCAGGAACCGGGAAAGTCCCAGCAAGAGTCCACGGCCCACTAGCCAGAGCTTGGCTGGGCTATTCTCTGCTCTTTGGGAGCAAAGAACTTAGAAATCAGAGTTCAGTGACAGTGATATTCATGGATACACTGACTAATCACTGTGCTGGAACCTAACAACTATAACCAAAAACATAAGCAAATACTTCTTTTGTCTCCTTTTGTTTTGTTAAAATTTTAGCTGTTTCTGTTGCCATCTCACCTGGAACTAGCACATGAAACAACTTCATCAGCTTCATTTCATGACATTTAGCAATGTTAGTGCTGTCGTTGTACCAGTGACTGAAATGGAAACAAAGGAGGAAAAAATGAGTGACTAAAATTTTCCAAACCCTCACAAATATTTGTTTCTAGTGGTGGAGATATTTTGCAAGTGGCAGGTGTCAGTATTAAGTAGTGAATTCTTCATTCTCCCTTTGGTCTCATTATAAACATGGTATTTGTTTTTAAACTAGACTGACCTTTTTCATCACTTCTTTTTAGGGTCATTCCTCTGTAAGGCACACAGATGCTGAATTTGGACAGGACTTCCTTTCCACAATGTAGTATATAATAAAAAATATAATAAAATATATATGATGCTCCAAAATTTCAGAGGCTGAATTAAGAATATTGTGCAGAAATTGGGATTTTTGCCATTGGCTTGATTGGCTTTAAAATGACACCCCTGCTGCTCCTTGGAATTCATCTTTGATTTGGAAATCATCTTGACAAATGCTGTGATCCATTACTCTCCAAGGAGATTCCTGCTACTTCTTTGTTTCGACGAGGCTGTAAATAACAGCAGAGCCTTACTCATCAAGTGTTCCTCTGGTCCCAGCTCAACTCAGAGTAGCCAGGAATGGGCAACAGCAAAATGTTAATCAAATTCCTTCAAATCTCAAAAGAAATGTTGAGTAGAGCTTCTCCAAGACTGCAGGAAACTCTCCCTGGGAAACTGACAACATTTCAATTTGACATATTGTGTCAACATTTGGCATCTGTGGATCAGCTGGTGAAGTGTTTGGAAAAACTGGGAAAAGACAATGTTTTGGATCTTAGGAATATATAGCTATGTGAGTTAATACACATAAAATGCATCCATCTTTCTATCTAAAATATATATATGACATATATACAAAGTCTTCCTGCCAGTCACCTTGAAGGCAGATTTGGACTTGTTTAACAAACTTCATTTTGAACAAATGGCCTCTCCAGCCAAGAGCTGGACACCCCAAAAGCCACTCTGGGCCATTCTGCCTTTGAGATTGGCCATTGCTGGGCTTCCAGAGTCACTGCTGTCACTAAATGCCTCTGGACTTCTCCAAGCAAGTGTTGACTTCAGTGAACCCGGATTTCGTTCCCAGTCCTTGGAAGATTTTTACAGATAAAGGTAACCTGCAGCCCTTCAATGAATTCAGGTGCCCTGTGTGACCCTGGGCAAGGTGTTCCTCACCTTCACTTCCCCATCTGGAAGATGGAGCAGTAACCCTGGATTTGCTCCTGACGTTTATTTAGGTGATGACACCTCCAGGCAGGGCAACCTCCCAACGTGTCCATGCAATGTCTTGTCTCAGCTCAACCTCCAGGTACTACATGAAGGCAGATAGAACTTGGCAGGCTGAAGATTTCCAACTAGAAATCTAACACCAGAGAATCCCCATTCCCTCCTGCTGTTGGCACTTGGCCCTATTCAGGATGATTTGTTTTTGGTTTGGTTTTTTAAGAAGGTACAAGACCAAATCCTGAGGGCCCTCTATCTCCAATTCCCATTACAGTTTACGTTACACTCACAGTCTCTCAGAAGTGTCCCACGGTTTCCTCTTCAGATTTTAAACCAGCAGAAAGCGGGACAGCATGACCTCTCTCTGGTCCTGGAGCTGCAGCTGTAATCAGGAGCTTTATGATGAAGTTCAGCTGGAAGAGCAAAGGAGAGGAGAAAAAAAACACCAAGCACAAACCAAAACAAGGGAATGCCATCAAAGTCTTTCAAAGTCAGAAATTCATTTTACCTTTGTCAATGGCTGTGGTTTGCAGGGATAAAGATCAAAGTTCTGACCGTGGGCAGAGCTATGACAAAGGCAGAGCTCAGTCTGTTGAACCCTAACATTAGTGCTACAGTTAGACTGGTGTCTAGACGGGCACTGGGTGCTCATGCCAGGTTTGGCAAACACGGCAGTGGGAGCGCTTGCATCAGAGCTGGAGCAAGAAGAGTGAGGCATCCAAATTGCACAGGGGAGGGAGCCATCAGACTCAGCAGAGTGGAGTGGAAAAAAAGAAAGTTCGGAAAAAACCCCAACCCCATAAAAAACCCCCTCCCAGAAACACAGAAGAAAAGATCCATCCCCCTCACTCCTGTTTTTTCATATTGTGATTAACGTACACAGAAAGCTTAGATAACTGGGGGAAAGTAATGCCAAATTCTTATCAATACAGATGAGCTGGCTTCATATTCCTCCAGCCCTTTCATGTGGAAATGAGACTGCATTTGATGAGGCCAAGCCCATGTTTGAAATAGCTCGGCGGGGATGTGCTCCCGGTGTGGGTTCAGGTGTCTGTGCAGAGAATCGTTCCAGCCGGACCCTTCCTGAGGGCAGTGAGTGCCTTCAGCTTCCTGCCTTTTCCTCTTCCTCCTGGGGAGGACAGATGGCCCTTGCTCCATGGGATAAATCCACACTGGGTCTGGGCTGCCCCTCTGCAGGGGCCATGGTGGGTTTGGCTGCTGAGGGGCCGTGGCCTGCAGAGTCCTCACATTTCTCCACGTTCTCTTGCATGGACCCTTAAAAATAACAGCCTGTCATATCCAAAGGTGGAGGATGGATAATTGAGGGGAGTACACGTACACACACACACACACACAGAGGAGCCACAGCATCACTGCGTGTCTGGCACCCTGAGCCTGGCGGGTCTGAGAGTGCCCCACAGGATGGGTACAGGGATGAGCTCCAGAACAACTGTGTGCTGCTGGACAGCCCCCAGCACCAGAGTAACTCAAAGCTCCCCAGGTCCTCTAAACCAACCACAGTCACATTGGCTTCCACCAGTCACAACAAGTTCAAAAGAAGCTTCAGGCTGATGTGGGCAAACATGATCCCCAACGGATGACGAGACTGGAAGGAATATTTTCATTAACCAGGCTGGTTTCAGCTGAGCTTCACACAGGGGAATGCACTGCCCATTGTCAGGAATATGGCACAGGACTTGCTGGAAACAATTAGCTAAAGGACTGGTCATAGGCTATTCCCAGCTCTGCTACTGACTCACCTGCATGGCCTCGGGTGAGTTACTGGCATATTTGTGCCTCAGTTTAGCCCTGGGTAATGGCAGAGATAGTAACAGTCTCATGGAGTGGTGCGGGAATTAGTTAATTAATATTTGGAAAACACTTTGTGCCTTGACGTCTTTGTGCCTTTGTTTACCCATCAGTAATATCAGAGATAGTAACTGTCTCATGGAGAGGTACAAAGATAAATTAATTATTTGAAAAGCAGTTTGAGATCCTTGGATGAGAGATCCTATGTGAGTAAAACGTATCATTAAAAACATCTCCCGGTCCTCTGTGAAGTTAAAATAAAGCTGGAGCTTCTTAGTCATTCAAATAATTAAACCATAAATACTGTTTATTTTAATCTTCCCTTTAAAAAAATAATCTAATCTAGGCAGTGGTACCAGCCAAAGAATGAAAAATGTTTCAAATTCAGGAGACCTATCAATTTGAAGAGCTTGATTCTTAATTGCTTTTTGATGTCTATCAATGGAAAGTGAGAGCAATTGTATTTACAAATGCCTGCAAAAAGCGCAGGGCAGCTGGGAGGATGCCCACAGCTCCTCTGCAGGGTTTCAGCCTGCACATTCTCTTGGACATAGCAGCTGTGGCTGCACAGAGTTTCTCACACTACCCTATTTGACTTGCTAACCAACAGGGAGGTGCAGAATAGCCCATCTTACAGGCATGGCAAGGCCAGCTTCCCCAAAAAACATGGGGTGCACTGAAGCAGGGTGGCAGGAGCAACTTCTCCTGTCAGGAATGGTGGCAAAGGGACAATTCAGCCAAACAAAGGCGTTGCTCATCAGCAGAGAATTGATGGAGTCTATATTAAAGATGATCTTCTATTCAGAGGAGCACATGCCAAATGTGAAAAACCCTCCCAGTCACTTCTCTAGGGACTTAGTGTACATTGGGGCATAAAATAGATGCAATTGGTCTGTGTATCTTTCTTTCTCTCTAGTATTTGTTTTACAAAGTATAATATGAAGAGGTTTTCAGAATCAAAGCCATACTTTTTAATTGAATGGGGCCTCTTCTAAGGTGTAAATCCTGCTGGGAACCTGCTGTGCTGGTCACCCCAACCACCATCCCACACAGCCTTCCACCAGCTCTGAGGGCCTTGTCTCAGCCTTTCCATGGCCTCCCACTCCTCTCTGCCCATGGATTTTTCAGCCTTTGCCAAGTAGCCTGTGTGGGAATGTGGGGAGGAAGAAAGGATGTAATTGCCTTCCCTGAGCTCCAGTGCTTTCATTAGTTAAATGTCCTCCTGTCTTTCTGTGCTAGTCCAGCTTCTATTGAATTTTCATCAGACCAGAAGAGCCCTTTAGGGCCATTTGAAAGTAACCATCAGATAAAAGCAATTGTCATGCTCCTTATGTGGCAGGCAAGGAAGCAGACACAGGTAGACTGGTCACACAGGAAGGAGAGGAGAGACCTGGTGACTCAAGAGCTTTTGACTCCCAGCTGTGAGCTTGAGACGCCACTCCGGCCAAGCATAAAAGCACATGGTTATCTCTCAGCTCATGAATAATCCTACTGATTTAAGCCATAAACTTCAGCATCGGGCCTTAACCATCTGTCTGTGCTCACCAAGAGCAGATAAACAGGAGTACAGGTCTGGATAGACACAAGATACTCCTCTTGACATAAAGGAATAGCAGCGAATGGGATGAAAAGGTGCCATGGTGCCCAAGATGAAGGGTTCCTCAGGAATGATGGAGCTCCCAAGCCTCCCCAGGAACTGTCTCCACCTCCTTCACACTCACTCAACCCTGGATGGATGGATGCAGGGGGCTCCTTAGCTGACTTACCTTGGTGGTGATTCCCCAGAGCACAGCGCCCAGCTGATGTGATCCCAGTGGCCAGGTTTTGCTGGAGGGGAGCCAGGTTCCCCTGGGAGGTGAAAGGGCATTTGCATAGATGATGATGCAGTGTTCCCTCCCAGCTGGGATTTACTGAGTTCTTTGTGCCTTTGCCTCACAGAATTGGGAAGTGACCTGGTTGTGACAGAAACTTACTCACAAGCAGAGATGCCCCTCAAAACTCTGAAATGCAGTCCAGGACACAGTTCGCTCCCCCACAGCTGCTTCTGACCTTGCCTTTCCAGCACAGGGCTAAGAGATCCAGGGAAGCCACGTTCCTGTGCTGATGAGAGATCCAATGAAGCAACCTAAATTATACATGGTCTGAGCACTGCTCCCTTCTATTATGCAAAGTAATAGTTTCACAGACAAAGTAGAGGGGAACAGAGATACCAGAGCATTTGGGAAATACAGCTGACTGAAAAGTGTGTTTTCTTTCTAGTTGGTGATGTGGGATTTTAGCTGCATGTCTGTTGTTCAGCCTTTCCCCAGAGTCTGTCAGCTCCGAGAGGGAGCAGAAAGGCTGTGAACCCAATCAGAATTAGATAATTCTGTTAGCAGTTTATAAAGGCAGGATTTAGGTTTTCCAGACTGGGACAAGAGGTGGTGGTTTAATTAAAACATTCAATAAACCTGGACAAAGCCTATTTTGCTTCTCACTTATGAGAAGTTTTCAGTTTAGTCCTTTGCAGCCTTGTGATCCCTCAGCTGGGGATGTGTGAGCAAAATGGACCGATCTCCATTGCCTAATATGTCCAAATATTCTTCCTGGTCTGCATCCATCTCCTGCCTTGTGTCATTGTGTCATGTCAACATGCAAAGTGAAGGTGTGAATGGAAAGCTACTTCTGTTGGCTTTAACTTACGACAGTTCAGATATGGGTGCAATGCTCCGCGGGCACTGTGGGAGGCTCAGCCTGTGCTGAAGCACTGCTGGACCACATTTCTGGGGCTGAGGCTTCCAGGGGGGCTCCAGGATACAAAAATAGGCCAGGCTTCCCTTACGGCTTCTAAAAAATAGAAATTCAACTGATTAGGTCTCGGATTAGGAAGGGTGGCCCTTGTCCACACTCAGTGCTGTGGGTTATCGGCTTTCGGGCTGGTCTCAGAATCATTTCACTCTGGCAGAAATTCCTTAAGAATCATTGGCCATTACTGAATTAAACTCATCCGATTGCATCTGGTTGCAGACTTCCCTTTGCAAAGATGCTGGAGTTTGTAATCCACATTTAATTTTTTTTCCCTAGGAATGCAAGGGGGAACAAAACCAGGGAAGAACGGAAGGGATGGAGGAGCCTGGCATGCTGCTTGGAGACTTGGCAGTCTGACTCCTGCTCCAAGCCCTTCCTTCAGAGACTGCCTGAGCTCAGGTAAACTGCACCACTTTAAATAGAGTTCAATACACCATTCTTTCTACAGCATTTACAAACCAACAGGTGAGAAGCATCACCTTGGAGTGCGGCACTTGTAATACTCTTTACTAAGGTATTCACTCTTAAATTCAAGGCATGGAAAAACCAAGGCTTTCACAACCAAGTGTGGAAAAACCCCAACAAATATTGGCTCCAACACTCCCTTTCAGGCCACACCCCAAGAGCAAGTGAGACTATAATGGCCAAATCCTCCTCTGGCAGGGGGCCAGAGCCAGAGCGCCCTTCGCCCAGTCCCAACCTATTTCCCACCACGTAAAATCACTGCGGGAACAGGCTGACACAGCCCAATCCATGGCACTGTACCTCTGCTCATGACAGCAATGCCAGACAACTTCCAGCGTCTCGGTGTCTGGCCAAAGCGGATGGCAGACGGCTGTCTGAAGCTGGGACCTGGGAAAATGGGGATAACATCAGGAAAACACAAAAACATCTTACGTACCTCCTGCTCCCACCTCATCCCGCTCTGGGGAGATGCCTCCTTGCTGTGGACTGAGTCAGAGCCTGGTCTTGTGGTCCTTCAACACCCCATGGAGCTGCTCCGTGCTTGCAGGCTTGGGGCTGTTGGCACATCTCATCCTATCTGCTGCCTGTGAGGACTCACAGTCTGCACTGGGAACTGGTGCCTTGGCTGTTTGCACCCTGGTCTGGCCCACCTGTGTGTGCAGCCTCCCCAGTGGGTCAGCAGGTCAGGATGGAGCAACAGCATCTACCTGGGAGTATTTGCTGGCTTCTTTGAAAAATCTCCCCAGATTTTCATTGGATCTTAGGTTACCACAAAGTATCTGCCTGGATCTGGGCTTTGATTCTCCACTGTGTAGCTTTATCCCAGGCTGGCTGGGGCAGTGCCTTTCCCTCAGAGACCACAACTGACAGCTTTCTTCTCAGGGAGAGGGAGGAATGGGGCATGGGTTGTGTTTTGAGGATGGGGAGAGGGAAAGGCTGTTTGAGGCCACCCTTTGCATGGGGCAGCTGCAGGGCTGGTGAGGATGATCAGATATCAGCTTCTTTCTCCTTCCCTGTATGGTTAACTCCCCCTGGGGGACCACCACCCCTTCCACTGCCCCCCTGCCCAGCTCCACGTTGGGGCCTTGCATTTTCTGCCAGGGTGTGTTTGCAGGGCACTCATGGAGTGACACTGAAAGGCAGGGCCAGCTCCCCGGTGTGAGGAAAATGGGGTAGATAAATAGTTTTCCAGATTTCCCCAGGCGTGGGGCTGGCCAGAGGACAGTGGGGTGGGTTTGTCATTTTGTTGGCATGGATGGCTCACCTTTTTGTCAGCTGTACACACACTGAGCTCCACCAGTTCATATGTCCTCTTCCCCACATGCTTTGCTGGTGCAAGTGACTTTACCTCTGCAAAATAAGCACATAGAGAGAAGCTGAAATTGCCAAGTGGGAATTCAGTTTGTATTCACAAAAACAGCTGGACCAAAGAAGGAGAAAACATCCGTCTCAGAAGGGTTTTCAAGATTTGGACATTTGGCTTCATGTTTTGCTATGTTCAAACACAATCTCTCTACCCTCATTAAGAGAAACAAGGGGAACAAAACACAGCCTAGTCTTTAAAAGGGGCTGCCATGGCTAGAAAGCACATGAAGCGTGTGGCTAAAAATAGATTAGTCTGAACCCAGGACTTGAATACAAATCCACACCCCAGAACTGCTGATTGTGGGGTTCCTTTCTCTCCTGTTGTGCTAAGAGATTCTAGGCAGAATATCAGAAAGTGAAATGCAAAAAAAAAAAGCTCTTAGAAGTAATTATAATCCTCCTTCCACAATTAAAACACAGCTGTGGAACTTACATGTTTGAGAAAGGTGTAAGGATTTTACCTATCTGAGCTTTGGATGGTTTCAGCATTAGTAGGCCACAAATGATTTGAGTGGATGATGCAAAAATGAGTGGCAATAAAATATTCACACCGATTCTTCATTCTGTGTGAAACATCTTTTATATATATGTATATACGTAATACTATGAATAATAGAAATTATGCCCATATTTTATAGTAGGGATGTAAACACTGGTCCCAACAGCAGTGGCAAATGAACCACTCACATTTTCTGATTGCATAATTTGCCTAGAGGATGGATACATAATTACACTATAATTAAGTATAATAAACAGAGAAAATGATTTGAGAAGGAAAAATTATCACAGCCTCAACCACATCAGCCAGAAGCTCTCTTCTAATTAAGTCATTTTATTAAACAAAATGTTTTTAAGGTGGGTCCCCTTTGAAAATGTACATTATAGCCCATGCAATGCAATTTACTTTATAAGTAAAACATGGCTTGTGTATGGACAGATCATATCTGATAGGACTCCTGAAATACACAGTGGGCCCAGTCCAGCCAGGTGCTGAGTCCCTCACACCCTGGTCTAAGCAGCAGACCCCGAGTGCTGCTCTTGGAAACTGCAGCCTTTAATTTGCACTCACTGGTGGCTCTTCGTATATTGCTTGGTTGGTTTGGGGGCGTTTTTTCCCTGATTTAAAGGGAGAAATGCGAGTAGCAGGTAATTCCGGTGTTGCCATCCTGTAATGATACTGTGGAGGCAAAGGACAAGAAAAGAGAGAGCTCAAGCTGGCCCAAGTAGCTCATGCTGCTTGGAGGTGAGTCTTAAATAGTGTTTTATTCCCTCTCAAATGCTTCACCCTTGTCTTTTATGTTACTGTGGCTGAAGAAATCCAAATCACTGGTTCCTGAACCACAGCGCTCAGGAGGATCATCTCATCTGCTCCTGTAGGCGGCAAATTCCCTTTAGAACGACAGTTTGTTTTTTTAAACACCTGCCCCAGCCCCCTGGGGACGGCAAGAGCTGTTGGAGGAGCCTTGGAGCATTGCTCTGCAGTCACATACGGCTCCTGTTCCCCACCATCACAGAAAGTAAAACATGTTCACCTTCGAGTTTCAGCCAGAAGATTTCTGGAAACATCTCCCTCATTTCCACATTCCTCTTCCTCTTGTGAGTACTTGGAGATTGTGATCAAGCCTCTCTCCTGTAAGCTCACTGCTGCCTGATGCCGATCTCTGCTGGTTTCCTGGCCCTTCAAGGCTCCTACAGCCTTGCAAAGTTCTTTGGGAAGATCTCAGTGTATCAGTGACCTGATTTCTTAACTCTCTTCTCTCTTACTCTCTTTCTTTAGTTCTCAAGTCACTTGTAAGGTTTACTTGCAATGGTTTAGGTTTTCTTTGAGGTCATTGTAAGAAATAGCATAATCTCAGTAACATCCCATTGGTACCTGCTGGGGATGAGATCTAAAAACGGACTTAGATCCCAGTGTAGGAGAAAATATGCCTGGGCAATGCCAGGTTGGATGGGGCCTTGAGCAACCTTTAATGGGTGGCACACCTGCCAGGGGTCTTTAAGGTCCCTTCCAACCCAAACCACTTTATAATTCTATTCTATGATTCTAAGGACAATCCAAAGAAACTGTGTCCTAAATCAGCAATTGTCCACAGCAGCACAAGGTCCTTGAGTTCAAGCTGTGGAACATTATGTTGTGAGAACATCTCTGAATGCCCAGTAAAGATGAATTTCCCTAGCTCTACCTGCTGCTTACCAGGGCAACAGAGACAGCAGTAGGGTGGCCAAGAGGAATCTTCTCCTGTTCAGAGTTTTCCAACCTGAAATATTTGCAGAGCTTTGAACCACAAGATGTTGCAGGTTATTGATGGATTACTGATGTGCATGGTTACTGCTCCCAGGGTGCTCCAGGCTCTGTATACTCCTCCCTGCAGTTTTTCTCCTCATCCCATGCCTTCTCAGTGGAGTGGCGACCTGCTTTCAAGGAGGAGCTGCCATGACAAATCACGTGGCAGTCACAGACATTGCAAACTCAAGCCAAGGACTCATTCTCAAATGCTTGGCAAAGGCCAGACCACAGAAACTCAATGTGTCGTAAGATTCCACTTGGTCCCATAATGATGGGTGGGAAAAAGGAGAAGGATTATCTGTAGACCTCAAAGTGTTTTACAAAGGGAGACAAATGCTGCTATTCCCATTTATTGGATAGGGCAATGGCAAGCTGAGGCTTGCACAAAGTCACCCAATTAATCAGCCAGAAAACTGCCACTGAAACCCATATTCTGGTCTAAACAGGTTCTCACACTGCCCTCATCGCTGTAACATCTGAGTACCCTCCAGTAGCACATCAGGAGAATTTGGGCATGTCTATGCTGGCCAATGCAACCAGCTGCCTGTCACTCCAGCCCCCCTTCTCAGCCAACTGGACAAAAGCCATCTCCAGGTGGAAGGTGTGTAGCCACATTCACACCATCCTGAGCCCATGTGTTTGAATCCCATCACACGCTGGGGTGAAAGCTCAACCCACCACCACTCCAACTCAGAAATGTGGCTTCCAGGGTTTAGCTTGGGCACAGACAAAGCAGATGCAAGACTATTTCTGAGAGTCCACAGACCTTTCTTTATTCTAAATCCAGTTTCATTATCTGTGCCCATCGGTGTATTTCCTCATGCTTTAGTTCTCACTGAGCCATGGAGACAACACAAAACATGTTGGTTATCTCGTTACAGCCCTATGGCTCCTTGGAGGAGAGATTTGGAGGATGACACTTAAACGGGGATATTTGGTCACACCACCATTAAAAAAACCCAACTCCAAAATATATTTAGTAAGTCAGGAAAAAAGAAATAGAAGGAGGGCATCTCTAAACTGAAGATCTATTTGTCATGATCAAGAGTACTCAAAAATGGGTAACAATGACTTGAAGGAAGACTAGCTGTTATTAAAGGGCATTGTACTGGCAAAGCTCCTATACATCACAAGAGTAATTCTCTCCAGGCTTCTCTTCCCTTCCAAGGCATGAGGAAACACCAGTGCATTTAGCCTCAATTCCCTGGCAGGCAGCACCACTTCCTCATGAGAGCTGACACAGCGATGGAAGGCTGTCCTTTGTAGCAGTTACAAAAGCCCCGTGTGACCAAAGTCTGACGCAGAGCTGAAGAAATGAGCCCAGCTCCAAGGAAGCTAAACATCCCAAGGTGCCCTGAGAGCTCATCCCCAACTACTCATGCTTCCAGGTTTAGAAATCCCTTGAGGGGTTGCTAAGTTCACACAAGCTGCTCCCAGCTCTGGAAGTCCAGCTCTGCTCACACTGGCTTTGTTTCCCTTCCCGGATCCCTACTTTCAGTGGGCCATGCAGGAAGGTGGGCTTGGATCTGAAGCAGCATAGCTCTTGTTTCTGGATCTGAATCCCCGCTGGCAAGGATCCAGTGGCTTCATCCCCTTTGCCTGGGGAAAGCAGGGCAGTGCCTGGGCAGCTGGTTCTTCACAGCTCTGTGTTTGCTGGACCCCAGCACAGAGCCCCAAGCGGACACACAGATCATACACGTGCAGCAAGGGCACAAAAGCCGACCCGCTTCTCTTGGCCACCATCATCCAGGAAGTTTGTGGCAGAGCTGCAAATAAAATCCAGACATTTTGCCTTTTGGGTCTACTCTTCCTCCGGGCATCTGGGCCGGTTGTCTTATCGCTGCTCAGCGTGTCTCCTTAAAGGGAAAGAGCCCTGGGGAAGCCACGCTTTAATGCTTTAGAGAAAATGACACCACCTACATAGGAAAACCTCATAGATTCTTGCAATTATTGCCATGCATGGAGAGCTTTCCCTCCCTTTGTGATCTTTACCACTTCCTCACCATATGGAAAAGGCCTGATCCTGATGAAAATAGTCCTGGTTCCAGAAACGCCACTCAGACGTTGTTGATTTACTTCCACAAAGGATGTGGCCCCAAGGCTTTCGGGCAGACTTTGCTGCAAGCAGCCAGTCCCATCCCTGTCTCCTCCACCCAGAGAGCTGGGAGAAGTCAGGAGACAGTAACTTTGCTTGACTTCACCTGGCCCACCCAGGGAACAGCTATTTCTGTAGGGACATGGAAAACCCAAGCCTTGTCCCTTTAATCCAACAACTCCTGAGTGTTGCTAAACCTAATCTGAAAAAAAAGCCCAACCTGAAAATAGCATTAAAGGAAGCAGAGGATTTGCACAGCACTATATTTTTAAGAGAGTCTTCCTGGAAAACACTGTGTTTAAAAAATGACCCTTTTACCATGAGGTTTCTGAAACTGTAGAGCCATTTCAAGCTTCCTCCGAGATAAGGCTTGTAATTTGGAGCTGAGTAATGGAGTATAAACACAACTGGCTTTGCATTAAGAGGCCATGTGTACTTGTCTGGCAGTGCCATATTACCCCACTCCAGAGGGGTCTGAGGCTATTTGTGCTGGAAATGTGGTAAAGGAAGAACATCCTCCATACTGACAGGATGGTGTCTCAGGGTACACTCCTCTGAAGTGAAGTGACACCAGCTCAAGACTATTTAACAAGAAGACCTCATTCCTTCATATTCCCTTGACATATTCCTATGAAAGGAATGGCAAAACCAGAGAAACATAGGAGTTTCTGTGGTGGTTTTATGCCAGGTATAAATATCTGTGTAACAACCTTTCAGAACTCTGCATTCCCAGAGCAAGGACCAGATCTGACTTCGGGGTTTTTAATTTTCTTCCAATTTGCTGATGTGGAATCTGACAGCCAGGCAGATGTGCCTGCCTTGATCCTTGATGTGGATCTCCTCTTGCACTCTCCTGTTTTCCAAGTCAATAGAGGAAAGTGAAATTGCTGCCCAGAAACATTAATCACAGCATCTCAGGTCTGTAAATTCTCCTGGAGCTCTGGAAGACTTTGACCCATTTTCAGAACTGGGCATAAGCATATATACATAAGGGGAGCACACATACTTGGAGCATCTGCAAAAACATATGGTAGTTTCACATCCCACTAACCAGTTTCCTGGACTGAACACACATAAGTGCAGGCTTTGTGAGAACCAACAGTTTCTGAATGCTGGGTTCTGACTCTCATCCCTGAACCACAGTACTTTCTTGACTCTGTGAGAGACACCACTTCCCTCCTAATTTGGGAAGTTATTGCAGGGTCCTTCTGGATCCTTATTCTTGCACAGCCCTTGTTGCAGGTGAAGCTCCTCTCTGGCTCCCCGACCATCCCTTTACCCACCTTCCCACTGCATACACAGGTGTTGTGTTATCTCTGCTTCATCCCAAAAGGTGAAAAGAGCCATTTCCTGGATCTGTAATTACACTTCAGATATCTTGGGTTTGTTGCTGGGCTGTTAATCTGCACAGCTCTTTGCAAAATTTTCCATCTAAATCTTTTGTTTAATGAAGGACTGTTTTGCCAAAGGACCTGTTTTCCTTAAACACACTTTTTTGAAGGAGAACTTCTAAAGCTTTTGGCTGTTGTTTCTGACAACAGTATCATTTTTCCTGTCTTATCAACATTTTCTGTGCAAACATACCCACCTATCAGCATATTTTCCATTTTAGCCACCAAACTTGAGTCCCACGCGCCTTCTTCTACCGCCAACAATGCAATAAACCCCACAGAATGGACTTAAGCAAATGCTTGTAGATATGGAAAGACTCTGCTGCACCTTTCTGTGTCTGTACCACTCGTGGAGGACATTGGTTTAAACACTTGGAAACACCCAGAGATGGAGATCCAAAGCCACTCTATTCCAGCATCTCCCCCTCTTTATGGATAGAGCTTTCCTAAACTCTCACCTGCTTTGTTTTGCTGAAAATAAATCCAAGTCGATCTTGTCCTTCCCCATGCAAATAGATCCAGATATCACTGTATTCTTTTACCACACCCCTTTCAGCTACTATCTTCACATGTATCTTTGCTCATAGCTGTCTTCAATCTTTTCTGGACTAAACAAATCCAATTTAAAAAAAAAATTAATTCCTAACAGGTCATGTTTTTTTAAACCTCTTATCAATCCGTTGCCCTCCTCCAGGTTTCCTCCAGAGTTACATCTTTATTTGAAATATGGAGTGTGGATCTGAGACCTGGATCTCTCCAGCACTAGAATAGCCTCCATACAAAGGGTTTCCTAACACCTCTTCCAATAACAAGTATCTTTCTGGTCACACCATCACATGGTAAATTTAGATTGGAGCTTGTCTTCTGCCAACTCCCCAGGCATATTTCCAGGACCTTGATCCGATTCCTTATGTGTATTTTAATTACACATTTCCTTCTTTCACCTAGGCATTTAAAATCAATCCTCCTCCCAAATTTGGGGTGTCCCGGACTATTTTGTTGGTTTAATCTACTGTAAGAACCCTGTCTCCTCCAACATCCAGACTCAAGAGAGATTGAAATGAACCGTGGGCAGCACAGACTTCTGTTGATGGTCCTCTTACTCTGACAGTGAATCACACCTGCCTAATTTTCAAGGGTGTTATTCCAACTGATGGCTGAAAAACAGTAATTATTTATGATAGGTATCATTTCTGATACCAACAGCTGCCCCAAGGAGACCTGAAGCCAAGAGTGATACCAGTGAATAATGGGTGAATCCCTGCTCATCACCTGCACGAGAAACAGGCTGGAGTGCCTGAAACTATACTCTCTGTTTTCTAATAAGAGGACAGCTGCCAGGCTGGGTTATTCAGGACTCTGGAAGCAGGATGGGCACACCAGTATGCCCCTAAAGCCAAGATGATGAGCTAATCAACTTTGTATTGTTAGAAGAGTCCCCACCTACGCTTTCACACAAGGGGCCATTAGCTCACAGGTATGCAAAACTCTGGGAGGATGCCATCTTTCATCGCTACCAGAAGATGTTTAATGGATGTGAAGTTGCCAATAATTAAGTGTTTGTGTGTGTGCACACTTGCTCCTGCCCCAGGAGCTGCACACTGTGCCAGGGCAGGGCCCTGTGCTGTGCAGCTGCATTGCAGGGCCTGTGAGCCCACAGTGTGTGGTGTTTCCACAGTCCAAGTCTCTGATGGAGACATTGAGTGTTTGAGGGCACTGAAGTACACTCTTCCCACGGGTGTGCTCCACAGAGGACGGCCCCATGAGGAGCAGGGCTGTAAGTGCGCCTGGCAGCCAATTACTGCTTGGGCTGGCTGCTGTGATTCCCATTCCACACCAGGAGTGATGATGTGAAGCACAGGTTCACTGTTTGGTGGTGCTTAGCACCTCCTCCCCCATCCCCACCCCATAAACACTACATTTACATTGCTGCCAGTGTCACCTCTGTGTAAAGTGCTGCATGGCCCGAAAGGGAAACAATCAGGTGGCAGGAACTGGGAAGAAAAGTCCTTTGAGGCAACACATTCCCCTTTTCCTCCAGTGGGGAAGCCGTGCTGTTCAGAGGAACAGACACACTAAGGCTGCAGGTGGCCCATCATTTGCAAACCAGTGACAATTATTTGTCCCTTTCACTGTTCACCAGCAGGTCTCACAGGGCAACCAGCTAAAATGATTTATTTGTGTCACAGATTTTATGTCACAGAAGAAAACAAATGATAATTGGAGGAAGAAATCCTGCCTAGTATGAGAAAAAATACTCAGTGTTACATTTGCTATCTTCCAATGGTGTACCTTATCATGGATTAACATGGGAAGTGCCATCTTCTCACTGTCTTTTTCTGCTTTCTTCTTCCACACTCCCTGTTGAAGATTTGCAGGATGTCAGGAATGCTCCCCATTGGCTTAACTGTTATCTAGAAAAGAATGTGACCCAAAAAGTGCACTGAAGTGCACTTTTGAAAAATATATAATAATATATGTCTCTCCAGTAGGTTTTCTGGTATATGTAGTGTCGAAGCAGTAGCAGACAGGGGAGTGAATCACAGAAATGTTTGCTGGCAATAGGAGAGCTTTCTTTTTTCTTGCTTATACAGGGAAATATCAGCTAGTGTAACACAGAGGCTTTTTCCACCTGGGCCACTTGTATTCTAAGGAGTGGATGGTGAGAGTGTGTTGCCTGCCTCTCCTCTTCCCAGGGATGTTGGACAAATCAGGCCCTTGAGGAACCAACTGTAAATTCATGCCCTACAGTTTATGGAGAGAAATTATCCCCAAATAACTTTGGTCTGTTGCTGACACACAGAGTAACTGGCTAAATCCCAAACGATTACACCCCCGAAGAGCTTCGCTGGCTTCGGAGTAGCAGTTATGGTCCTACAATCCTACAGAGGCTCCAGCACAGCCCCTTCACCCAGTGGGATCTCCTAGCCCCAGGCCCACCGTGACTCCTCCTCTAGAAGGACTAGGATCTCTCCATCAGCGGCTGCTGTTCACAGCACGATGCACCAAGTGTGGCAAAGAGGGAGTTTGCAGAGGCAGGGAGCTCCCTTTGCTTCCTCTGGCCGCTGCTTGCCCTTAACACAGAGCATTTTTACTCTACACAAGTGCTTGCACCAAGGCTTTGTCCTAATGACTGCAGTACCTCGGTTATCACCCGCACAAACATTCCCTTTGGATCAACATACCGGCTGGGCCAGGAATCACACAATTGATGTTTTGGTTTCCACTGCCTTATCTAAATCCAGTTACTGCTCAAAATGAGACTAAGTCAACAGTCTTAATTGAATGAAAAGGCTGTGAGACAACCTGGAGATTTGTGGCTCTGTGTGTCCGTGCGGGAGTTAATCGCTAAGCAAACACTTGGCCACAAACAGAGCTGGGCTGAGCAGGATCGGCGTTTCCAAGGCCTGGAAGCTCCTGACACAAACAGGGCTGTGGGAGGCATTGTTGGGGCTGGCAGGAGGATTTAAACAGCACTGCAAACAATGTACCACCACGGAGAAAAGCTGGAGATGGACAATGGAACAGGCCATCAGCAAACACTTCTGCTTGCTGCCCAGATTAGGAGATAGCAGAGACCTCGTAGTAGTGGCCAAAAATAATTGCTCCCTGTAACTGTTGCTGTCTGGATACGTGAAACAGCCTTGGGAAACCCACTGGGAGCAGCAGGTCGTTCAAAAGATGTCCTTAGCTCTTTCCAGGGAGGCGGCTGTCAGGCTCAGGATGTCCCCAGTGGCCAGCTCTTGCAGGCATCGCAGGATTTTCCAGGCTGTACAGCCATGGAATTCCTCCTGGTTCTGCCATTCAAGAGAGAAAGGTATAAATGAAACATGTGGGAATGGCCACACTGGGTCAGACCATTGCTCCACCTCATCTCTCTTCGTGTCTCCAATGGAGGCCAGGAACGGACCCTGCGGGAGGACCATCAAACCCAGATCTACTCCCCACTGTGACAGTGCACCACAAAGCTTCTCCATAGCTGTAGGAGGAAAAGGACAAAGCCTTACTCTGCAGTTGCAGCTTGTTCTTTCCTTTTCCTTCCACCTGCTGGGTTCAGAGGCCCCACGTTAGCATTCGGTGCTGCTGTTCAGAGAGGATGCAGAGGGAATGTTCAGGTGCGTGCCAACGGTTCATCTTGGCCATTGCCTGAAGGAGGCTGAGGCTGCAAACTTCCTAAAATAGATGTTAAATGTCTTCTAATACGAGATGACTCACATACTTTCCTGGCTGGTAGGACTTTGTCAGGTGATGGAGAACCAGAATCAGATTCTTCAGTAGGCAGTGACTGATGGACATCTGAAGGTGACTTTGCCACAAGCCATAGAGAAGCAGAGCCTTGCCATTTTAACTGAGCATGATTTTGGCTGGAAAAACTCATCCCATGCTACAGAGAGACACCATGCCTTGCACAGGCCACCCACTTGTCACCACACATTAGCTTGGGGCCAGGAAATGCAACTGTGGAGGTGTCTCCTAAAGGAAAGAGGGCACTGAACCAACTTGATCCTTCCTCCTGAAAGGAGTTCTGGCCCTCTGGTGCCACATGAGCAGACAGCACAACTTCTCCAGCAAAGCCAGGAAAGATGGGAAAACTGATGAGCTTTGTGATCAGGTGCATGTGGCCAGAGTCAAAATGTCAAAAGGAACTGCTGCTGAATGCCCAGGATTTGGGATACAATAACACACAGCACTATATTTCATTCCTTTAACAAGTGCTGAATATGCAAAGGCTCCTTTCCCAGCTTCTGTCTTCATCTTGGAAGCTGGGGAAGAGCTGTGTATATGATTATTTTCAGATGCCACCCCTTTTATTGATTATCTGAGTAGGATGCACAAATAATGACAGCTAATGCCAGAGCAAAGGTCAAATGAAGCTTGCTCCCTTTTGGGAAAAGCTGGGATAAACCCACCATATGAATGGGTCATTGAAAACAGCCTGGAATATATTCCCTATAGTCATTCTGAAAGTTCAAGGGCAGGGGAAAAAGAGGGGGAAAAAAAAAAAGGAAGCTGTCTCTGCGTTCACTAAACTTCTAATATCTGAAAGTGCTTAAAAAAACACATAGGCACTTTTTTTCATACAGTCATGGAAAAACACACTAAGCCTTTGCCTCAATGGCTTTGTTTTTCCAGCAAGTCCCTTCCAGGCTCCACGCGCCATCTCAGTCACGTCTGCTGGGTGAGCTGGGAGCTGACAGACCGGAGAGCAGCTCCCTGTGATTCTGCCACACCGGGTTTCAAGTGTCGGCTTGCTGGAAGTGTGGCCGAGAGGGAGGAGGGAGGGAAGTGGTGTGAGCTTTGCCAACACACCTGCACAAGCTTTGGGCTCTCCTGGACACTCTGTGTGCTAATGATGTATAACCTGCACAGCCTGGCAGCTCCCTCGCTTGAAGACTCTACCAGACACACCGTGCATGCCTCTGATTCCTAATTTCTTAAAACGAGTAATAAACTGCCCCCCACCCCCAGCCCTGTGCTGTAGGTAAATCTCAGGATGGAAACTGAGATGTTTTCGGCTGGGCAGAGCTTCTACCAAGGCAAGGAACAAATGACAATTTAATTATGGTGCTTTAGGGCTATGTAATTCCTCTTGTAAAGCAAAGGGGAGGAAAAAAGCTGAAAGAGAGACAGAGTCCATTTCAGCTCCAATGTTCTGCTAATTTTTCTTTTCACTATTAGAGATGCATCTGGATCCTATTTCTAATCCACTTTCAAATTTGCTCAAATTAAAATCCCAGATCACTGCTGTGTTTTCAAGTTGAAGTGTGCGTAGTAGCCAAGGTTTATATTGCAATTTCTGGAGTTATGGAATGATGAGCTCCAAAAGCGGAAAGTGTGTTGTATGCCTGAGTCCTGAGGAAAAAAAAACTGGTTGGCACCAGTGTAATTTGGAATTGGAGCTCATTTGTAGAAGAAATAGCCTTGAAGTTAATACATGGCTACATTTTACATGGGACTCTGCCCACCGGAATTGGTCGGTATGGAAGAGGAAAGGTTGCCATGGCGGAGATGCAGGAATGGGAAGTGTTATTTTATTGTAAAGCCCGTGTTTTTTTGAGCTCTTCCCTGAAATTTAGAAGTTCCTCCATCAGTCTGGGGCTTATTTTAACAAGAAATTCTCTTTCTGACTGAAATAGCACAGCAGGAGTGCCCTTGCTTTGAAATACCTGTGCTTTCTCCACTGAACCCAAATCCCAGCCTGAAAACTGGCACTTCTCCAGTGTCCTGTTTGTCTCCCATGGCCTTGTTAGACTTTGCCACCTGGAAAACACCTCAACTCTCACGGACTTAGGAATCTCAGTATTCTCTGGGCCTTAACCTCTGCCATGACAATTCTCAGCCACTGCCAGGTGAAGCCAGACAGCCAATATTTATGGAAAACAAATAGACTAATCATTTCCAATAGTGGGACACAATTATGATATAATTGCAGCAGTTTATGTTGACATCCAAATGAACGGATATGAACCAAAAAATGGGAATAATGGCTCCACCCATCTACCACCCAAATGTAAACAAGACAGCATGGTTAAGAAGAGGACCAGGAGTCAGGGCTTCAGCTGTGTCACAGTGGGATTGCCAAACTGCCACACAACCTTCTTGCCAGGCAATTCCTCCAGCTGTAAACTGCCCTCACCTCACTCGAGAAGTTCAGTGGATTCTCTCAGTGCCAGCTTCTTTTAAAATAGGCCTAGAAGTACATTACTGTCAATATGAGAAAGAGATTATATTTTGGAGATTAAGTGTTGTAAGGTCATGATTTCAACCTGTTAAGTACCTAAAATCCAGCTCAGCCCAAGACAGAGTGGATAGGGGGAATACTGGCAAAGGGGAAGGGAGTCCTGAGAAGAGCCTTGAACTTACCTTCTTGGCCCTCCCCAAGTTGTTTAACTAAATTAAACTATTCCCCAAACTATATTTCCAGTAAATTCATGACCCTGAATGACACAGCATTTGCTGTTTGTTGATGCATTTTCATGTGCAATAGTGGATCCATTCCTCCCAAAGCCATCACCTGGAGAAAATGGATGCAGTTCTCACTCCTGAATAAAAGACCAGCTTGGCCTGATTCTGCATCTCTGGATATCACAAGCCTCTAGGAATGGGCTGACTCAAAGGAGGCAGCTCCCCTGGAGCCTGGCAGTTTGTACTGGTGAGGATCTGGCCTGCAAACCCTTGCACCTGCGGTGTGAGGACAAATAAAGGCTCATGCTCCAAAGTGTGGTGAGCTCCAGCCTCCTAAGCTGTATGAAATCCCATTTCCTCTCTACTCATGCTAAGTGTAAAAACAGAAACAAAGACACACACCTAAATAAACAGAAAAGCACAGAGAGCAGAAGGGGAGAGAGGCCCTAGTGCAGGTCAGACGCCAACTAGTACAGAGAGATCTTTTCTATTTGCGGTCCTTCGTGTCAGACTCTGCCATGTCACGGGGATGAGAATGTGAGTGGGAGACTTGCTGGACAACATTAGCTTTACAAATGCCTCACAACTGCAGAAACACCTGCTTTAAATTAGTTTTCTTGCTGGTCCACAACAAAATTCTTCCCTGGTCAACAGTTCTCAGCAGACTTCCTTTCTTCCTTCTCTGTGGATGGCTCAAATCACTGGTTTCTAAATCCTGGACCACCACGAGATCCCACCAGAACCTCCTTGAGTAGGAGGGTGAATCAGAAGGCAGGAGGGCACTTTTGTGCAGAATCATGCCAAAATGTTGGCTAGAGGACCAGAGCACACGAGGCTGCAGGTCCCACACTGTCAGGAGGGTTATCCAGGCCAAACGGACGGGTCTGTGAGACCCATCTGTTTTCACCATGAAATCCTCACAGCCCACACCTATGCAACACACACCACTCCAGCCACCACAAGTTATTACTCTTGGTTTCCACTGCTTCCTGTGAAGCTGTAATGGGTCTGAGACAGCATCCAATGAAACCAAAGAGAGCCGTTCCATTAATTCAATAGGCTCTGGATCAGGCCCAACATCTGTTTGGCCCTCTCTGTACACAGCACAGCCAATATATTCTTTATCCATTCCTGGGCCTCTCTCTCCAACAGCATCCATATATTTCCTACTTATGGTTGTGATTAGCCACACGAAGCACCAACCCCAGAGAGGGACCCCCTGAGCCCCATGGCAGCCAATCCCCTGGCATGGCACAGTGCTGAGTGCTGCCCCAACCCCTTATCATTTCAGCAAGGTAACAACCTCTCCTCTCTGTCTGTTCAGGTTTTCAGGATATCCATTTGAACTGCCAAGCTCTTCCTACGCTCTCTTTCCCACCAAGTAAAAGGCCGTTGTGCCATATTTTGTACTGTAAATCTGGTGAAGAATCAATGCCAAATCCAAGACAGCTGAAGAGCTAGAGCAGGGACAGGCTGTCTGAACAGACATTTCCCACCTTGGTTGATGACAGCTCAGGCAATGACTTCCCTAGACATCCAGAGTAGAGGGAGAATAGCCAACAGGCAGCCCCTTCATCTGATATTGGAGTAAGAGACCCAGCAGCAATTCTTCAGCATCTCAAGTTGGGTGGACCCATAAGGTTCATTGAGTCCAAATCCCCAACTCCTCACAGAAGTACCTTAAACTAAACCATGTGACTACAAGCACCATCCAGACACTCCTTCAACTGACAGTCTTGGTGCTGTTACCACTTCCCTGGTGCTCCTCCCCCACAATCCCCAAATCTCCTCAAGTGTGAATACACACATTGTGCCAGTTGACAGCACTTCAGTTCCAACCACTCTCACCAAATTTGTGATTCACACTGCAGAGGCTGTGACAGGACCAGGCACAAGCCCTCTCTGGGTCCCACAGTGACAGTCACAGCAATGGGCCGTGAGATGCCATCTAATCACTGAGCAATACATGATATTCATTTCTTCATGACTTTGCCAAGCCCTTGGATTCCAGGATCTAGTTTTTCAACTGGCACACATGGATTCCCATGCTGTGACATGCATGTCATTGTTAAGCAGAGCAACGGGCTTCCTTTAGAAGCCAAGCTGTTTCTCACAGCAGAAGAACAAGTCTCCAGTGCTAAATCTAGAGATTCTTTCAAGCGGAGAGCTGCAGATTCTTTTCGGACACTGTCATTGCAAAAGTGAGAATGCCATGCAAAAATACCTCCCTAACATCCCCAAGAAATCCCATGAGTTTGGAAACAGTGTGTTGCCTGAGGCCAGATGTGAGGACTGGCAGGCTGCTGGCACTGCAGAGGCACATCTGCATGTCAGGTACTTACTCATTCCTGCATACTTCCCTGATAAAATCTGGATTGCCTAAAGCTGGTATTTTCGCTCCAGTTTCCTTATCAAGGTATTTACCACCTCCTGTCTGTGCCTTGCAGACTGAGGGTGTTAAATGCTCCCTTACTCTCTCTGTGGTACAGGATGGGATTCTAAACCCACTGGAGCACACAGTGGGTGGCTGCTGGCCTGGGCTGGATGGGATCTCACCCTGTTTGTACCTGGGATGTTGTTCTTTTGATCCTCACGCGGGGTCTCTGCAGCTGGTGGGCTCCTTCCTGTGTTTTGGGGTGTTAGTTGTGGTGTTTTCTGGTGGTCCCTGATGACATTTTAGAAGGTGTTGTCCCTTGTGCGGGGTTCTCTCCTGGTGTAGCTGTTGCACAGCTGTATGAAAAAAAGGATAGTTTGGGAGGGAGTTGCTTCAGCAATAGTAGAAGCGTATATGGCACATGATGTGTGCACATAACGTCTTTTTCTCTCTAAAGTAAAAACCAGATCTCTCTCTCTAAATATCAATACAGAGATAGGTCTGTGATCACGAAGGCAAACTGCCCTTGGAAACTTTGAGCAATGCCTTTCCAAGAGCATCCCACACCTCTTTCCCATCCACTGCTGATATCAATCACCTATTTTAGCCAATGGCTCTCACACCCTCCTTTCCCCAGGAGAGAACATCACCCTGAACCCTGCTCAGGGTGCCCTTGGTGGCTCTGCTCTTTCCCTCTCAGTCCATAAAAGGGGAAAAAGAGACACACGTTCTAAAACAAAGTATCTTAAAATATTAATTTCCTTTGAAAAATATTACTTGATTGCAAATTGGGAAAAGCTTAGCAACAGATTTGTTTCAGTTCGATTTCATGAAGGTGGTAAATATTCCATCAGAGTAGTATTTGTGGATATTGACCAGCTGGATTCACACCATGGTGAGGGAGGATGTAGTTTGTTCTGGGATGCTGATTGACAAACAAGGCTGCCCTCAGCCCCTCCCATGTGCATTTTGCTATGGGCACATAACTTGTGTCAATCAGACTTAAAAGGATCTTTTTTTTTTTTTTGGCTAAATTCAAACAGAATGAAATGAAATGCAATTTGATTTCAGAAATGCCACAAAGTCATTTTAGTTAAAAAAAAAAACCCAACAACATAGAGCTTTACAGATTTCATATAGGAAGGTTTTCTTCTGATGTTTCTGTTCCATTTTTGAATCACTGTTTGGAATGCAGAAAAAAAAATCAGAACTATCACAGGGGGTGGATTCCTAATTTGAAATTTCTGTCTTGGCATAGGCTGGCTGAAGAAAGTGAGATCTCTCCAGCTGCCTTTCCTAGAGAACTGCCCAGCTGTAACTAACCTCACCAAACTGTTTAAATCCCACCACTGCACCTCCCCATACAAGCAGTGCTCTTGGGATCCTGGACAACACTTCAAGGGACCCAGAAACAACATCTCTGCTCTAGTGTTTAGCCCCTCTGTGGTGTTTCTGCTGGAAGATGTCAGACTTGGATCAAAGGCTGTTGTCACACTTGACACTACAAACTGGGCAAAACAAGCCCTGCCGCTGGCAGTGGTCCTGGAGAGCCAGGCAGGGTTTGTGGGATGGCTTTTCCCTTCACTTTGTTGTTTGGATAAACCTGCGAGGGATCACTGCTATCAGAGGTGGTGTTAATTAGGTGCCAACTGCCATGAAGACACGATGACACGGGCTTCAGCAGGGGAATTGTGTCCTGCTTCCTTCTTTCCCTAGTATTAAGACTAGCTTGGCTAAAACCAGCTTGAGACATGGCAACTCTGGCCGTGGTTTCTCCTCGGACTCTCTCAGGAGCTGTGGTGTCGTGCACCTGCCACAGCCCTGCCCTGTACCCCGGTGCTGAGTGCCCAAAGCGCGGGGAGGAGCAGCCCTGAGACACCCTGAGCAAGAAGCACAGGGAAGCAGCTGCTTTGCAACGTGCTGAGCTGCAGTTTGGACCTGCCCTGCAACCTCCAGAGACAGTGCATGAGAATAAAACACAGGGAACCATGAAGTGTGAGAGAGTAACTCAGAAATTACTCCTGTAGTGAAGAAACCACATAATATATTCAAGATGTCAGAGGTCAGCTGTGGTGCATGTGAATCATGCTGCAAATACCTCACCTTTAACTCCACCGGCGTAATTAGATTACAGAGTTTTTATTACGGTTTTAAATTCTGCCTTTATAGGTTGCTGCCCAGCTGTGCACTTAAATCTGGTTTTATCACACTTTCTGAGCTCATCACATTTTATTCTGCCCCTACAATGCTGGATTAACTTTAAGGGTCGCTGAAGTCAGAAGTCACTCACCCTTGCCCTACTAATGGACTCACACCATCCATGCACACCCCAAGAGGGATGTACAGTAAACCAAATTTACTGCTGTGGCACAGGGGAAGGGGCACTGGGGCTGTTGGTTTATTTACTGCATTGCTGGGCTTGGCTGTTGGGACATTTGCAGTGATCACTGAATCAACGAGGTGTTATTTACCTCCACCTCTACCAAAGAGCCTCTTGCAATGAAATCTGCCACTCTGGGAGCTGAAAGGGAGAATACTTAGCTCTGCCTGGGAGAAGTGGGTGGGATTAATGGGGTCTGTAGACCTGTAGCATCTGAGGAACTGCCCAGCTCTCTCCAACCACAAATCACACCCTGCTGCCACACTTGCTCGTGCTAGAACACCCAGTCCTGATATTTTATGAGTCCCATCTCCGAAGTTTGGGGCAGTCTCAGAAGAATGAAAAAACCCCTTTTTTTTTTTTTTTAAGGGTGACTTCTTCATTGTTCTCTGTTATCAAGAGAGCAGGTTGAAGAACAAACAAAACTCTTCATCTAAATAACATTAATCCCCGGGTTTTACCTCAATCTGTTTTTCTTCTCTGACCAGCAAACATCAGAGGTTGGTGTTAAATAAAACACTGTCATGAAAAAATCATCACGTAAATGTGCAAATAAAGAGAAAATCATATTCTTTCTACTAATAAAAAATACGGAGAAATGAGGTTCTGAAGGTCCAAGTGATTTACGTGAGATCACGGCGGGAATCTGGAAGGGATCTGGGAAATAACATTAGCTCCAGGGGGAAGGTTGTTTCTCTCTTTTATTCTGGAGAATATGTTGAACAGAATTAGGTCAGACTTGAGCCAGGGAGGGACAGCAGGGACTTTAATGAAAAGTGGGGCCAAAATCTGTCATTGAGTAATGCCATGACAATTTTTTGACCTTTGCCACTCAATGACTAGACACATTTTTGGAACCGAGGTTAATAATCTTCATCAATATACAACCTTCTCCCAGGGAATGCGTGGTGATTAGGGCAAGAATTTCACCTGGTCACAAAATATCTATCTCAGAGTCCTGGGCTTATAAAATACTCTATTTCCTCCATTAATTGTATCCACGTGGAGCTGTAACTAAGTAGCTGCAACAAATAAAACCAGAGTAATATTGTTTCCTTTTAAAATATTTCACTTAATTTGTGGAAGAGGTTTGGACTCATTAAAAAAAGACCATCTCCCATGAGGGCTTTTTCCTTTTCTTCTCCACGCCTGTGGACCAACCCTCAGCCACGTGGAGAGCAGCACATTGCTCCTTGGCACAGCCAAGGTTGGCTCTGCAGTGAGGGCAGACAGGGCCCATTTGGCCAAGCAGCCTCTGAGGAGACACTGACTGAAATTTCCCCTCTCCATTGGGAAACTGCTCCTTTATCCCATGGAAAGGTGTGACTGTCACAGTCCACTTTTTTCCTTTGGAAATTACGTGTGTTCACTGCAACCAAGGCTGCAAGCAGTGCCCAGGCCTAGAGCCTCTGCAGCTGAAGCTGCTGCGAAGGCACTTGGCTGGTGCTGGTGGATCTCAGACTGTTGCCTAATCTTCCAGATCTCAGACTGTTGCCTAATCTTCCAGAGTAAGCCAGGAATCAGTTAAGGGTGACATCAGAAACTGCTGGCTCCTCAACAGACTGTGACAGCTCCTTCCCCTGAGCTCCTGTCAGTCACAGAACAGGGGACAGTGCACCCACTACAGAGGTAAAGAGCCACCTGGAGCAAGGATGCCAGCTTGCTCTGAACTTCCCAGAAGAGATCAAATGAGTCCACATGCCTTTCCTGTGGAATGTAAGCTTTTCACATTCATCAGGATAGCTTTTCCAAGTCCACTCCCCCAAAAGCAAGGCATCCACAACCACAATTCTAAGCAAAAACAGTCCACACAGTCCCTTGCAAACTCTCACACTGCTGCGTGCTCTGACCTGGAAAGTGCTTGTGGTGCGGTGGAACTGGGGCAATGCCAAGCCCCAAGGGTGGGTGATGGAAGGATCTGACCAAAGTGGGACAAATATGCAGCAGTTTGCTGGAGTTAGAGAAAGCTCAGGGCAGAAGTTGGGATCGTGGTCTTCTCTGCACCTTTCACAGAGCAGTCATGCCCTGTTGGCACCAAACATCCTTCCCCTCTCCCCCACTGCTGATGTGGCTCCAAATGCTCATCAGGTACCTGGGACAGATGTTATGCTTTGGCTCTGTTTTATGAGGACATTTCCATAAAATTAGACCCTGTGATCCTTCTCTGAGTTTCTCCTTTACTCTTATGGATTCAGTTCATGCTGGAGAAGATGATGCCAATGTTACCAGGCAACAACCAAATTATTTGTGAGGGCATCCCAGTCAAAAGGAGTTCAGAGGCTCCCCCAGTGCTGGGTCACTCCAGTTCTTCTGACTGGTTTTGTTCCCTTTCTAGGGGGGAAGCCACATCTGGAAAATTACTGGTGTCCTGCTGTTCACTATGGACACCACTGGGAACTGGCATATGGTCTTGTAAACTGTGATTAGATCTACAAAGTAAACTCTCATTATGACCTCTCTCAAGGTCTTTAAAAACACATTTCCCTAACAGCTATGATTATATCCAAATTCTTTCATTTTGGTAATAACAACATCATCATTTTCCTCTCTCCCTCCTCCTTTTTCTGATCATAATCTTGTTAGGCACAATAGAAAAATCATTCCATAATTCTCTTTTCTCCCCATGGACTTGATCTCTGGGCATGAACACTCCCATCAGAAAAACAATATAAACATGAACAACTTCTCTGCTCTGGATGAGCCAAACCTGAGGTGAGGGGCCTTTCTGGACCACATGAAAAAGTAACTACCATCAGACATTCATTAGCATCATCATGAGAGGTGTCATTGCTTATGTTAGAGCCCCCCTTCGAGATGACAGACAAGATCAAGGCTGGATGACCGTTCAGATGCTGCACAATCAGAGCATGAAGGGAGTCCTTGCCCTCAACAGCCTGAAATGTATCTGACCAAGGCAGACAGTGTGACAAGCAGGACCCAGCTCAATTAACCCACTGCCACTCCTCTGCTGCCCCTCTGCAGCCTTTGCTAACCACCACCATGGCTCTACCAAATCTCTTTTCCTTGAAGTTCTGCCCAAAATCTTGTCCTCTCTGTAAGAGCCATGGGAGAACTTGAGTGGTAAGAAGATTTCTGCCCTGAACAGATTTATTCCAGAGTATAATGTTCTGCTCCAGGCAGGCAGGCAGGCAGTGGACCCAGGTGACTTCAAAAGAGCTAATTCAGGATCATCCCTGAGCCCAGAGGGAGAGCTGGACCTGCCGACTCTGCAAGGACCAGTTTAGGAATTGCAGCACCTGGGAAAAGGCATCTGAGCACAGCACGACAACCTGCAGTGTCTCAGTCATCCTGGTCCTCTCTGAGGGACAATGTGCAAACCCTAAATTACTTGACTGGGGGCCGTGAGCTGCTTCTATCAGCTCTATAAAGAATCGTGTGATGGTATTAAATATTTAAAATGCTATGATTGTAACAGAATATCCCACTCAGATGAATCGGGGGAACCAAAGAGGTAAAAATATCCAGGAGCAGTTTTCTCCACAGTAGAAACTGTGAGTGCAAGTCACATCTGTCCATACAGGCATTTTCTGGATCATGTTATCCATGTGCCTTAAATGGAGACATAGACACAAGAACACCTGGTTCAAAGGACTGAATCACTTCACTTTGATAAGACTTTATCGTGATGAAAACCAAATTGATTGACATCTCATATTTCTTGGGCTTAATGAGCTCATAACTGCAGTTTAATTGGTTTAATTACCAGAACATAATATCACAGGTATGCAATGTAGACCTGTAATATAGAGTTATCCAACATATATATTTGCTATACATCATAAATTACATGTAACATAACACAGTTTTTCATGAGAGTTATTACTGGGATTATCAGCAGTGAATGCTCAGCGACATGAATAGAAATTTCCTTTAAGTAATGTCTTCGGGATTCGGCCCTCCTTGTACAGCCTCTAAGAACAACATACAACTGAGGAAAATGTGAAGGCTGTGAAATATGAAATTATTTGTAGGCTAGAGTGGGATCTGGCTTCAGAAAGCTCAGGGTCTAAGTTCCTCCAAGATGTTTAGGCACCTCACTCCAATTTCAAATTTCCATGTTCACGTCAGAAATAGTTTTTCCTCTATCTTTTTCCAAGGCTGGCTCAATGCTCCCAGCATTTTCTCAATCTATTTCTTGTCCTCATTTTGGGAATTACTATTGACAGTGCTCCAGTGTTTTCCTAATGTAATTGTTTAGCTCTCTCAGGTGACACAATTAACAGCTGGGAGAAGCACCGTGATGTGCAATTGTGTCTTTAATTATCTTTCCATTGTGAGCAGAGATTCTGTGTGCCAAGGCAGTTATTACACTTGACAAGGACAATGTATTACAATGGGTGTTTATACAGGCTAATTCCTTATAAAAATACCTTGACAGAAAGTGCTCCACCCGCCTTCATGTTCCCTATCACAATTGCTAATTAATATTATTGTGCTGAAAATGATCCTATCAATTAAAGCCTCTCCTGTCATAAGCGCTGCTCCCTGCCTAGCTATGCCTAATTAACCTGCTGCTGACTCACTCTCCAGGAAGGATGTGCGGCAGCCAGACTGCACCTCTCTGATCTGAGTCCACTGCTCCGTTGTGTTTTACAGAACCCTCAGCTCAGCATGTGCCTCCCTGAATTCACCCCGTCTGTCTGTCTCCACTCAGCTACTGCTGATTCAGGGTTTAGAGCCATAGTCAGGTTCCTGGGAAAGTTTTCCTCAATTTACCTGGTCAGCAGAGCTGACCATACATAGATATTCAAGGCCAAGTGCCATCTGATTCACTTTTCCAGTCACACTGGTTCAGGTATAGCTGTGAGGGCAAAATAATTCTGCAGGACACTGCACACAACGGCTGCAGCTGTTGGGAATTTTCTGTAGATTTGTCAAGCTAAAATGATGTTTACATTGCTGGCATAAATAAGAATTGAGCCTTCAAACTGAATCAGAGTGGAACTGCCGGGCTGATCTGGGAATTGTGCCGGGGACTGGGAAGGACAGGGGGAAAGGCTGCCATCAGCCCCTGGAGGGTCAGGTTCAAACGGTGACTTTGGACTTGTGTGTAGGTCTGTAAGGACACAGACAGGAGTCTAATGGCATTGTCAGGAGGACATTACTCACCCCTCGGGAGGTCGCCTCTTCTGCCAACGAGCTCCCGCGTGGCTCAGCTCAAATTGCAAAACCTCCATGTTCTGCTGTTTCTCATCTGTTACAAGAGAGATAATTACAGAGGTGCTAAGAGGATAAATGTAGTAAAGTCTGGGAAGTGCTCAGAGAAGAGTATGTAAGATGGGGCATGACTAGTTCTCTTGTCTCAGGGCAAGTCTGGGCTCTGCAGCAACACGGACGGGCCTTCTGGCCAACCCAAAAATCAGCCGCGACGGCTCCGTGGCCAAGGGGGCTGGGTGGGGGCTCTGAGGGGACAGGCTTGTCCTCATCAGGTTTGCTTCAGATCAGACACTGATGTGGGACTCTGAAACTTCCTTGGGCATTTTCTGTGACTGAAAAACAATCAGGATGCCCCTGGAGGGCCACTTTTAAATCAGATTTCCGGTGTCCCTTTGTGCCACTAAAAACATCAGTAGGGGAAAACTAACGGAGGGGAAAACTAACCCAAATCTCCTATTTTCCTACTCTCCAAGAAAGATTAGCTTAAAAAGAGGAGGAGCATTCCCACTGGAAGCTGCATTTTGCTCATACCAGGTCCTTGATGACAAAGCTGCTGGCCACATGTTGCTCAGTGGCACCACAGCGATGATGTCAAACCAGCACAGTAGGGGAACCCATCCTGCCGACCCACACTGGGGGTACACAGAGGGGAATGGGATCTGAAGGGGAAGGATGTCATGTCTTGAGCCTTTTTTCCCTAGAACTGGCTCTGCAGTGCGTGTTAAGAGATTACATCCTAGGCAAATATGAGGAAATTTTGTGGAAGGATGGCCAAGGAGGAAACTCACATGCCCGTGCCTTTGGGAAGACAAGGCATTCCTGCTACTCCTGCTGGAGATAACCAATAGCAACAAAAATTAACAAAAAAAGGGAAACAAATTAAGCTTAAAAATGGAATACTTCTTCCACTGCATAAAATGAAGCAGTGAATCAACAAGCTGAAGGAATAGGAAGAGATGCAGAAACATTTAGGCATTTTTAACCCCACAAAATCATGGGATTCTTGTGAAGAGAGGGAAAGGAATTATTTATCCTCAGAGAAATGCAACAGTGTCACTGTGACATGAAGCAGGTGGTCAGCACACTGTGTCTGGGAATCTTCAGCACTAACCAGGCTTAAGGCACTGCAGAAAATATTCCACTTAAGCCTGTTCCCAAAGGAACCTGGGATCCCCTGCCTGGGATGAGCACCTTACCCCCAGGGTCTCCCTCTATGGCAATCCCCTTCTTCCTCCTGTGTTTGGAGAAGGGCTGGAAGGTGGCCAGGATGGACCACAGTGCCTGTACCCCACAGGCAGGTCCCCTTTATGGCAACACTTGTCCTTGTCAGGGGCTCCCATGGGATCCCAAGGTATGCGGCACCTCCCTGGATCAGCACCTGTTATGGCCACCAACAATAATAATACTACTGTGCAAGGGCAGGGAAGGGGTAATACTGCAGCCTCCTTCCCACCTGGAGGTTTGTGTGTGTTGGGATAGCAAGGATTGCACAGGGCACTTGGATTCTGCTTCCTTTGAAGCAGCAGTAAATAGAAATGGTTGGTAAAACTTCCGAACAACCATATATGTATGTGGTTAACGGGCTAAATATAAGGAATACACATCTCTTTCTCTGAAATATACTGTTCTGCCAAAAGGGAATCACTTAGCAAGAGCAGATTCCTTTCTGACTGCACTTTGCTTTGAGAGCAAAAACATCCAGAGGGAAAACAAAAATGCCAAGAGCACTGCAATTGTGCCATTTCAAAATTTACAACATGAAGCACTTGGCTCTTTTGCCTTCAAGTGTTCATGTAGATTTGTTATGCAAGGCTGTGAAAAGCAGGAATGGAGACAACAGACTCAGGCACACTTTTCAGGAGGGAAGGTGGCAGAGCAATTTTTCTTCTGTGCTGATTCTTAAAGTTGTAAGTCAAATTTCCAATTCCTTCTTGTCAAGGATTCCATCTGGAGTACTGCTCACATGTCTCTCTCCATGCCACCACAGGAGACACCCTCCACATCTCCTGGTATACCAATCCTCACAGAGCCCAAGGCCCACGGCTTTGGCAGCTGAGTCAAGGAGCAAGGAGGGGATTTTTACAACCTCACAAAGAGCATCACTGGCAGCACCAGTGATGAGCTGTGTATTGTGTCGGTGCGCTGCAGCTCTGCCAAACAAAAAAACCCTTTCCTACTCCATTTTGAGCCAGGCTGGGTCACGACAAGGAGTCTTTTGTTGCCTTTTGAGGAGCTGGCTCTGGGTCCAAGCTCTCTCGCTCGCACTAAGGAGGCAGCGAGGCGGGATCAGAGCAGTGATCCCAGCGGGAACACGTGTCCTAGGCCGGCCCATCTGCAAAATAATTCTTGTGTGTGTCATCTGGGCCAAGAGCTCAGTCTGGGATCTGCCACATGGCCAAGTTCCCTCGCCACGGTGGCCAGACCAAGTGTGGTGACAGTTATGGGGAAGGAAATGGAAATGTTTTGGGGAGTTATGGCACAGACAGCACCATCTGTGGCAATGTGCTCATTAAGTGAAGGATTTGGTGTAATACATATTGCAACGAGGTCATATTCTCAGAAATCCATGACTTGCCAGAAAAACAAATGGAATCAGCCAGGCTGAGGATTTGGGTTGATTGCTTCCAAACTCATCTTTAGCCCAAGTTCTTGTCAGGATCATCACAACAGGGGCCTAATCCTCATTTGGTGCAAACTGGAGTGAATCCATTTAATCCAAGGGAGCCTCGCCAGTTTACATCAGATTGTGGTTGTATTTAAGTGCAGGTCATCAGTTCTGGGTAATATCTGAGCATCAAGAAAATGAACAGCATCACCCAATGGAGTTCTGAGTAAGAGAAATACCCATTTTCCTCTATGCTTTGTTCTCTTGGTTTTTTAACATGCTTTGCACTTGAATAGTTGTCTCCCTTAGCAAGAATGGTGCACGTCATATATGGCAGAAGCAAAAGAACTGTATTAAAAGCCATAATTACTGCACTTTAACAATTAGGAGTTCCATTTGAAGGTGTTTTGAATAAGATTTATGGTATGTTTTCTAGGTTTTAATTTATAATTAGGGGAAGAAACTAAGCCTTGAGTATTTCTTCTCTAAAAAGTTTAAAATAATATATAGTACTGTAGAGAGGTATACAAAAACAGGAAAAACATGTAGGAAGAAAAGGACAGGGGTTTTTGTGTGTGTGTGTAAGCAAAGTTTAAATGGAATAATTAAATTTGCCATAATCAATAAAATGTGTGAGTCGAGTTTATTGAAGTGGCTATTTCCCATTGCATAATTTCCCTGGGGGACTTTCATTTTTAATTCAAAAATAAAAAATAATAATAATTAAAAAAAACAAACCCCTGAGCACTTACTGTAAATATGCCAGCATATGTGTGAGGTTAAGAAAAGCACGAGCTACACCCAGGAATCAAAGAGGGGCTTACCACTGCTTTGACAGTAATTGTAAAAGCTGGACATTTTCTAGAACCATAATCAAATCTTAACTGCCATGGGGGACTCATTCAGCAGCTCACAGTAATTCTAATAAGATGCAGAGCCTTTCACCTTTAGGTCACCAGTTCAACTCCATCTTGAGTTGGTTGGTAAACAGGCGGCAAATCCTGAGCCTGATGGAGTGCCCAGGCATCTAGAGTAGGTGCCAGAGCAGAGGGGGGAAAGGCTTTTCCTTTCCATTCCATGTTATCCATGCTTCCCTGGGATTGACGTGGCCACCTCCTGGGGGGACTCACCTCATCTCCCTTGGCTTCACATCCTCCCTTGTGGAAAGGGGATGGGAAACCCTTCCTCCATTTCACATGGAAGCTCTCTGAATTGCCCCACTGCATCCATCACAGAGACGCTGATCTCAGCATGGGGTTTCTTAGCATTTCAGTAAATCCCCTCCCAAGAAAACATTAATAGCGGTATCATCTCTGTCCCACTTCCACGTACACAACTCCTCCCAATTAGGTGGTTCATTTACTGGAGTACTTGCGGAAAACAGTCAGATCAAACAAGCAGTTGGGAAGAGCAAGCCCCCACCCCCTGCCCTAGGCCGCACAACAAACAGCTCCACCACCACCAGCAGCATTTGGGAACTGAAGCTGAGTCCTCACCTTGCACTTCCCTGCCTTCAGGTGGAGGCTCCTGCACTGCTCTGAGCTGCTTCCATGGAAATCACAGCTCCAGCTGAGGCCTCAGCACTGCCAACAGCCCCAGAGTGTCTGAGGTTTTGTGGTGAGCACCCCCTGTACCTCCAGCACCCTGACACCTGGATTGGGTCCTGGCTCTTCCTTGGAGATGCCATAAACATTGGTGTTTCAACCTGTGTCAATATCCCACGACAGCTACACAATCCAACCAGCCCAAAGACAGAATTCCCACCAACACGACGGTCTCCACTCTCCCTCAATGCCACGTGCTCCTTCCCACGTGTGTGGGGATGTCTTGGAGGCCATGGGATGCATCCCCATCCTTCTGGCTGCGACAACACGTACAGTTCTGTCTGTGTCTGTGAGTGAATATTATAGTCTGAAGACTTAATTGTGTCTCATGTTACTACAGCTGAGAAGCTGAGGAGCTCTGAGGAACAATTCATTCATTGTCCTCTACACATCTGGGTTAATGTTTCCTCCTTGGATTAGTCTGTACCAGCATGTTCCCTCTCTGCTCACCACAAGCCACCAGTGCCAATTTCCCTCCATGGCAGCTCCATGACAGCTGTTTACTTGGAAGCTCATGAATCTGATATATGGGTGCTAGCCACAAATTAATGGAATACATTCCAGATGCAATGTCTTTAACTTTATTCAAACAGTAAGCCATTTCCCCCCCCTAAACTCTGGATGTCTCTCAGAGAAGATGTAAACACAGTTTCCTGCCCCACTGACCAGAACTCTGAAGACATTTGAAAGGTGAGCAGCAGCATGAGGTGTGGGGTGGTAGACGGTCACCTGAAGCCAAAACCCAAAATGGCCAAGAAAGAGCAGAATAAAGCAAAAGGAGATCCCAAGGCTGACCCACAGCAGGTTGCCTTCCCAGTCTGCTCTGTGAGGGGCTGTGGGCACCAGCCTGGACCCCTAAGCTCAGGTTTGTTGCACAAGCTCCAAAGAGTGGCTCCCCAAAACATCTCCAGATATTCATCGGGAATATCTCAAAGCAACAACGGTCTGCCAAGGATGTTTAATGTGGACAAGAATCACTGAAATGCCTTAAGCCTCTCCTTGCTAGTTGTCACCTAGAGATCCTCCTGGAGTGGAGAAGCTGATACCTGGCTCAGAAATGGAGACAAGACCCAGGTGTGCCTTTCTCCCAAGCCCAACCTTCAGCAATGGCATCGCTCCCGTGAGCTCAGTTTGCATCAACATTCCCCCCAATGCTGAGGACCGGCAAAAAACAGCAGCTGAGGGTGAAGACCAGCCTGTAGGAATAGGCAAAACTGTTTTGAGATGGTGACATTTTGACTGTTATCACTTTTGCTGGAAGTTGACAACAGGTCAAGCTGAAAGCTGTGGTGAAGTGGAATGGCTGCACCAATGATTTACACCACCGCAGAGCCTGGGCCAAGAAGTGGAACCTATTTCTTGGCCAACTTACATCATTTTTTCTTCACTCATTGCATTTTCTTTGGCATTTTCTTCCTTGCATTTACTTATTTTCTTCCACTGAAATTTAGCATGACCTGGACAGTTAAGCTACCAGGATATGGATTTTCTATCCAGTAGTCAAAGAGAGGAACCTTCTTACATACTTTTATCTTCTTAAAAATGCCAACAAACATGAGCTGTGTAGCCTTAGATTGCAGTAGGGCAGGAGAGGGCTCCACGAAATTCTGTCTGAATTTGAAACCAGTTCAAGCCTGAAACTCTGCCTGTTTAAAAGTTTCTCATTTATTCCCTCCAATGTCACTATTAATTAGAGAATGAATAGTTATTAGTTATAATCAACTTGACTGAATTTAAAAATTCAAGTTCATTATCTTTTGGGAGGAAAATAAACATAATTTTACAAAGTCTTTAAAGCAAAAACAGTAATAACAAGCCACCCCAAACTCTAGTCCACAGGCAGAATGGACATCTGCTAGAAAAATACGATTATTCCCCCACCCACCACCCTCAAATTTAGGGATTTGTAGAATATGGGCCTTGCCTAAAGTTGCTTGGCAGAAATCCCCACGTTAAGTTCTTATTTAATGAAATCATGTGGTAGTAAATCAAACACAGAAACAGGAATAAGTAAATCCACCACATCCTTTGAAAAAAGTATGGTTTGACTCTGTCAACTCAAGTTGCCTGGGCAATGAATTATCTGTATTTTTTCAATCAAGAAGTGATAGATCCACCTTTTTGTGTGATTTCCTAATCTTCATTCCCAAAGCTGAGCCAAGAGGCAGCACAAAACGGGCAGGTCACTGGTAGAAGGAGCTCTTACAACTTGCACTGAGCTGCCACATCTGAATGTTACATGAAAGGTGGCAACCAGAGGAAAACCGGGCAGAAGATTGGGGAGAACAACACCAGTTCTATAAAAAAATGGGAAATTCTCTAGATCTAGCACCTACCAAAGCCAGTAGAAGTCCTTGCACAGCTCCACTCTCCATGGTTTTCTCCACGCCCTTGATGCATCCACACTCTCCAGAGCCAGGGAGAGGTGCTAGGTGGGCTTTGTCTTCTGAGAAATTCATTACTTGTTCTTAGAGAAACATATCTGTTGAATGGACAGCATTTGCAGACAGTGACTGATCTCTTCTAAATTATGTTTCCATTCCCTGTCCTGTCTTCCCTCTTTTTCCCCAGAAAAAAAAAAAATATTTGAATTTTGGTGGCCAAAAACGCTATGGAAAAAGTTCAGTGACACTTTCAACTTTTTTTTGAAAGAAATTTTGATGTCATCTGGAAAGTCATGACAAAAAAAATAAACATTACTTGTCAGCATTTGCCTTAGGAGTACAAAACCATGTATTTCATTCAGTGACATGTCCAAGGAATCAACTGGAAAAGAGAGATCCTTAGAGGCTTTACCAAGAAGATGCAGAAGAAGAGTGATCCCACCAGGTGCCCTTTTTGATCCCAATCCTCTTGGATTGTTGTTCTACCCATGACTGCTCCTTGAAATTCATCTGGTCACTCAACTATATGTGAAGCCTCCCAGCTCTCCAGTTCTTAAAGCAACTTTAATGACAAAATACACAAAATTTGGTGCCCTACCTCATCTCCTGACTTGTGAACTTCTAATTTAAGGGGTTTATTTTTATAATTGAGTCCTTAGATGAACTAAGATCATGGTTTCGTGTCTGTCTTGGATCCACTATTGTTTCCTTGGGACTCATTGCTGTGAAATCAATGTGCAAGGAACTTCTCAGAAATCCCAGGATTTCTCAGAACCTCCATCTGAATGTCATTTAAGAAGATTTGACTCTGTAATCAACCATTTCTGAGGGAGTCACAAAATATAAACAGCTCAAACGTGGCATTTTTACAACCTTAATAAAACCAAACACAGCATTTATTAGGAACTTGTTTTAAGGACAAGAAAAAGGTCTCTATGGCAAAAGGGCAATTGCTGCAATTTTTAGGAAACCCAATGGCAACTGTAGAGCAGAAAGGTGCAGGTTATTTGCATAACAAGAATCCTCCTGAATAGCACAACCTGACATTGTTACACTAAGGAATGTGCTTATTTATTTAAATCTCAAATTCTATTTGTTTCCCAACACCTTTCCTTTTGCTAAAGAAGGTAAATGACAAGGTGACATAATTGGGGCTGGATGAGTGCTTTTTTTAATTGTGGGTTTTNTTTTTATTTATTTTATTTAGGGGAAAAAAAAAAAAAAAAAAAGAAAAGAGAAATCATTGCTCCCTACTGAAGGTGCCCTGCTGTTACTACAAGTTACCGTGCCCTGTCAGACAGGATGCTCCAGGATGAGGAGCCAGGCTATCCCATTTCAGAGCAAAGAAGAGATGAAGCTAGAATGAGCCTTCTGAGCTGACTGACCTCCTGCTCCTCTGGCAGTGGGAATTGGAGGGGCCATCAGGCTGGAAGTGGACTCTGTAACTCTACCCATGTTGAGCTGCATTACGTTTTATGGCTCCTGCAGAATACTGGGGGATACTAATTTTACAGGTGCATTCTAGCAAACTGCAGTCCCTAATATCAGAATGCCATTAAAAATAATGCACTCCTTATGCCCAGGCAGTTAATTTAATATTAAATCAATAAAACATTTACTAGAGCTGGTCAGGGGCCTGGTTGCTGACAGCAGACTCAGCTCACGGCCACAAATGTCTCCTCACCCTTTGCAGACAGCTGCTGCTTTATTGTAGGAGACGTCTTTGGTCCTGACAAATAGCCTCCCTAAGCCCTAATGAGTGCAGAAATTCAAAACATTTGTGGGACATTTATTAGCAGGAAAATACACCAGCCTTTTGGGAGATTTGGATCGACGGCGGCAATCATCCGTGGGCCGAGTTCAGCCCAGCTTGTGCAGGGAACACAAAATGACTTTCTTGGCTACAGGGAAAGACTCTTTCCAGTTGGTTTCATCTCTGGGATATGGAGAGCAGGGTGGGAGCTCTTCCCTATGCTGAGTTTTCGCTGGTGGAGTCATTTTACACTCCACCGGGTTCCAAACAAAATCCAGAGATGGCAGAGGTCACTGGGATGGGATCCATCACATCCCATCTGCTGCTGAGCATGAGCAAATCACCTGGCACAGCCACCTTCGCCTCTCCATGGTCGCCTCCAGATTAACTCAAGCACAAAATACAGGATGTTGCCAGCGTGCCTGATGGGCAATGTGCTACAGTGAGAGGTAAAATTAGGGAACGGTTTTATTGTTTTCTGACGGGGTTGGTTTGGGGTTTTTTTAATAAAAGAATAGAAGCCAACTTTTTATCAAGAATCTGAGAATCAAAGCACAACTTTTATAGCAATTGCAAATGATAAACTGAAGAAGCAAACAAACAAAAAAAATAGAAAACTGAAAAAAAACCCCAAAAAGTATCAAACAACAACAACAAAAAATTACTGAGCACCCAGAGAGTAGCAATCTGGCACTCCTGCATGAAGAACGAGCAGATATCTTCTACTCAAATGGTATTGCGTGGAAAGTCCAACTATCTGAAAAATCCCTGCCCAAGTTGTTTCCCAGCATTGTTCTCAGAAGGCTGGTTTTGCCCTGACTCAACAGAGCTCCAGGGTCCTATGGCCAAGATCCTTTGCTCAAGAAAGCAGATTTGGGACACTGACTTCCACAAGAATAGCAGCATGCACTGGTTTAGGTACATACAGTGCTCCCCAAAACACTCCCAGCAGACTGACCCCCTCCAGCAGCCAGGACTGCGATACTGGGATGGCTGGTGGGGGAGGCTGGTCCAGGAAGAAGGGGGGAGGCTGGTCCAGGCAGAAGGTGTCTGCTTGGAGGACAACGTGCCTCCTTCCTGTGCCTTCCCTAAACCCTGAGCACCTGGGACAAGTCAGGGCCTGGCCCAGCTCTGGCTTGTCCCGACACCGCTGACGTTATTTGTGCGATGAGCCGCTCGCCGCACTTACAGGAACGCTTGAGCTGGAACCCACAAAGCCAAGCCCGGCCAGAGCTAATGCTGAACTCAGGCCCTGGGAGCTTCCTGTAGACATCAGCATTCCAGCACATCTAATATGATGAAAACAAACTTCATGCCATGAAAGCAGCAAGCTGGGTGAGGTCTGGGAGCATGGTTAGGATGTGGTTTTCGTAAGCACTCAGTGCTGGCTTAACTGCTCCGATTACAGTCCGGGGGGAAGAAAGTCCCATTGACTTCAGTGGGAGCACAATTAGGCCAGCACTGAGTGGTTTTGAAAATCCCACCCTTAGCTTTTATGTAATGCAGAAAATAAGAATCACATGCCAACCTTCAGAGGGGAAACTGGCCCACTAAAATGGGTATCATTATTTCTGGCACCATTTTTAATCTGAAGATTTGTGGCACTGATAGATGCGGGCGGACGATGACTGGGGAACATCCTTCAGCTGGGGAGGGTCAAACCCCTCTGGGGAGAGGAGCAGGCACTGGGGACATCACAGGGCCAGCTAAAGTAACTTGGTGATGCTCCTCTCCATTAAAAAGAAGAGCATTTTCCAAAACCTGAAACGTATTTGTAGAGATTTTGTTTTTTTGAGAGAAGGAAGTACTTTTTATTGAAAGGACCAGTCTAACAGCCAACTTTTATGTTCCTCTGTTCTTCCTGATTTATGACAAAAATGTCTCTGCGGCTGGAATACAAACAAATCTCTTCATTCTGCCCTGCCTTTGGAATGAACTCTACAAATGCTGTGCAGCAAAACTTAGACTAAAGCTTTTTTCACCAGTAGCCTTTGACAGAGAGATGTCAGTGTTCTGCCTGGCCATCATGGTCCTGCTGGGATCAGGGGTACCAGGTGGGACAGCGTGTGCTGCAGAGCTGAAGGGGCAGGATTTGCTGGGCTGATCTGGAACACATTATTCAACTGCCCATATTCCACGAGAAAAGGAAGAGCAGGAAAAACCCCCATTGTTTAAAGACTGTAACCGCCCAAGCTGTTCCCTGGAGCAGGGCTGTGGGGCACATCGCCATTTCCTCAACAGGAAGCAGAGAGCAAGGAGGTTTCCAAAGGGTCTGCACACCCCTGGGCCAAGGCTGGGGGTCACACAGAGACACCATCTTTGTTTGTCCCCGGGTGTGTGGGGACCTGGCATGGCCTCGACGTGACAGGGAGTCAGAAATGACACACCCATAGCACAGAGTCGTTCCTGGGCACATGGGAAGCTCAGACAGAGGAAGAGGACAAGCAGGACATGAAGGCACCAAGGAGAGGCTGCTGGGTCTACTCATTGGGACCAGCAGAGCCAAGAGCAGGGGCAGTGCAGTATTCCAGGGCTTGGCCATTACCAACAGGGACAAAGGGAAATGGCAAATGACCTGTTGCTTTCTTAGTCCAAAGTGCTCCAGCTGAACATGGGACCTCCCCATGTGTCCTGGCTGGAAAGTGCTGTCACCTTAATCCTGATGCTGTCAGCAGAGCACTTATCAAACCAATGGATCAGGTTAGGATAACAACAGTGTGTGTCCCTTGGAGCAATAACATCCTCCAACCACTCCCAAATCTCTGCCCTGCCCTGGCCCTACACACACTGATCACAAGCATTTTGTGGATGCCCTGGCACATGAGATGTGACCCCAGAGGTTCCAGGCTCTTGGATGCTTTTATGAAACATTTTTTGCCATAGCAGACACAGGGAGCTCTTGGTCAGGTCCCTCCACTCTTTACCCTGCTTTATTTGCACAGATGTTTTTGCCAAGGCTTGTCATCAGCTTGGGGAGGGGGCAGTTGAAAAAAAAATAATAAAAATGACCGAACAAGTTGAAGAAATTGCAAACAGTAAATCTGGCTCTCACTAGGACGAGCCCAATAAGTTGCTGAGGTTGTACTTTTCAGATTTGGTTTTAGGCTCTTGTAAATTTTCAGTTATTTTTAACCCACCTTTCTGAGTGGGCCTAGGAATGAGAAGGTAATTGTTTCATCAACTCGGGCTATATAAATCTCCTTGGGGTTTATTATTTGCTGTTTCATTTTACTGGCACAAGAGCTCCTACCAAAGTACAATAACCCACTCGTTGATTTACAACTTGGGAGCAGGCACACGCTGAAAACCCGAGCGTGGAGCACCTGAGGAAAAGTGCCCCCAGTTAATTGGAAAGCTTCAGGAACCTGGAATTCCTCGCAGTGATACTGTCACATGCGTCACTCACCAGATGTAACTCCAATTTTCTGCTCTCATAATAAGAATCCAATTGATATCCCCCAAAATAAAAACCTGCAGCCAGAATAACAGCACATTTATCACGGGCAGGTTTGAACCCTCAGCAGAGGGGTTGGGGAAGTGCTGGGGGGCTTTTCCTTTTGGATATGAGCAAATACCTGTATGTACAGACACACAGACAGCTGTGTTTCCTAAGGAAGCCTAAGATTAGAAAAAGGATGTTGTCTCTGGGGTGTTACTGCCGTCCCTGGTGTTAAACGTCACTGCCCTCATTCCTTTTTTATCCCTGCTCTTCACTGATCCCACATCTTCATCTTTCTCTCTCACACACAGACTTCTCCTACAGATCTGACCCATGCCATTCCTCACTGGGTAATAGGGGCCATTCCTCCGTTGAAGAGCCCCATCAGCATTCTCCAACATACTTCCTGGAGAAGAGCTGGGAATTAAATTTCCCCATGGAGGAAACAAAGAGAATGGCATTTTTTTGGGCCAGATTTAGAGGTTTCCAGCACAGGCAGGTTTCCCACTACCTGCAGCAGGGCTTGTATTTTGTGAGGATGGGGTTTGTCGTCTGTTGTTTGCACTGCAAGACAACCACCTTCATGCCCTGGATTTTAGATTTCCCTTGGAAGCCAATAGGTAGTCCCCCTGAAAATAAGGCCACTTTGCTCCCTATACATCAGAAACAGGCTCTGCCCCATACTTCGGTGAGAACGTCTCTCAGCCCACAGGCTCACTGCTCTGCAATGTCCCCAACAGGGATTTAGCTGTCCTCGTAAAGCTGGCAGGCACTTGTCTAATGTAAACATTCCCATGGAGATTTTATGTACATTAGGGTGAAAAAACCCCTTTGGTTGTTTTCTGACCAGTTTTAGGCAATGCCTGACTTTACGTACTTGGACTGGATGGATGAAAGAATTTTCTGTTTAAAAAGGACAGTCCTGCCTCTGGATGAAACACAAGCGACCATTTCCCCACCTTGTATAGTTGAAATGTGTGATTTCATACAAAAACCACAGAACACAATGAAGTTAGTGCCCCTACTGGAATTTAAGCTCTTTCATACATTTCTATATTCAATAATCTTAATATATTACACCCACAAGCATACATCTATATACATGTGCAGTATCAAGACAATAAATGTATTACAATAACATTGTCACCTATGCAGCATGTTTGCAACTCCAGCTCCTTCCACAGCAGAGCAGGTTATCCTGCTGCTCCTGCCCTCCCCTCTGCATCTGCTCTGAGACTATACCAAACTGAGCTTTTCTTAAAAATAAAACCAATCAAACTGTAAAAATTTGGTTTAATTACTTGAGCTACTTTCGTCCTGTCAGTTTATTTAGCAGTCCCATCTCTGTTAGTAGCACACATATTGTGCCCAGAAGTAATTCAGCTCAAGTACAGGAAGCAAAGTTACTTTTCAAGTTTGTTAGACCTCTGATATGGACTGATTTCTCCCAGGGAAGCAGCTCCAAAGCCATTTATGGATAACACCAGTGGCACAAAATGCCACCTTGGAAACTGTTCCCCTTAGCCCTGCCAGAGAAATACCAGGACAGGCTGAAAACTTGCCTCCTGGTCATGGGGGCTTGGCAAAAAACATCGCCCTTCTGCTGGACGTAGGGACATTTTCCTCATCATCTGCCACATGTGAGCTGGGAATGTCTCTTCCTACAGCTCCTGGATAACTAAATCCAAGTCTGCAGTGTGTTTGGAAAAGGTGCTCCCAGTACTTTATGCAAAGTGGCCCCTCTCCCACCCGAGATCCTCTATTTTCATTTTCTAATCATTTGCCCAAATCTCACCAATGCCAGTTTTCTATGAGACCGAACAGGTGAGGTTTGGAAGGATGGATCTGGCAGGATGGATTGCTCTCCAGGAGCAGACTAACAAGGCAAATCCATGAAGGAGTGAGTGGAGAGCAACCATAACACTCTGCCTCCCTCAAGAAGAGCCAGTCCAAAGTACTCTCACATTAACCTGCCTCTGAAGTTTAGGTAAACTTCCTGATCACTTAAGACTTTCAATTTATTTTTAGGGAACTATTTCCAGTAAGTGGTTCAAGATGGATTACAGTTTAACTGGAAGCTTGGGAATAAAAAGACAGTCACAGAAAAGCTGGGTTCAATTCTTGCCTCTGCCACAGACTTCCTGTATAAATCTGCACTGGGGGGGCATTCACCCACCTAACTCAAAACAGTTCAATGGCTCCAGTAAGAGCTCAGGCTTCCATTAAAATCTCTCTCCTGATAGATGTCCCAGGGATCAAGATCCCTGGGATCTTCTGGTCACATTGGTGAAAATAATGCCACAACATTTCATAAACAGAGCTCCAAAACAAGGTAACTTTCCTATCAGTGAAGTAAAAACAGTAGACTTTGTATTCAAGTTCTTGCCCAGACGTACGTTGTAAGGATTTGTTTAGTTCAACTTTCATTCTGAATGACTGAGAATTTTGCTCTCCACATCTCTAGAATGAAATTCATTGAGAACATTGTTTGAAATGCCTGAGAAAGCAACAACATGGATCAGCATCCAATATTAGGTAAGGAATTTTAAAACGTGAGGCTTCACTTATATCAGATTTGACTCTTAACAATAAACACGGTGAACTTGGGCACTTTCTTCTTTTTTTTTCTGGGGGTTGGTTTTCGAGGGTTTTTTAGGACTGTAAGAAAACTCTCCCTTCATAAAATATCCCATTTGGGATTGAAGCTGTATCAGTATCTGAAAACTGTGCTACTGAGCAGCTACTCAGAATCCTGCTAGTGATAAATTAAACCAGAGGAAACGGATCATTTCTACTATCAGGGTCACTGTTGTCAACTCCTAACAGGGCAATTGACTTGTCAAGTTGTCTCTGAAAGCCTGAGCTCAGATTTCATTGCCTTTCACATTTTTTTTCAGAGCTGTATACAAGGGTCTCTGAGCCTGTCTTTCACCCGGCACTTCGGGAAATTCCAGGCACCGATCCTGCTCATAAATTGCAGAGGAATAGTCTCAGCATGAGCCTCTCCTACTGGAGCAGCTCTGTGAAAATATTAAATACAAGGAAAGGTGGGATAGGGATGTGTGTGGGAACAGATGGGGATTTGCTTGTGTGTCATTATCAGGCACGAGCAAGAACTTCAATGGTGAAAGGTCACTTGGAAAAACCACAGGACACCTCTGGCATCAAGAAGAGAAGAAAAAGGACATGAGGCTCACGGTATCATTTTGAATAACAACCAAATCCACCTGCTAGAGACTCACCAATAACATTTCCTAGTTACATTTTTGTAACTTATTTAATATAGAGTTATAAATACCTACGGTGGTTAGAAACCAAAACAAGATCAGTGCTGCCTAAAGTATTCCCTCAGCAGGAGAGAGATCCTCTGTTTGAATCAAATTCCAGGCTAGAAGAAATAGGTACAACAGGAAAGGCACCTCGGAGTATCACAGACAGCAATGCCAGAGAGCAGAGGCAAAGCCATTTCAAGTGCATTTCTGCAGTGTTTGGGTCATGCTGCTGCCCAAAGGAAAGTTTCAGTTTTCCAATAATGCTCTGGAGCAGTGCAGAAACTCAAGTGATTACTTAAGGGAAATGCTCTTGTTCCAAACCCAAAATTGGTCAGTGGTCAGCTCAGAGATTTCTTTTGTTGTTAAAGATTTCCTTTGGTGGTGGTGGTGCTGCTCCTGCTGCAATTAAAGTGAAAGGGTTCTATTATGATGATTAACATCCTTGATTTTATTACTGATTAAATAAATAGCTCTTTTTTTTTTTCTTCTCCCCAGAACTAAACTACATCCATTTTTCCATGGAAGACCTCAGTCTCAATCAAAATCCCTTCTGGAAGAAAAATGTTCTGTTGGAAAACAGTGACCAACTCTTATAATTATGGCTGAAAACCCAAACACACCCAGATGTGCTGTAAACCCTTGTTATCCTTGGGGTGTCTGTGGCACCTTCATGCACAGCCCTGGCACTTGGAAGGGACAAGGTGAAGCAGGAATATGTATAGGGGGTTTCTGTGCTTGCCTCTGCAAGAATTCCTCTTCCCTCCACCCCCAAAAAGATGGCTTTTCCTCCCAATTCCATGCTCTGTCCCACCTCACCCCCAGTTTACCCTCTTGCCATTTCCTCTTGCCCTCTTCCCGCCGTATCACGTTTCCAGTTCAGAATCTGTAGATCCACAATTGTTTAAAAGGCAGCTCAAACTTCCAACTTATAAACATCGCTTCCTCTGTCTCCTGAATTTATTTTAATAGCTGATATTTGAGCCCAGGGGATTGTTTTAACTAACACTGTATAGTCAGAAGGAATCACTTTCCTCCAGGCTACCTCTGGGTCAACAGCATAAGGCAAGACCCCCTCACATTTCATTACCCAGGGATCAGATCCCCTTTCCCAATCCATCACTCTGAGGCTCATTCCTCCTATTCCTCTCAGATTTGCCTGCATGATTCATGCGGTGCCAAATCAACAGTATATTTGCTTTTTTCTCAGTTCATTGTTTTTATTTGCTTACATGTTCCCTGTCGCAGTTCAACTCATAAATCAACGCTGGTTTATTTTTTACAAACCCGTTGAAAGTTTGAGCCAGTTTCCACTGTTATGAAAGACTCCCAATACTACATGTCCTTTAACAGGTGGAAAATGTCTTAAGAGGCTGTTTGGATGGGAACAATTTTATAACTTAAAGACAGAATAGTATTTATTTATGGCTTCATCTAATTCCAAAACAAAGTAACAGTTCCCTGAACAGAATTATCTCCTTGTGATGCTCTCCCACTAACATACAGCTTCATTTTAGAAATAAAAAATGCAATACTGAAACAATTTCTCATTATTAAACTCATGCAACCGATTACAGTGAAAATGTTCTGATGAAAACCCTGGCAATTTTTTGTGCTGCAGGAGTTCAAAAAATAATTCAGAATCATTGAACTGTTCAGTTTCTGTAAAGTTTCCTTAGGATTTGGACACTCAATCATTTTCCAGTATTTTGACTACAAGAATGTTTCTGAACACCATATTGGTTTAGATGGGAAAGCTGTAACATTTGTCTGAAAAGCGCAAAAAATATTTAGTTTTCCATTTCTGAGCTTTGCTACACCTTGCTTTTTCTTCAGATGAAAAACTGACTGAAACAGAACTTTTTCTTGTAAGATATTTCAGATTCGACACATCAGCATTTTCCAACCACAACACAATCTGAAAAAAGCCAACTCGGACAGTCACTGTGAACTTGGCTCTCTGCTCCCTTCCAGCTCTGAGATCACCAGGGATGGATCCAATACTAAGTTCCCATATGCCAAGAATCCCTTCATCCCAGACACAAGCTGCCATCTCACAGAAAATCCACTTCCAAGCCTCCTCTTTGGTAGAGTTGGCAACCTGTCCCCCAAGACTGTACAAAAATCCCTGAGTTAATCTGCTGCAAACCCAACAGAAATAGTTCCTTCTCCCTAAGCACTGAGATTGTTTTTGATGCAGGTCAGCTGTAAGTTCAGATCAGGTGTTTGCAAAGTTAAGGGGATTCAATAAAAACGACAAGAAACACAATGGAAAGTTAAGAAAGCAGGTTAAAAGCCATCATGTATTTCCTTCGCAAAAAAACCCTCAGCATGCATTCCCTGACAAGTTTTCATAGGCTCAGCTCCTAAATTAATATGCCATTCTACTATTCCTTGTCAATGGATGAGTGGGAGGCAGTGGGTGGAGGATTCCCTGCCACAGGTTGACCAATTCCCATCTCCTGAAGCAAGACCATGGAGGTGTTTTCTGGAAGGCACTCCATAGTCAAACAGGCAGTTACAAACACCTCATGAAATCCTGTAGGCCAGAAACACGGATTGCCCAGCTAGAGATTTCCTAACGCTTTACAATCCATTATTTACTTCCATTTTCTGTTTGCCAGAGCAAGAAGGTATCTCCCCCCACAAACCCTAATTAGACGAGTTACAACGGCTGGAAAAAATAATCCCATTTTCAGGCACACAAGCCTTTTCTGTGCAGGTCTGCGTGCCCAAAACTGTTCCAGCTGTACGAGCCGACCTCACAAAGAAGATTACCTGTACCTGAGAGCCTTGTCTGCCTTATGTCCAGAGACAGTCCAGGCTATAACTGGGCATTTCAACATTCCTGGCGCAGCAAGACTTTAAGCTTGGGTTTTACCTCTGGAAGTAACAACATACTGGAGGCAATTAAAAATATTAAAAAAAAAAAAAAAAAGGGTGCTTGCTTTCTATTTGTACCTTTCAAAACCTCCCCCACTGAAACTAAAATTACATAAATCCAATTAGGAAGGGAACTAAAAAGGTTTAGATTTTTATACACTCCTCTAAAAGACTGGATTAGTTGCTGCAGCCCAAGTGACTCACGGCAGGACGTCGCTGGTGGACATGGACCCGGGCTGGAGAATTCCTGCTCGCTGCCATGAAAACAAGAGGTCTGTGGCAATGCACACAGACCCGTTATTACTAATTTCCTCCAGCTTCTGGGCAGTTTTTGGAATTGTTCCTCAATTTTTAAAAAAGTGATTTATGGTTTATAGGGAGAGAAAAAAAGCGGGGTTTTTGCAAATAGTCCCTCCTTCTCATTCCATTTCAGGGCATTAATTGCTCATTGTCTGTAATTGGAAACAAAGTGCATTCCTGCTCGGATCACATGCAGACAGCTGCCCTGATGTGACTCAATGTACAACAAACTTCCAGTGTGGCTCTGCAGACTTGCTTGCATTAACAAACTGAACATATATGGACTTTGAAATCCATGGAAATATGTGTAATGGGCACCTTTGGATGAAGGGATTATTTAAAGTTCCTGCTTTGAGAATATTCTTCCTCTTTGGGGATGTGCTCATTAAGGCAATGACCTGAGACATCATAAGCATTCCCAAGATCTCACCCTTCTAGTTTAAAGTAAAAGTTTTGGGTAGTATTTTGTCTTTCTTATGTCAAGACAGCCACAGAAAATCCCCTTAGAAATCAAAGAAAAATAAGGAGAGATAAATAGCTGTTTCTAAAATATGGAGTTTTCCATTTCCCCCGGTTTATCTCTGCTTCTAAGCCTGGTAAATGCAAAAAAGTGAAATGCACTCACATGATTTTATTGGCCTGACAACCAATTTCCCAGGCTATAACTTGCCTTTAGGAAATGTGGCTAAAAAGCCAGTCCATTAACTTCCCAAGCAGAACAGCCATGGTTCCCACAGACAGAAGGGAAGAGGATTCTTCACTCCATACCTTGGTTCAGCTTGAAGGCGACTCCTATTTGATTAAACCCTGCTTTTGATTTTACAGTGGGAACTATTTATAAAGCCCACAGCTAAACCAAACTCTTCCTGTAGTTGCTGAGGAAGTCAAATGGAAACAAGCTATTTTGGGTCAACCCTTCTGCAGAGAAGTGGGTAAAGAGAAGGCTTCACAAGGAGGATCACCGCTAGGAAACTGAATCCCTGGAAGGATCCTGGGCACACTTGAAAAGCCTCTTCAGGTGGGGTTGTTATTCAGGGGTTTCCAAACCATCTTTGTTTGCCACACAAGTTAAGCTCAAGGATTTTGCCTGAAGCAGCATTGGGAAAACACAGCTCATTTCTTCTGTGGGACTGCAAAGCTCTGGTGTCAGGCAGCCTGGAAAAAGGAAGATGTGTTTGGATGGGTGTTGGCACCCGAGGGCAGCAGGGGAGAGAGAAAACTGAGAGACTGAAATCCTGCCCCTGGGCCAGGCGTAGTGACCCACCAGCTGTGTCACAGCAACATGCCAAGAAGAACGTGAAATAGTTAAAATTTCCAGGGACACTTGTGTTAGTTTTAAAGCTCACAGCAGCCCTTTAAATGAAGAAATAAAATCCTTCATCTGCAACTGCATCTAGACCTAAGCATGAAAGTGTTTTGGGGGAACTCATTATTAAAATCCAGACCACACAGTTAAGGCTGAAACAACTGAGAAGGTGTTTTTTTTTTCCCCAATGCTAAATTCATCAAAGATACTTCTTTCACCTATGGGAACATTGCCCTTGTTGGGTACAGAAAAACAGTACCTGGCAGCCCCTCCTGAACCCTTCAACCATCACAAGGAACACAGACATATACACATGAAACATCTACTAAAGCCAAATCTCCTTTTAACAAAAAAAAATAAAATTAATTCACGGTCCATGCCATGTCCTGATCATTGTAGACTCAGTCAGAGATAACTTTCTTTCTGTTTAAAAAGTAAACAAAAACTGGCATGCTGCAAGAAAAGTGATTGCCTCAATAGAGAAGTGCCCATTTATGTCATCCCACAATTATTCCGAGCACTGGAGTTGAGGTTAGTCCCTCCAAGGCATGTACAAATTGCAAATACACACAAATAATAATACTCATACTTTTGGAAAATGTGAAACCCTTTGTTTTGGAAAGGTTGTTCCTATTATTTGTGGCTTGCAACTGTCATCATTATTCAAGCCTTGTCTTCTTTCATGATTGTTCTGCAGCTACTGGGTGCTTGAGAACTTCCTCAAAATTAATAATACTTCAAAGAACCAGACATTTTGTATATAGCTTAATTACAGCCTATATAATTAAGTTTTAAAATGATAAAAACTTTTCTGTGCCATAAGCGTACTCAGACTTCTGCTCACAGGCAAGCTACTACATATCATCCAACAGAGCAAAGGGCCAAGGAATTCCATTTCATTAATTGTTTCCTCCAAATCCGAAATGTAATTACATATTTTCCAGGGACCTTTGACATTTTCACACTGTGGCTTGGAATCTGATCATACCCTGAAGAAAATTGCCTGGCTGGTCACAGAACTCACAAAAAGAGATGGCTGCAGAGGTGGACTTGGCCCTTTGCAGACTGTGGAGAGGAGAGGAGAGGAGTGAGCAGCATGGGCTGGGTCAGGTCTTGTTAACAACAGTGAGGAAGAGATGGTGAGCTCAGCTCTTGTCCCAAGTAATCAGAGTGAACAGAAAAGGCACTGGGAGAGAGAGGAGCCTCTCTCTGCTACAGCCATGGCTGGTGCACACAGCAACTAAAAGGATTTGTTAACTTTTCCTCACTCTTTTTGGGTGAAGAAACTCAAAACGTTTCTGGACTCTCTTTTTGAGCACCAAACCCAGCCTGGGTTTGACAGACAGATCTGATCCACACAGAGATAATGCTCCAACACTTGATCCCTCCAAGGACCATCCCACCAGGTGGGTGCTGCTGGGAAGTAGCACCAAGGCCAATTCTGCCATCCTCATTCAGTGTGGGCATGACCTCAGGTCTGTCAGAGGCCTCAGTGATTTTATTAATTTTATTAACTTCTTACTAACGAATAAAGCACAAATGAACCCCCTGGCTGAGGATTCACTGACTCTCACTCAGTGTCACCATTACTGTGAGAGGAGTGTGATGTGCACAAGGTTAACAAGGTACGTTAACAAATAACTGACTACTTTCTGGTACAGCACATTAGACCTCTGAGCAATCAGCCTCAAACTTCTGCAAAGGCTGAACTCACATGAAAATTCAATTTTTAACATAACACCATGTGGGTTTTTTTAAAATCTCAAATTGCTTTTCTTGTGTTGCTTTGGATGCCTCAGCTCCCAGACAAAACATATTTCTTCAAAACATTGCTCTGTTTCCCCTCAGTTTCAGAAATGGGAGAACAGCACCTTATTAGAAACAAAATCGATGAGTCTCCATGAATCATTACTTGGAGTTTGGAAAGGAAAAAAGAAATTTGGCAAGCCTTTAGTCAGTAATATGTGCTTCTAAAACCTACTCTTTGAAAGGGCCAAGTTATTACACTGTGAAAAGTAGTTACTCAGCACGTGCTGTAACTTTTCATAGGGATTTTTAGGCCAAATTTAAAGAGTGCTAATGATTTTGAATGCCAGACTTGAGACCCTACAGCAGGATGAGGTTTTAACAAGACTTGAACAACTGCTTTCCCTCCCCCAGGTCGTGCCTCTTTAAAGAGCTGGATTTTTGGTGCCTTAAAATTAAAGTACCCCACGTCTCCAGGCATGGAAAACCTTGGCCTTCAGATCCCTTTCAGTACCTCAAGAGTCAACTCCCACTCCAGGCAGTGGGAAAGCTCCTGGCATTCACCAAAATATGCTGGTATACTGGCAACATCATTTATTACTAGGAATAAGGAGAAGTCACAACTGCAAGTGCCTTGTTCAGCACAGTGAAGGTGTGCAGGGACGGGGCACATCAGTTCCTTTCAGACTGCCCAGTTCTGGCACTGGGAGCAATCTTGCCATGGAAACTTGGAGCTAATTCATCCTGCTCCTCAATCCCCCCCAATCCAGCTATCACTACTGGAAGCCTGCTGGAAGGTTCTCTGACAGTGGCTTACACCAAATGCTTTTTTT